>CM076580.1:1066738116-1067164990 GCA_034641835.2 Pinus albicaulis
TCACACAATCATGCACATTCATAAAAACTAAATAGAGCAGAATGAGAGGTTTACCCGTTGGTCCTACGTTTGAAGTAGATCCACGTGGAGTTCAAACTCCTTGCAACCGTCCTTCCTCCTTAACCTGAAATACAAGAAGAAACCAGCACAAAGGACAAGTTGTACAGTATATTTCTACTCTATATGTTAGTGAGATTCATATAAAACATTAAATAAATCATCATGAATGCTTGTATAACAAATATTCTTCATACTTTAAAGCATACACTAACACGTTTACTTCGGGAACAGCATGATACTTCTGTATTATAAAAATAGTACGTACAAAAGTAAGTGGAGAGATCACCTGATCCTTCCAAGGCCTTCGCAGACCGTCGTCCGGATCCGTCCAGCCCTTGCCTCGCTAAGACTCCTTCCAAACCGGTGCATACGAGATAACATATAAAGGGATGTGTATCTCAAGGAAACAAGGGTTTCCTACAATGAACTGGGAAAGTGCAGGAGGCACGGGGAATCAGACTTGGATAGGAAACCAACAGAGTATAATATCAATACTTTCTCTCTCTCCCTTAGGCCATACACATGAGGGCTTTTTATAGTCCCTCCAAGTAGTTTCAGCAGTTGGAAACAGTTGGCCACGGGCTGGGGTGGTTGAACTACCTGAGTAACCATCAACCCAGCGCGAAATTAGGGATTTTTTATATATTTTTTAATCATTTTAATTTCATACGCGGAAAATTCTAGCTGAACTCGCGTATACACGCGGAAAAGTATGGGCATAGTCGCGTATGAGGGATTTTACACTGTTTATAAGTGAATTTGTCCAAGTTTGTAGGAATGGGTGCCCAAAAAGCCATAAAGAAATCATGAATCATGTCAAAGTGAGAAATGATGCTATAACAGATGCCCCCTAATATATGAGGTCAGAAGGGGTACATGATGGCCGAAATGTATTATGCACATAGAAAGAACTTCGCAAGGACAAGAGAGGACTTCACCAGATTTCAGCCTGCCAAAACCAATGAAAGAAACCAGAGAGTCAACTCATGCTGAGGCGGGCATACCCATGCTCAGTCAAAAATACATCATATGGAAAGTACTGAATAGATCCAACATGTATACAAGTATAGCTGAACTGAAAATACATAATGAATCATCTGAGCATGGCCCGGAAATACAAGTCTCAATCAATGTCCAAGTATCACATATAGAAAGCTGATCAAAGATGGTGCAACTGGATGTCTGATCAAGTAACTGAATCTCCAAGTACCGGATCATAAGAGGTGGATCAAACGGTACAATCACGCAACTCGGGGACCAACATATAAGATGCTGCTGTGCTGAACTGCAACATATAAGGGTGGACGGCATCACTGGCAGATACTGAAAGGACTGTCAACAGTGAACCGAGAAATGCTGATGCAACGCGAGGTCTTCACCGATCACAACGGCACAATTCTACACAATGGGAATGAATGAGCTGAAGTCGACCATGTGAGAAATCATTGGATTACCGGGCAATGATGTTTCCCGTTAACCAACGCGAGACAACCCACCGATAATGATAATGAGTGTCAAGGTGCCCCAGTACAATCTGACAAGTGTGAATGAATGAGTTGGAGTCGAACACTTGAAAGAATCTACCAATCAGGAGGCAATGATGAATCCCCACTGTCGATAGCGAAGAGTCTGCCACTGATGACTGCAAACCCTAAGGTACTGACAAAAAGACTCTAGACCTTGTTCCCAAAGCAATGAGTCGGAGTTGATGGGAAAAGATCTGCTGGAAGGAAGGCATTAAGGCATCCCACATCAGTCCAGCGCGAGTGTAACCCGCAGGCCAAGATTTGGAAGGAATCGAACGAAGTAGAGTGATGGAACCAAAAACCGAAGTACGTTTCCGACGTGCACAAGATGAAGCTAGCGCACGGAAGAAACCCTCTGAACCAACCAATAATGAAAGCTGACACAGAGGCGAGAAATCCACCGATAGGGTCAAATGGAAATCCAGGTACTGTACGAATCCCAAGTGTGATAATGTGTGCTGACGTCGAACACAGGGGAAACCACTCAGTCAAAGACCCATGATGATGATCAAATGCCGAGCACGAGGTCACCTATCAATGATGGAAATAGGCCCAAGGTGCGGCTCTAGGTTTGCTCTCAGAGCAATGTGTCGTAGTCGATAAGAGACAAACCCGCCGGCAAGAAGTCAATGGGGACCTTCTCAAACCAGCACGAGCAGAAGATAAAAACATCTGATGTGATAGAACATGATACTGACAAGACCGGGTAGGCCGACTGAATAATGAGTCAAGAGACACCGCAGAATGCCCGACTCAGGCTAGACTTCCCTTGAACAAAAGCACGACTCGTGATGACCATGGTAGTAAAAAGTGACACTGTATAAGTCTGTTTTGCAGGAGGCAAAACAAACTCTCCATATGATTGGAAGAGATAACCAACCGGGGGAGAACTGACAAGTGAAACATGGTAAAGGCTGAACCTAGGTCAAACTATAACCATCCCAAATGAAGGAAATATATATAAGTATATGTGCTTTGTTCAAGGGCAACAAACTGACTCTGTACTGCCATCAAAATAACGAAGATACATCCCGTTCCCGCTCTTTTTGTTATATTTGATTTTTTTGTCTTTTTCATATAATAAGCCCGAAAAAGAATAAAAGAATGCTATGGTACAATGGATAGAACGAGTATCAAGAAATCAGATGCACTAGTTCCTGGGACTGGAACAATCCTATGCTCAATGCAAGGTGGCGAAAACTGGTCAGTGATACTCAGAGGAACGTTCCATCC
Source organism: Pinus albicaulis (assembly GCA_034641835.2). Lineage (NCBI taxonomy): Eukaryota > Viridiplantae > Streptophyta > Pinopsida > Pinales > Pinaceae > Pinus > Pinus albicaulis. Next base: position 1,066,740,936 of record CM076580.1, read on the forward strand.
ATGGGTACAAAGGTGTCAAGTCGTGATAGCTAAGTGCATGCAATGGTTAACTTGTACAGAAAATCAAGGTCAAAAGTTGGCTTAAACATCGAGTCCAAATGAAGCCGGCTAAAGGCCAGGATAAACAAATAGCCAATATGCAATGCAGTAATACAACTTAACGACACCAGGGAGCCTCTAGGGTATAAGCCAGAAAAAGATAAGTGATGAAGGAGAAGAATGAAGCTTCAACACAGAAGACATGGCGGGACTAAAGAGGACTCCCGAGCCTACATAAAAAGCAGCATGGGCAACAAGTGATAGCGAGGAACTAACTAGGAAGCCCATGTAAAGGAAGGCTCTACCATCAAGTCATGATTTAAAAATTGGCGAGTGAAATGGGTATAATACTCATGACCTGATGGGATCGACCCTAAGGCAAGTGATCAGTATGGAGGCTAGAATGCAAGATGCAACGGAAAGTGATTCCCTAACCTATATGCCAGTGAAGATCATATACCTGCCGTGAAGAGTCGGAAATCATGGATCAAAAATCCGGAAAAACCCCAAAATCGTCAAAATGTACCTGAAAATATACCAAACTGGGCACTTCCAAGCAATCGAATTATACAGCATAGAATAGATCGAAAAAATAAACATAAGGAAATTTTTTCGAAAATTTTCAATTTTTAGCCATAAATACACAAATTACCTCTCATTTGGTTCATTATTGCGTAGCTGATTTGGAAAAAGAGCTCTGGAGCTAAAAACTTGTTTCGTCAAATCAGGAAGAACCGACCGTCGGAATTCAGCGAAACTTCAGGTAGGCTCCTTAATCATCGTGTTTATTCATTTTGTCCATTTAAAAACTAAAATTAAGTGATTTTTTACCTTGAAACCCTTATTAAAAAATGCGTATCTGCGCATACGCGGGTTCAATGAAGGCAAGCCGCATATACACGCGACTGTGCACAGGGAAAGTCGCGTATGCGCAGGTCCAATTTCAAAAAAGTGTTTCTAATGCAAATTTTGATGAAATTTTTCAGGATGACTATCTCTTGGAGGGAACGTGAGCATAGTGCAGTAGACCAAGAGGTCATGCAGGACCGCGCTGCTCAAAACATCCTCCGAAACTGCGGATTATTGAAATTCTTCAAAATGCCCAATATGAAAAGTAATGTGCGATTGCTTGAAATGCTCGTAAATTACTGGGAACCAGATCAGGATTGCTTCATAATTGATCAGATGCCTCTACGCATAGAAGTGGAGGATATATATTTCATCATTGGACTCTCCAGGAGGGGAGACCCAGTAGACCTGCACGGAAAACCCCTGGGAGGGTTAACTGTGGAAGATTATGTCCAGTTATATTGCGTAGATAATTCCAAGAAACTTGGAACGCAGATTGCTATTAGAGATATCAGGGACTTGCACATGAAGATCCTCCTGTTCACCATCGGCAGAGTGGCAGGATCTGCCTCACTGCATCAGGCGTCCAGGACGCAAATGAGTATAGCTATAGAGTGTTTGATTCACGTCTACGATTGGTGCACAGCCCTGCTACTGAATATGAAACAACAGCTGACTTCTATTCGCCAGACCAAAACTAAACACTTTGGCTTTGGTACCATTTTGACTACATTCTTCTTCGAGAGAGTTCCAGCTTTGAGACCCAGAGTCATCTCAACTATCAGTAGCCCGCGGGACCCAAGAATTGCCCGTTGGGCAGACATGATGAAGAGACTGGGGGGCAGCGAAGTACCCCGAACCACGTGGGACGATGAGTTCTTCCTATGGTGGGGAGAACAGATCATCGCAGTGGACGACTATCCCTATGCTGGGATGGATTTTCGAGGAGATCCAGATCTAGTACTTCCACCCGGCGCAGCATGGGGAGCAGTCGGTAAGTTTTTGCAAAAAATTTGACTTATATGATTTTTTTGGATTTTTCAATTATGTATGAAAAATGAAAAACAAACATGTTTTTGGATTGGATTCATGATGACTGACAATTAAAAATGATCATGTTTCAGATGTTGGACCAGTTCGTCCTGAGGGCCTACCGCGCCACAAGCGCCGCAGAGGTGAGGCGGAGACAGTGGATTCCGACAGGACACTCCAGGCCGTGCAGAGAAACTTGGAGGGATTGACCCGCCAAATCCCTATGGTTGCCGTGGAGGATTTGCCGGAAGCCGTCCAGAGACGGGTTGTAGGAGTACCCCGTGACTGGGTTAGACTATTCCGCCGTGTGGCCACTGCAGTTATGTTCTATAGGAACACGACTTCTGGGCAGGGTCCTCAGGAGTAGACAGATTTTATATGTTAGATGACTGTATATTCTTTTTTGATACTGAACATGATGGGGCATAAGCCCAATTTTTGTACGGCATTTATGGATCCAAATTTTGTAAAGTTTTTTGACACTCCGATGATATATACAGCGATATTTGATGTGATGTGATAAATGTATCAAATGTATGATGTTTTTGATGATTAAAATTTATCGTATTGAATGATTAATATGCCAATCTAAAGCTTGATTAGCCAATGAGTCAACAAACCAATTCTCAACTCGAGGAATATGAATGAATGTTAAAAATTGAAATGACCTTTGTAACAAACGTACCCTCAAGAACAATCGTAATAAAATTGGATCTCGTACCCGATAAGTGTTGTTCAACCGCGACACCACCAGCTGGGAGTCCAAGAAAACTACCAACGAATCAACACCCAAGGATATTGCCTCCGAGAGTAGATGAATGACTGCAGTGTATTCTGCTACGTTAGTGGAAGCAGGACCAATGCAGACCCCTCTTGTTACCAACAGCTGACCGGAAGGATAATGAAGCACCCAAGCCGCGGAAGCTAAGTTCCGGGTGTGTCTACTAGCACCATCGGCGAAACCAAAATGACTCATGACATCAACACAACCTGCCAAAGAAGATCAAAAACATCACCATCTCATCAAAAACCGAAAATCAAACAGATATGTACAAATCAAAAAACTACTATGTACAAAGAAAAATGCCAGGCCAAAGCCTAGGCATAATACTTCTTCAAATAGAGCCCGTTTCGGGGCTCCGGCAACTCATTCCCTTCGAAGTCAACCAAGGTATACACTCCTTTCTTAAGGACCTTCTTAACAATATAGGGGCCATACCACATCGACTTAAACTTTCCTGTCCCCAAGGCATCTTTTTCTTGGGCATAGACCAAAACAAGGTCACCTTCGGAAAAGACCCTAGGCTTAACTGCCTTATCGTAATGAGCTTTAACTGGGTTTTTATGCGCTTCGTTCAACGTGGCGGCATCTCGACGCTGCTCATCAAGATGTTCCAGATGAAGAAGCCGCTCTGCCAGACTAGAAGTGTCAGGAAGAAGCTCAACAGCTAATTTAAGGGAAGGAATCTCGCATTCGATGGGAAATACGGATTCCACCCCGTGGACTAATTGAAACGGAGTAAAGCCAGTTGCAGTTTTAACTGACGTCCTGTATGCCCAGAGTGCAGGATATAGCATAATGTGCCAGTTGGATCTATGTTTATCAATTGTCCGTTGAAGAATTGTCTTCAAGGATTTATTCACAGCTTCCACTTGCCCATTGGCCTGAGGATAATATGGAGATGAATGCTCCTACCAGAAACCCAATTTAAGAACCAACTCAGCCATCATACTGTTCTGAAAGTGGCTGCCATGGTCAGTGACAATCTCTCTAGGTATACCGAAACGAGCGATAACTTGGTTGAAGAAGAAAAGAGCTGCAGTCTCACCATTGTTCCCAAAAGTAGGCATAGCTTCGACCCACTTCGTAAAGTAGTCTACTGCTACGATAATGTACTTGTGACCTTTTGCCGAAGGCGGGTTACAAGTAGTATAATCCATACCCCACTTTGTAAAGGGTCCGACAGTAACGACTGGAAAAAGCGGAGCGGGATGAGCGCGCATTTTTCGAGTATACACCTGACAAGGATGACACTTCTTGACCGATTCAATACAATCTTTGAAAATCGAGGGCCAGAAGTAGCCAACACGCAAAATCTTTTGGGCTGTAGCAAGCCCTGATAAATGACCCCCACAAGCTCCACCGTGAGAATCATTGAGCACAGCCTCAGCTTCTTCGAAAGTTAAGCAGCGTCTTAGGATTGAATCAACCCCTCGACGGTATAAAGCATCACCAATAATCAGATAACTTTTGGCTAAGTGACGCAGCTTACGACGCTCATCTTTCGAAAAAGAAGAGGGAAACTTCGCAGTCTGGAGATACACAATGATATCCCCATACCAAGGATCTTGTGGAGAGATTTAAAACAAGTGTTCGTCCGGAAAGGACTCATCATAGATCATCTCCTCACCACAAGGCAACTCGGAGATCAATTCCGCAAAGACTAATGACTTCTTGGATTTGGCAGACATGAACTCTAGATCGAATTCCCGTAATATCACAATCCATCTATTATATTTGCCCCCAATCACTCGCCTGCTGAGGACAAACTGAAATGGATTGGCAGCTGCCAAGACATAAGTTTTGCGAAGAATAATGTAATGCCGGAGTCGCTGCACAGCATGGACTGCCGCTAAGGCTAATTTTTCTATCGGGGTGTATCGAAGTTCAGGTCCTACCAGTCCTCGACTAAGGTAGTAAATAACATGCTCGACAAGAAAGATCATCCTTCCGAACTCGAACCATACCAATGGTAGACCGCCGTAGCCGCATACAAAAGAAAATCTCTCGCTATAATCGGGTGGACCCGCAGCGGAGCAGAGGGTCAATGCCTTTTCTGGCATCGAATGAGCGCCGAGCGAAGTCGTCCCAAAAAAAAGGAACTCCTTTCTTCAACAGTCTCATATATCCCTTTGTAATCTCAGCATAATTGACGATAAACCTCCGAAGAAAATTAGACTTCCCTTGGAGACTTTGAAGCCGACGGATTGAAGACGGGGGAGGCAACCGAAGTATTGCCTCAACCTTGAAGGGATCTACCCTTATCCCTTCCCTAGACACAATAAATCCCAACAGCCGACCGGATGTCACCGCGAAAACGCACTTGTTCGGATTCAAACGAATTATATAAAAACGACATCTTTCAAATATTTGTCGGAGGTGACCTGGATGATCCATCCTCTTTCGAGAATGAGCAGCTAGATCATCTAAGTATGCCTCGATGATTTTCTTGATGTCGTGGAAGGCGTAAGACATGGCCCGCTGAAAAGTAGCTCCAGCATTTTTAAGACCAAAAGGCATTTTCTTATATGCAAACGTACCCCAGGGACAAATAAATGCGGTCTTATGTTGATCTTCCGGACGGATAGTAATTTGATTATAACCAGAGAAACCGTCCATGAAGGAGAAAATCTCGTTACCGGCACACTCGTCAATAATCTGATCAATGAAGGGTGTGGGGTAATTATCCTTAGGACACGCCTTATTCAGGTCTCTGAAATCGATGCACACTCGAATCGTTCCTTGCTTTTTATCAACCGGAACGGGGTTTGAAACCCATTCAGTCAGAGGAACTGGGAAAATGAATCCCGCCTTAAGCAGCTTTTCAACTTCAGCTTTGATAGCTGCTGCCTTCCTAGGATTAACCGGACGAAGTTTTTGCCTGACCGGATTAGCGTTTTCATACGTCTTGATCTCATGCTGGACGATAGATGGGTCTATGCCAGGCATTTCCTCATAAGACCAAGAAAAAACATCCCTATACTCTTTGAAAAGCTCGGTATAGATTTGAATCTCGTCACTGGAACATTCAGCTCCAATGAAGACATTCTCGACAATATTGGGATTCCTGGAGATGTTCACCGGGATAGTAGGAGAGATCACAGCCATGTTCCCTTCAGCATAAACCTGTGCTGGTGCTAAGGGGCTCAAGACTGGGTGAACAGATCCAGGAGACTGAGGACTTGGAAAAGTTGTTTCGACTTCGCTCAAGTCAGGTAGGAAGTAAGACCAATGATGCAAGTCATCCCACGGTCTATCTATACCTGTCATCGCTTCCAGGATGGCCTCTTCAGATGGAAGAGTGGTATCTAGACAATCCTGGGTAGAAGAAGAAGTAAGCGTCCAAGCCGGAGCCACATCACCATCCAACTCTTCCGGCAAAAGAGGAGCTGGATCAGACTCTGCAGTGTCAACAACAGACTGATATGCAATCTCAGCTGCAGAAATCGGGAATGCCATTCCACCCACTTGCCCTTCTTCCAATGTGGTTGTTGGAGAAGGTAAGGTCCAAGGGTCCGAAAAATAATGAGTTCGAAAGAACTCTCTTCGAAGGGGAGCCTTGGAGGATGAAATAGCATTAATAGACACCTTAGGAGGAGGAAGATCAAAGGAACCCATCAGGGAAGAATACATTCCAACTCCCAGATTCTCGACAGGCGCCTTAGTATTATCCAACTTAGGCACAGATGAGTCAGGAGGCGCATCCAGGTCTACAGGAGGACAGTCCAGTTGATCCACCGTGACTATCCTCCCTTCGTGGGGAAAACATACAATTCGAAACAATGAGGATGCAATGGCATCCATCTCATATATCCAGTTCCTCCCCAACAGAAGGTTGTAGTCCAAGGCTGCATCCACTACCTCAACCTCTATGTTGACAGTTTTGCCCCCAACACAGATGGGCAAAGCTGGGACAATACCATGGGGTCTGTGAGAATGACCATCGAATGCAGTAAGAACAGTGCTAGATGGAACAGCTTTGGGAGATACAAGTGTCTTCCAGCATGCGAGAGACATCACGCAAGTAGAAGCACCCTCATCAACAACCGTACGAAAGATATTAGTCTTCCGATACGATGATTTAATATGGAAGGCCATATGATGAGGAAGTCTCTTCTTAAAATTATTCATATCAAAAGTAATCAGAAGAGAATTTTTCGGATCAATAGCCCCAATGGCAGCGAGCAAAGCACTGCGCTGAGCCGGACAAGACTGGAGTACCTCTAAAGCTGACATAGCACAAGGACTTTGCGCCAGATCTTCTACAATCGAGTAGTTCTGGGCAGCCCTCATGTTCGGATTAATCGTTGACCGCTTAGAAGATGCTTTTGGCATCCGAGGCATAGACTCAACAGTTGGCTTCGTGATGTGAAGCGTCTCAGTAGCATCAGGAACTTCCTTAGCTTTCGAAGATTCCTCTCCGCCATAATCACGGGATCTCGTAGCAACATCCACGTGAGCACTCATCATAAAGATGTTCGATGGAATTTCCCCTTCCTGGGCACCTCCAGAGGAAGCCCCAGGATTTTGGTTCGCGCCAACAACTAATTGCTGCCCTTGGGGAAAAGGGTTTGTTAGCACAGCCTGGGAACTAGAAGAACCCTGCTGAGATAACAGGCGCTGAGCATCCCGAATTTTCGGGCAAAGATGCGTGAGATGGTCTCCAGCACAAAGCTTGCACGGAAACTTAACTTTCTTTTTCTCCTTTTGCCCTTCACCAACACGCTCGTTGGTCTTATTTTCATTGCCCTTCCCATTCTTGCCCTTCTTCTTGTTATTACGTCCCTTCTTCTTCCCATCGGACTGTTGATTTCCTTTGGGTTCAGAAGATTGGACAGCATTTATGGACAAGGACTGGGAAGGTGATGACTAGCATTCGGATTAATCGTTGATCGCTTAGAAGATGCTTTGGGCATCCGAGGCATAGACTCAACAGTAGGCTTCGTAATGTGAAGCGGCTCAGTAGCATCAGGAGTATCCTTAGCTTTCGAAGGTCCTCACCAGCCATAATCCAGGATACCAGTGACATCGAAGGACACTCGTGACAAAGATGTCAATGAATTTCCCTTCACAGGCACCTCCGAGAGGAAGCCTAGGATTTTGAACCGCCTTGACAATTAATTCTTTAGCAGAAAAGGGTTTGTTAGCACAGCCTGGGAACTAGAAGAACCCTGCTGAGATAACAGGCGCTGAGCATCCTGAATTTTAGGGCAAAGGTGCGTGAGATGGTCTCCAGCACAAAGCTTGCACGGAAACTTCACTTTCTTTTTCTCCTTTTGGCCCTCACCAACACACTCGTTGGTTTTATTTGCATTGCCCTTCCCATTCTTGCCCTTCTTCTTGTTATTACGTCCCTTCTTCTTCCCATCGGATTGTTGATTTCCTTTGGGTTCGAAAGATTGGACAGCATTTATGGACAAGGACTGGGAAGGTGATGAATCAGCAGGCACAGCCTGACTAGAAGGAGTAGATTGTAAAGACAACTGCTGCAATTGAGAAAGCAGGCTGGCTGCACTACTATTGACCGATCCGACAAGCCCGTCACCATCGGGACTGGGTTTGGAGTTTGATGCGTCAACTTGGAGCAGGGCATTGGGTAATGCCTCATGCAGTGCCAGAATAGATCGGTTCCTTGTGGGCCCTAAAGATGGCTGCTCCTGAATACCCCCGATGGAGTCCCATCCTTTAAATCTTCTGAAAAACTGACATTTAAAAACCTGAAGGAACTCACCTGGAATATGGGCTTTGATAAGCCTCTTCCTTATCCTCCATTCCTGAATATGATCAGAAATGTGAGTTGCCTCATCCTACTTAAAATTAGCCAGGAGTTCGGTCCCAGCCTCATATCTGACAGGCAACTGAAAATGGTTAAGAAAAGTGACAGCCAGTTCTCCAAATGTGGCGAAACTGCCCCCAGTGAGCTCTATATACCATTTTGCGGCATTTCCAGTTAAGGTGCGCTGAAATAATCTCAATCTAATCGAGTCGTCGATCAGAGAGTTTGAAGAGCACCATAAGTGGAAGGTGGTGATGTGGTCTGCCGGATCTTCACCATTCTTACCTTCAAACTTAGGAATGTCTGAAGGAAGTTTGGTTGGAACCGGAGGCCACCCCGGACTATACCGAATCGGGTCATTAGTTAACTTCGACAAGTCTGGCAAGTTTAAAGTTGCCAGAAATGGTAATCGAGGCGGAGCCTGAGAATTCCATCCTTGATGGGATGGATTTCCAACATTCTGAAAAGAATAGCCTGGATTTGATGAGGCACGAGGCTGCCAGAAAGGACTCGTAGAAAACGGAGAAGAACCTCCTCCCCACGCCGAGTTACCAAAACCCAGACTAGTTCCCCCCGCTGAAGTATTGACTGAAGAGGAAAGCCCCTGGTAGGGGTTCCACGCATTAGACAGAGGAGAAAAAGACTGATAAGCACTCAATGCAGGGAAAGAAGCATTCCCTTGATGACTCGCGAAGAACTGATTCCCTGCCCCCGACGTTGCAAACATAGGATTCCATCCCATAAAAGCAGTTGAACTTGGCCCCCCAGACCAAGGGTTGAAACTCTGGGTCTGGGACGTAAAAGGAAACGACCCTAAAGAAGGGTTGGGACTGGGAATATGCCTAGTCCCAAAGGGGAAACCCTGAAACAAAGCTGATCCACTAGCCATGTTAGACATGGGCGTAGATCCAGTTGCACCGGCGGTAAAGGAAAAAGAGGGATTTCCAGCAATGGACATCCCTGAACAGAAGGGACCAGATTGAGAAGCATATGCTTGGGTGAACCCAGAGCCAAACATAGCAGTGCTAGAAGCACTCGAAGATAGAGCAAGAGTGCCCCCTGCCTCGACAGAAGCAGGGGTCTGAATGCCCGCAGCACTCACGGTAGAAGCCGCGTTCCCAATCGTGGCCATCGAAAGATAAGAAAAATATGGAAGATCCGGCGGTCTCTCAGACTCCGGTCCGACGTACTGAATAAAAAACGGATGATCAAGAGGAAGAGGAGATGGACCTGTAGCTGCAGGCTCAGGTATATCTTCTATCTGAAAATCTTCTTCCTGAGGAAACAACACTCGCGAGGTGAGCGGAACGCTCCTCTCGGAACCGACACCGGAATCAGCTACGAAACCTTCAGATCTTGGTGGAGGATCTCTCTCCACAGCGTCAGACTCCACAGGGTGGTAACCACCTGCTAAATCGCTCCTACGCCTTCTCGAAGAAGGCTCTGCACTCTCGGGAGATAACCCCCAGATTCTCCTCGAACGTCGAGGCACTTGATCAGCCACTTTTATAGATTTATTAAATTAGACTCAAAAAAGTGAAAAGATAGGCAAGCTAGGAGCAAAGAGCACTCACTAAAATAAAAATCCCTGAGAAACAGCAAGCAAACAGCCTCCAAGTATTTTCGCTCCGGGTGATGAGGACCGGACACCAAAATACAGGAAAGCGAAGTATAGAGACACTAAACGATGCACAATGATTAGGGCCCGAGCAACCTAAGTGTCGAAATAGTTACGCAAACCTCTGTGACCTTTCTTGGCTCCAGCACCCAAGCTTCGCAAAAGTACCCAATCTTCTTGAAAGTGATGCGGCATTTTTTTTCTGCCTCGGAGTACACGAGTCATTTTCCCAAAGTCACTGTATGGGACCCTGGAAGCAGATAACTGTGGTTTCGTCGTATGGAAGGCGGGGCGGAGCGGTCTTGAGGTCGGTCGGCTAATCGGAGGGGGGGTATCTCTCTTCTTAACCTTCACTTCCCCTCGCGCTTGACTCTCGGATGAGAGCTTTCCCAGTCCACCTCACGGAGTTGGATTTCGCTCAATTAATCAACTTCTATGTTTGTTTGAGCGGCCTTGGAGAGTTAACTCTCCACTTACCTATTCCAAGGCCCTACAACCTAGCTAGTTGGTGATTGACATAGTAAAACTTGCTAGTTGATTTTAGATTAAATGTCGCTTATTTTAAAGAGTGCTGTTGTATTAAGTCACGAGGATATGGAGTTGAAACCAATGATGTTCTGACGCAAAAGAAATTAATAAAAACCTGACTACATGCACATGCAGTTCTTTGTCTTTCGATGAAGAGCAATTTCTATATAAGTTCTACGAGACTAAAAAAATGTATTTTTCTTTTCGAATTACAAACTCACACTCACAAAAACTAAGAAGCTAACTAAATGATTCAATGCACCTAATGCAAATGACTACTAGCATGTAAATTCTAAGATGCAAAAAGTCCCTTGAAACAAGGTGAAATTTCCCAAAAAGCTCCTTCAGTTTTAACTCATCTTTTGTTATCCAGAAAGCTAATTCTTGAAACAAGAACTCTTAGTATAAGACAACAAAAATACTTGACAACAAGAAAAAGAAATCAAATGACAACTTCTCCTCAAAATCAAACCAAAAACTAGAAGCAAGAAACTTCACTAAAGTTCCAAAAGATAAGGCCACACGAAAATGAAAAACGCAACAACAAAAGCAAAAACAAGACCAAATGTTTTTTGAGTTTTTGAGATGCAAAAAACAAAAAGCAAAACGAATGCTTTTTGGGCTTTTCAGTTTTATAAAACAAGAGCTCAAGAAGACCAAGCACAACTATCCCAATTCAAGCCAAAACGAGACCGAATTTCAAGCACAAACTTCAACTATGCCCCCAAACCTTATAAAGCTAATGATAGCAAGATCAATAAAAGCAACGGAAGACCAAAAACTCATCCAAGCAGCCTAGACGAATAGTGCAAACTTGCCGCAACCAAAAGACTCCAAAGAAGCAAGAAAAGTTCTTCGAAAATTGCAACAAAACCCTAGCCTATGAAACTCAAGAAAACCAATCGAAAACAAAGCAAAAAACGCAATGCAAAGCACAACACAAAGATAGGAGCGAGTCAGTGAGCAGAAGCTCTCTGTTCTGGTAAAGCAGAACAGCCAAGAATGCTCAAAAAGCAATCTTGAAACTCAATCCAGGAGTGCCAGCACCAACAAGAACACTTTGTCAAAAATATTAGTTTTCGAACAAACGAAAGAGAAACAAGACTTGAAACCACTTCTGTCACACTCCAGTAAGTACAGAGACTCTGCAGACACAGGCCTCCATAGCCAGAAAGGACCAAAAACACCAGAATCTTAAAATTTCAAAATCTGCCTAGGTATACGCGCCCTAGCAGTTATGCAACCAGCGTGTATACGCGTCTGTGTTAAGGGAAACTCGCGTATACGCGGGTCCCTTTATACAAACTCGCGTGTATACGCGACTGTGTGCAGACAAAAGAGTGTATACAAAGAAAGATAATGAAAAACAAAAAAGACAAGCCTGGGAAAGACACCAAGACTTCAGACTGACTGCAAGAAAGCAAACTGGACTGTGAAAGACAGAAAAAACTGTTGGAAACCTACCAAACAGCTGAAACAACCCAACAGGAGAATCACAAGAATGTGATCCCCAGCGGAGTCGCCAGTTCTGTTTCGGGGAATTAACACCCTAGAGGTTGGTTGGGATTCAACCTCCACAGAGCAGGGGCGTACTACTTAACAGAGACTCACACAATCATGCACATTCATAAAAACTAAATAGAGCAGAATGAGAGGTTTACCTGTTGGTCCTACGTTTGAAGTAGATCCACGTGGAGTTCAAACTCCCTGCAACCGTCCTTCCTCCTTAACCTGAAATACAAGAAGAAACCAGCACAAAGGACGAGTTGTACAGCATATTTCTACTCTATATGTTAGTGAGATTCATATAAAACATTAAATAAATCATAATGAATGCTTGTATAACAAATATTTTTCATACATTAAAGCATACACTAACACGTTTATTTCGGGAACAGCATGATACTTCTGTATTATAAATAGTACGTACAAAAGTAATCAAGAGGAGAGATCACCTAATCCTTCCAAGGCCTTCGCAGACCGTCGTCCGGATCCGTCCAGCCCTTGCCTCGCTAAGACTCCTTCCAAACTGGTGCATACGAGATAACATATAAAGGGATGTGTATCTCAAGGAAAAAAGGGTTTCCTACAATGAACTGGGAAAGTGCAGGAGGCACGGGGAATCAGACTTGGATAGGGAATACCAACAGAGTATAATATCAATAATTCTCTCTCTCCCTTAGGCCATACACATGAGGGCTTTTTATAGTCCCTCCAAGTAGTTTCGGCAGTTGGAAACAGTTGGCCACGGGCTGGGGTGGTTGAACTACCTGAGTAACCATCAACCCAGCGCGAAATTAGGGATTTTTTATATATTTTTTAATCATTTTAATGGCATACGCGGAAAAGTCTAGCTGTACTCGCGTATACACGCGGAAAAGTATGGGCATACTCACGTATGAGGGATTTTACACTGGTTTTAAGTGAATTTGTCCAAGTCTGTAGGAATGGGTGCCCAAAAAGCCATAAAGCAATCATGAATCATGTCAAAGTGAGAAATGATGCTATAACAGTGGGGCAATGCCAATTTAGGATTCATCTATCAAAGATGAATTAATAGATGAATTAGAATTATACGGGGCAATGCCAATGCAAGATTCATCTCTCAAAGATGAATTAATTTTGAGACACTCTTCTCCAAAAATTCAAGATTCGTCTCTCAAAGATGTATTAGTTTTGAGACACTCTTCTTCAAAAATTCAAGGTTCATCTCTTAAATATGAATTAGTGTTGAGACACTCTCCCTCAAAATTTATTAAAGGAAATTGTAACATATCTTGGATATGTGTGTATTTTGTACTTATAAATGCGTCTTTTTTAATGACCATGTGTTATTTTCAATTATATACCAAGTGTGCTCCCACCACAACATGTAAATCGCAACTTGGTGAACTTCACATTTGCAACAAGTGGTGAACTTCACATTTTTATAAAATTAAAATGCGAAGACTTCAACAAATTTTTCTTTAAATGGAGTTTCACACTTCTTTTATAATGACCATGTGTTTTTTTTCAATTTTATACCAAGTGTGCTCCCACCATGTAAAGCGCAATTTGGTGAACTTAACATTTTTAATTTTTTTTTGCTTAAATTGAGTTTCACACATCAATTAGTGCTTTGAAAGTTGTTTTTTACATAATTTGTGTACACTAAATAACATTAATTTTCTGAAATTTATTTTAAATAGTAATTTAAAAAAATAATTGTAAATCTTCACTGTGGATATATATATCATCGAGGATGAATGACGAAGATCAACATAATCCCATATCTCTACGAGAGAGGGGATCATGAATCGAGGGATGTTCATGGTATTTAAATATAATCTTAAATCGCCATACATATACATACATCTGTGTACATATGGAATTGATTTTTTATCAATTTTGTGAGCTAAATTAGTTGTTAATAAGTTTCATTTTATTTTTTTTAGGAGCTAAGAGGAGAACGGTGTCTATTCCATCAATGGAGCATGCCCATGGTTCATGCAATCGTGGTATGGCTCACGTGATTTAATCAATTAATATGTATGTGTATTTATATGTATGAATGTATTTTTGAATTTATTATAAATTCATATTTGTTTATGAAGCTTCTCTCTCGTCTCGTGAGGTTGGTGGTGGTTCAGATTCCTTAGAGGGCCATCAATAAGTGCTGGTGGATTGGGTGAAGGTGGTGATATGTATTACCCTAGAGGCTAATCAACAAATGGTCGTGTTGGTAATCAGCAGGGTTGTTCTGGTTCTCAGCATTCTCGGGGTGGGCAAGATGCTAGCCAACCACATCAAGGTGGCCATCAATATGAATATTTATTTCATTGAATTTGTATAAATTTGTTTACATGTGTTTTTTTAATATAAATTTTTTTATATATTGATGCAGAGGCTGAAAATTTTGCTCCAAATGTTGCTAAAAAAGGACGTAGGGCAGAACGCGTCATTCAAGAAGAAGGTTGTCCACCGACCATGACTTATCTGGCCGACATTTCTGATATACCTTGGGAAAAAAACACGCAACAATGCACCTTAGAAAGGTGTCAACGTCTTCATGCAAAATTGAAGAGAGATCTCATGGATTTGACTCTACTTACTAAGAGTCAACAAAGCTTGGAAATATTTACACACTCTTTAGGTGAACTAGTAGATGTGTACCAAAAGCTTGGGCCAACCACTGATACTTTTGTAGAATTCACGAGAAAAATAAAGGAAACAGTGATGGGTCGCAATAAATGGGAGGTTGTTAAAAAAAGAGTTACAACCTAAATGGCCAAGTATACGTTTAATTTCAATGAAGGGCCGAAAAGAAAGATGTTGAAGGTGCAATATTTCAAGCACCCTCATATAGCTCACTATTTGTATGATAGAAAACTTGCGACCTATGGAAGACTCCCATGGAATGACGAGGTTCCGCTTTATTTTATAAAATTATTTTATGCAGAATTCTTTTTGCAAATGAAACCGAATTACAATGACCTTACCTCTGAATTTTTTGGTCCTAGGAAAGGTCGATTGTCTGACCGTAGGGGCGCTAGGTGTGATGTTGAGTTTCCATACCCTGAGCCACCATTGGTTAGTTGACCTTTTCGTGTTGAAACTTTGCAGTCAAAGATGGAAGCCACTTCTCAAATTATTCGAGAAGTAAGGGATGCCATCATTGAAAATGTTCACAGTGGATTGGGTGGAGTCGATGTTTCTCTGAATCGACAAAGAGAACGTGAGAATGCACACGCTAATTTTGTGTATTATAGAGATGAAGAGATTGAAAACATGAGTGTTGAAGATCTCAAAACATATACAAAGAATTGTCGCAATGGTTGGTAGGAACTAATTGTTCATGAAGAAGAGGGAATGGGAACTATATGTGTTAATGGTTAGGGTTCAATTATTTTAACACATGTAAAATTTGTAATAAATACATATATACATACATTTATTTGTATACATTAATCTAACAAAAATGTATCATTATATGTTAACACCATTTGTAGTTGTCACGCTTGATGAATGAAGAAAATGTTAATATCATGGTCGGAGCCTCTAGTTCAAACAATCAAGATGGGTCTCACCATAAATCATACAATCAAGATGCTTCTCACCATCAAGATATGTTGGAAAATGTTAGTGTTTTTTAAGTGAACATGACGATGTACAATTATTTTTTATCTATTATTATATATATCGAGACATGATGAGATATTTGTAAAAACAAATAATTGTGCACACATGTACATGTACATATATATAATAAAATATTTTAATAGATTCCGATTCTGACCAATGTTTTTGGGATGGCGGTACATTCTTCATCCTTGGGAGATATACCTTCTACTTCCTTAGGAGATGTGCCAAATACACAATCACAAGTATGGACAATTTTTCACTTTTAAAATTTATGTTTTTAAGTTATATATTCCACCGCAAAAAGCTCCATTAAAAAATGAGATATATCTATATCTTGAGTTATTTTAAATTTTTTGAACTTTAGGTTTTTGGAGATTTTCTTTATAAACCACCCTTAGGAGATGTGCCAAATCCACCAGCACAAGTATTCAATTTTTCACTTAAATATATATATGTTTTTAAGTTATAAGTTATAAATTGAAGTTTAAAAGTTTTATTATAAATTGAGATCTAGAGATTTTGAGTTATTTTAATTTTTTTGAATTTTAGGTTTTTGGAGCTTTTCTTTTGGAGCCTCTCTTAGGAGATGTGCCAAATCCACCAGCATAAGTATTCAATTGTTCGCTTAAATATATTTTTTTAAGTTATAATTTATAAATTGAAGTTTAAAAGTTTTATTATAAATTGATATCTTGATCTCGAGTTATTTTATACTTTTAAATTTTTTTAATTTTAGGTTTCTATAGAGGATTTCTTTTCTCCACAGACTCTAGCGATGGATATAGGAACATCCACACCATTTCAACCATTTGAACAAATTGTCTAAATTGTTTTTAATATTATTGAAAATAAGTTTATATATGCATTTTCATTTGAAATTTTTTAATACACATACATACATACATACATACATACATACATACATACATACATACATATATATATATATATATATATATATATATATATATATATATAACTGTACATGTATATTGTACACTTTATTGTTGAAGATGGGGGATGTTTTAGTGGACGAGAAACAAATGGAGAGGGAACCTCATGAGGTATTGCATGTTTTTTTTTTTTTTTACATTTTGTTTTTTACATGAAGTTCTATATATTCTCACTCAATTTTAAAACATCAAATTTTAATGTAGACATTGTACATGTGAATTAATGTTGTGATCTATAATGTTTTATTTTTAAAACTCAAGTTTTGGATGGTTGAACAACATTTTGCATGTGAAGTAATGTTGTGTTATAATTTTTTTTGTTTTTAAAACTTAAGTTTTGGATGGTTGAACTACATTTGGCATGTGAAGTAATGTTGTGATATAATGTTTTTGTTTTTAAAATTCAAGTTTTGGATGGTTGAACTATATTTGGCATGTGAAGTAATGTTGTGTTATAATTTGTTTTTTTTTTTAAACTTAAGTTTTGTATGGTTGAACTACATTTGGCATGTGAAGTAATGTTGTGATCTATAATGTTTTCTTAACTTAAAACTTAATTTCTGGATGTTTGATCTAAATTTGGCATGTGATTATGATATTATGTTTTGTTTATAAAATTCAAGTTGTCGTTTTCCAAACAAAAAAATTTGCATGAATATATGTACATGTAGAAATGATTTTACACATGTTTGAATATATACGTTAAAAAAATTGAAGTATAATATATATATATATATATATATATATATATATATATATATATATATATATATATATATAAACAATCATAACATTCTAGGTCTTGTTAGATGTGTCAAACAACCATAAAATTTTAAAAATGCATTCTATAATGTATATATATCCAGTACTTGCAACATTTTTCATCAATGCACATAGAAAAGCTACTTTTAGTGAATTGAATTCTAGAACATATATATATCTAGTACATGCAACATTTTTCATCAATGCATGTATAGAAAAGCTACTTTCAGTTGATACTAGTGTGCATGCACCAAAACAATGTACATGTGAAAACACTTACACAGATAACATAACAAGGCAGCTCAATTTTTGGTTGAGTTGTGGAAGTTCTAAAACATGAATCCAAAGAGAAGAAATTTTTGGGCAGTTCAATAAAAAAAATCCAATGAAATGCCATTTTTAATGATCCGTTCATGATCGGATTTTGATATTTTCCATTTCTTAATTTTCATTTTTTTCTTTGATTGAACCTTTATCAAATTTATGCGTGCTGCATACACTAAGTGACTATATTGAAAACTCATGACATTAGGTTCATAGTCTTCAAAGTAAACAAAATCGCCACTTTGATTAGTTTGTCTGGAAAAATAACCATTCAGTATAATAGATCCTCTCTCATATGGAAACCCGTGATCATTATATTTTTCTAATAATTTCACCTTTCGTTTAGTGCAACGCATCAAATAATACTTCACATTTTCATCATTGTTAGTAGGTGCAATTACAGCAAAAACATCTCCTGCACAATAAACTAAACATAACTTATGTATTTAAAATTAGGTCATAATTAACATGAAAAAATAACTTTGAAACAATTTTAGTATCTATTTCTAGATCTCTATCATTTGAAAGAAATTCAAATGTTACCTTCTCTGACAAGATCAAAAACTCGATCACCATCAGATGATATTGTAGTCTCCTCTGATTGCATTTCTTCAAACATTGCAACAGACATTTTTCCCTTTGTATTTGGCTCTGTATGTTTCCAATCTTTTACATACATTTTTTTTTTCACAAATGTCATTGGATTTTGTGTTGTCTATGAAAACATGATAAAAACAAGAATATTTTATTTTATCCAATGCAAACACATTTGTTGACAACTTTATTTTAATTGAATGCAATTTTCAAGTCCCTTTTATTGCTTCTTGACGTCATTTCCAATTGATCTATCTATATCTTCGATCCCAATATGCCAAAAAAACCTATATATGGAAAATTCAAAGAAGGATGTAAATATGATATCAAAATACCATCAAAGATAATCATTGTGATAAATGTACATTGTTTAAAATTGGATATCCAATAAAAATTAAATTTAATGTACCTTTGCACTTCCCTTGATCAGTTAGTCTCATGGCTTATAGCAGCGACACACCATTGAACAACTTCTTTGGCGTCCACAAGTCGGTTTGCATAGGAGTTAATTTGATATCTTTGAAGTTCTCATTTTATGCATGCCCTTGCATCGTCATGTTCTCCTTTTCCATAGCCAGTCTCAAAGAAATTCAAACAATGTTTAATGCAGATTTTCTTATGAAGACAACACAACCAAAAGAATGATCATGAAGATTTGAATTGACCTACGCATCCATCTGACGATATCCAATGTTCATTGAATTTTATTCCATGACTTTTCAAGGAGTCATAAATATTTCCAAAATAGTGTTGTACAAAATATGTATTATGTGTATGATCGTCACTGATATAAAAGTGATATTCTTTAATAACATGCCAATTTTCACTAGTGCTTTCTATATGATCGACATTTTTTTAGCATGTCTATTAAGAATATAGACAAGCATGGAGACTTGGTCAGAGTGATAGTATTCACTCTGAATTTCTTTTTGTGGAACAAATGTGTAGTTTTCTGCAAAATCAATTACTGAAAAAATGGTCCCTGGTGGAAAAAATTCATGGGATTTTTTGAATTGCAATTCTTGCCATCGAGTTCTATGGGAATGCTTGGTGTATTTATAAATTTTTGCCTCAAACTTTCTCAAAAAATCTATCAAACAAATTTCTTCTTCTTGTAATTCAATTCTTTTAGCACTATTTGAACCTTGAATCGATGTATGGATATTAATATCTCTTCCTTTTCACTTTCATGTTGGAAAATGATTCATCATTTATATCAGTATGCTATTTGTTTTGAAATTTAGTCAAATTTCCATAATCATCGCATTTTTTACCACCAACACATTTTTTTTCGTAAAATAATTCATCCCTTTCTCTTTCACATAGAATTTAAGATATTAAATCACGGATAGTGGAAGGAGGAGGTGAATCTTTCCAAAATTTTCTACCAAGATTAAGGAATGTGTCATAATATAACTGAAATTCCACATGATAATGACAACAACAAGTGTCATGTACGGTGATAGGTTTTACATACCATGGTTTTTGTTGAACAAAAGCACTGATTGAGACATGAATTTCACAATTCTATTCTTTGAACTTGTTGAATAACTCTATCTGAGGGGTTTCTAAGAAATGTTTTTCATCTTCTTCGTATTGATTTCGTGTTATTCTTCTTCGCATCACATCACTTTCATTTTATGAAACGCGTGAATTTTTCTTCCAATATTCGTATATTGTTTTTTTAACATTTTCCCCAATTCTATCTTTGTATGGTTGCCTAAAAATATCTCTCCAACAAGTGATTTCATCATTTACATATATTTGCAACTGAAATTTCTGATGTTTGTGCAAATTTTTTCGTGAGGTTCCTAATGCTCATGCCATAGATTTTACCAAGTGATTCTCTTTAGTACTTGATGAAACCATTTCTATATGTATTGCTCTACATACAACTGAAACATTTTTTTGTCTAGATCTTCTAATTGAATTTATAGCACTATTTATATTTTATATAACATTTTCCTTCATTTTTTATCTTTTGTTAATTTTCGAATACCCAATAAAGTCGTAGCTTCTTTTAATTTTCTTAATGATAGGATACCTTTCAAAAGTTGGGCTTGAACTGTCACATTTTCCTTTATGAGGTACGTATCAAAAATGCGCTTAACATGATATCGTTGGTCAGCTCTTTTATCTCCATATGTTGCAATGTCAACATTTTCTAACATCTCATCATCGACATTGATTTCATTTGTACATATTCGAATGAATAGTACATAATAATTTTACATATTCAATAAATAACTAAATTAATAAATATGTATAATTTCAATAATATCTGCATGTGTTCAACACACACACACACACACACACACACACACACACACACAGATATATATATATATATACACCTCGTGATTCAATTTCTTCACTTGAATTTCTTTCAACATTTTCACCATCTTCAATCATTGGTTCAATATCTCTTTCACTTTCTCTTTCAAAATTTTGTATCTCATCATCAATGTTTTGAGGAATATATCTCTCTATTTACATTGCAAAATATTTTTCAAATTAGTTCATCAAATAAAAATTAAGTTGGAACACATTTTACACTAGAAAATTTTAAATATCAAATTCATAATATTTACATTTACATACCTGCTTCAACTTCTAGTTGAGGTTGATTTCCCCTTTCAATATTTCAGGGTGCTTCTCTCTTTCTTTTGTGAGATTCTCTCCCCTGTTCTCTATGTTCCTCAGGGTCTCTTGTTCGATCATATTTTATCTATCAATTCCTTTGATTTCTCATGATAATAGGGTATGAAGTTCAAAAAATTTCTTTCAAAATTTAGACAAAAACTCGATTAAAAAAAACATGACAAAAGATTTAATTAAAAAAAAAAATTCATTTTAAAAATTTTGCAAAAAATACATACTTCAATCCAAAACACTTACTTTAAAAAATCCGAGAAAAAATGTCTTATAAAAATGAAACGAAGCTCAAAATATTTCCTTCCAAGTCCTGCAAAAAAAATGCATTTAAGAAGTTAGACAAAAACTCATTTTAAAAAATCATTATAAAATATATACTTCAACCCAAAACACGTACTCTAAAAAAATGTCACTTCAAAAAATACCTCCAAAAAATGTCCATTGAAAATTGATTCCAACTTCTTAAAAAATGTCACTTTAAAAAATACTTCAAGAAAGCCTCTAAAAAAATATCACTTTAAAAAATACCTCCAAAAAATGTCCTTTGAATATTAAGCCTAAATAGAGTCCTTTCAAAATTAAGTCAAAAAATTGTCATTTGGAAATTAAGCCCAAAAACCTCTCAAAACAAAATACATCCAAAAAAATGTATATTGAAATTTAAGCCAAAAACCTCTAAAAACAATGAAAATTAAGCCCAAAAATTCTAAAAACAAAATACCTTAAATCCAAAAAATGTCTTTTGAAAATTGAGCCCAAAAACCTGTAAAAACAAAATACATCCAAAAAAATGTCCTTTGAAAATCAAGCCCAAAACTTCTAAAAACAAAATACTTAAAAAAAATCAATGAAAATGAAACCAAAAACTTCTAAAAACAAAACACCTTAAAAAAAACAATGAAAATTAAGCCCAAAACCTCTAAAAAAAATACCTTAAAAAAAATGAAGCCCAAAAAAATCCAAAAAATGTATCAGATATCTCCAAGAAATGTCGTTTGAATGTACCTCCAAGAAAAGTCCTTAAACCTAAAAAATCCTTTGCAAAAATTTCCTTTGAATGTACCTCCAAAAAAAATCCTTAAACCCAAATCAATCCTTTACAAAAATGTCCTTTGAATGTACCTCCAAGAAAAGTCCTTAAAATCAAAATAATCCTTTTCAAAATCAGACCAAATGAAGAAATGTGCGAAATTATGCGAAAATAATGAATGCTTTTACGTCAATTTATATTGCCACGAAATGATTTTTTTGGAGGGGCTTCGCTATATTTTCCGGCCAACAGAAAGTCAAGTAAATTTTCGGCCAAACTTTTGTGTCCTTAGACTTGATGGGTCGTCAGTGCAAAAAATAATTTGGCCGAAATTTTTTACAAGTTTGGCTGAACTAACACATCTGCAATTACGCAGTTCCAAGATCTGAATACATATCTTCAACTTTGGCCTGATTAAACTCCATGAAACATTCTGAATTAACTGTCGGAACCAAGACAAGAATTTTCAGAATTCAATCTACTTTCAAGAAATATAACTTTTAGGGAATTTCATAAATATTTACTAATTTTAATTGATTTTGTAATAAAACGGGTGCAAACAATTTCTGAAGGTCATTATGATTCAGTGAAATCAATATTGTATATCTTCCAAAATACACTGTAAACAAAATTGAAAAAATTATGGTGCATTACATTGGTCCGTCATCTGTAATGGGTAGTTTTTATATTTTTATTTTATAACTTATATGTTGAGAAATTTCATGCGTCACGAAACATATTAAAAAATATGCAGTTATTTCATATTGGATAAGTTCAAAAAAATCTAGTAATTATGATATGTATTAGTTGGTTTTGTAAATATAACGAAACCAAATTAGACTCTGTCTAGATTGTTGTAACAAATTTTGTTTCTCAAAAGCACAAAGTTTCGAAGAATACACCAGTGCATATTAACATGACTTCTTATGAATGCTTTGATTGTTAAAAAACACACACTCAAAGAAACGCTAAGTTGACATATCAAATGTGTATAAAAAAATTCCAAAAAATAAGTAATAAAAAGCTAATAAAATTTCTGACAAATTTTTTTTTAATCACAAAATGAAATTCTAAACAGAAAATTTGTTTTGGCTTGCAGAAAGTTGAAGAACAGAAAAAAATGAAATTTTTTCCTCGAAAAAGTGCAAAAAGTGTTACCCAACTCCACATTTTCACCCATTATATTTTCACATTATCTTTCCCAATTTTTGGGAGAATATAGAATCAGGTTGAAAATTCTTGATTAGTTTTATATATGCCTTTGTTGGAGAGCCTTTAAACACTAGTAAGGTCTATAGCGTATCAAGTGAAAAGACCAGCAAAGGTAAATTTTTTCCCTGTAGATGCTAAAAAACATATACTGGGATATTCCTTTTTTAGGAAATTTATATGTAGATTGGCTGCTGAAATCACATGAAACAATGCATAACATCATGTGTAGAATAGGGAAAGAAAATATAGCCAGCAGTTCCTCTAACAGCAAGAGAGAAACAATCACCTTATAATGATTGGTAACCAAAGCTTTCATTCAAATTTAGGTGATATCTCCAATGGGGGATGTGCATATTTAGACTAATAAAAGAATGTTTTTAACATGAACGAGAAATTTTAGACTCTTTACATTTGGAAGACCTTAATAATTTCATATGTTAATAAGCTAGCATCCATGCACTTTCCATTTTCTAGCTCCAAAGGGCACTGTATCAGGCCTTGAGGGCTTCTAAAGAAAAATCAAGATTGATGAGATTTTTGAGAAATGGATTCCACTAAGAAAAGATACTGCTCAAGTCAGAAAAATTATTAAAACTTCATTGAAATTTTCAGTTTGGATGTGAGACCATCTTACAATAGTGAAATTCAGTGACTCTGAACACTAGCTGATAAATCTGCATGTTTCTTTATATATCACACTTTAACAACTACCCATCAAAAGCTTCTTATAATGTCTATATAAACTATAAATATATTTGAAGCCTTGAATATTTAAGAGGGGCATCATGGAATATTGAAATCAAGGGTTAGCCTCAAATCAGAAATGAGACACCTCAAAGATATTTTGAAGTACTCAAGTGATAATAATTTTGGTTATAAACCTTCATTTACATACATTAAGCTAGTAAATCAAAGGGATCCAACTTACTCCATGATTATTATAAACACAGGTCATCACTGAGATTTAATCACTTCCTGAAAATCCATATTTATAACTCAGAAAAAAAGGGTTCCATCCAAAGAACAAATATGCTATACCTAAATATTTTAGCTTCATATTTTTTCCAATCTAAAACTTGTCTTTGCAATTTCTCATCTTCAAATTTTAATGTTGCATACAATTTCTCTATGACATATGATGCATGCCTTCAGTCATTAACTTTCAACTTCAAAGCTGGGTATATTAACATATTACCCATGTGTTTCATTTACCCCACGTTCTTAATTTCACAGAGTTGGCAGAATCATTATAGGTTGGGTACACTCCTATAGACTTGACGCATTCACAAATATGTTTCTTTCCATTCGGTATTTAAACCACCATCTATAAATTTGGCCTATTCATTATTTGATTCGTTCTTTCAATACAAATAATTAAGTTCCACATTTCTCAACAGAACAAATAATTGTTTAGAAATGAATTATCTTCCTAAGAAAGTCATTCCATACATCTGAGTTAGTTTTTTAAAGGAATTCAAATCCCAAAGGGATCGAATCTATTGACATCACATGGAAATTAAATTGCACAAATAAATCACATGTTGGCCATTCCCAGCTCATTCACAACCATTTTCAAAAGATGATTTCCTTTCTGCAAGTTTTCCATTAAAGTATTTACCTTCACCTATTCAAATGCTCCTTGATCACATTATTTTTTGCATTATACTCACCAACAAAATGTAGAAATTGTTGAACAAATTCAATGCAGACTACACACAGAAAATTTCTATTCTCCCAAAGTAATTCTGAAAAAAGTAATTTCCAGATTGGTGCCCAATAAATCTTACCTCAATGCGAATGGAAAACGAGACCACACCCTTTGAATTTAAACTCCATAACATAATCATGCTCTTTTGTTCCCAACAAAATTCCTATCTAGAAATGAAATTCTAGCGTCCATCGTTTTGACAACACCTCGGTCAACATTTCTATTGGTTTTGCTTTCACTACCTACACTCAAGTACAAACTTAGAACCTTTTTTGACACTTCATGTATGTATTGTTCAATGCATAGCTATATCTGAGCTCATGAAGTTGAACCTTTGAATTTTCAGACACACAAAGAGAAAACCATATCAATTAATCATAATTTTATCCACCAAAAGGAGATTCCAAAACCCTTCTATTGGAAGCTACATTATGTGAGTGATTAGGTTGATTATAGTTTTTTATGTAGTGGGTTGAATATTTTTTATAATATACTCAATTTTTTCATAAAGACACACCACCTTTTAGTTCTAATAACAATACCACAATGATCTTATCTTTTTGGTTAGCCGAATGAGAGCTTCTTCTATTGATCTATTTTTAGTAGATCTAAAGATGGGATGTAACAAGCTACTAGATCTGAAAATGAGATGTTGCAAGATAGAAGGTCATCTAAACTATTTGACTATTCTATTTGTAAGTACCATTAGCATCACTTTGTTTCCTTCAATATTTGAGTTTCTCTTTTTTAGATAATTTATTTGTTTAATGGAAGGAGAATGAGATCTCAGTGACTATAGAATCAATATAGGTTTAATAGCATGATAATGAGAGCTTAGAGGCTACAAAATC
The DNA here is from genome assembly GCA_034641835.2 of Pinus albicaulis. Taxonomy (NCBI): domain Eukaryota; kingdom Viridiplantae; phylum Streptophyta; class Pinopsida; order Pinales; family Pinaceae; genus Pinus; species Pinus albicaulis. The sequence continues at coordinate 1,066,766,769 of CM076580.1, forward strand.
AATATAGGCAGGTTGTGGTTGACTATTTGTTTAATTTAATTTTGTTTTGACTATTTAATATTGATGTTATTGGTTCATGCCATGCTTGGTTTGAAAGATGATTGGTCCTTAGGCTATAGGGGATTTCATTTACATTTGCAATTTTATCATATAAATCATATTGCTCCCTTTTAGCTATTTCAAGCAGATGGAATTAGGGATCTATTACGATATCTACATGGGGGTTTTGTGATTGAATATTTGTTGTGTTATTTATTTTAGTTAATTCTATTTTTCATTAGTGTTGCATCTAATTGCTGCTACTTCTGATTTCCAAGATATTTGATCCTTGGAATACAAGAGATATATACTCCTCTACTTTTGAAGTTGATCATAGAAAGAAAAATGGTAATAAACGGGCATCCAACAAATATCCTAGGTTTATAGATCTAAAAATCATTTTTAGTCCATATGTTTTGTAATTTTATAGAACTAATAGAATATTAGACAATATATTTATATTTCAATAATATTTTAAGCTTATGCTACTACATAATCTACAACCCTAGGTATAAACTGTGTAGGACGGTGGATTGGAAGGTGGGTTAGAAGCCAATTTTTTTCTTGCTCCAAAACATCATCATCTAATAGGTTTTATCTAAAGTGGATAATAAGTAATTTTTAGTTATAAATATATGTTCATGTGATATGTATCTTATATATCCATGATTGCATGAGCCATTTTGAATACAATAGGAGGATGAGCATGGGAATTTATTTTCTAGACCAATCCTTTATTAGAAGTTTACTCAGAAGTGTGTTTGCAATGCAATTTTCTCTTTGTGATAAACATACTAACATAATAGGTGTTGTTCCTTGAGAAACAATTCCTTGCTGTGTAAAGGAATTCATGCTCAAGACATTAAATATTATGTCACAAACAAGTGTATATATGTCCTTGTTTATTAAACCTTCAAATATTAATAATATATTCTCCAAATATTAAATCTTTACAAGTTCTGCAATGCCATGTTCTCTTTATGTTGAAGTGAATGAATGGAAGACGAAGAAAGAAAAGGATTTTAAATTGATATGCTTCTTAAAACAGAATCTACCATTATAAAATCCTGAAGAAGTGAGTAACAGTAAAGCTAAAATAGAGGAGCGCCCATTAAGGATATTTAACTCTTAGATAATTAGATATCAAGAGACCTGCAGCTCAAATCACTCTACTTTATTCATAGATATGGAAATGAAATGAAAACTTAGAAAACTATTCAACACAGAAAGAATGATGGAAACTTGCAAAACCTTTCATTCATTCAATATTTTTCAGTACAAAATTAGCTTTCAAGGTCCAAAAACCGGAACCTTCTTTCTTCGTCAAATTGTCTTTAAATACAATATGACCAAAATGGTTTCCAGTAATGAAACCGATTCTAACTAACTCTAACTGCTTAACTGCTCACTGTAGTGGAGGTACATGCCTCAGAAAAGTTCTATTACATTTATAGGACTTCGTTTAAAACATGATAAATTCCTAATCTAAGTGAGCTGATGCTCCTGAAATAGTGGCTGTCTTAATGATTATTTGTGGCTGAACGGCTACTTGTGGCTGAGTGGCTGGAGTTCCCTTTTCTGTGTCCATAAAAAATCTTTTGCATTCTTTCCAGAGCTTATCCTGAGTCATCGAAGCATTCTTATAACAATGATATTCCAATGTAAACACAACAACCTGACTGTGAGTAAGATTACCTGTGAATAATGTCTTCACCATCCATAGCAGAAGGAAATGCCTTTGTAAGAAATTAAATACAGTTTCTCCCTTTAAAACCTGTGTCTTCTCATGCCTGTCATCTGCTCTGCTTTTTGAAAATATCAACTGATCTTCATAGAATTTCCAGGACATAATCTTCCCTCTCTCCGTCCAGCATGAGGGCAAACCTGTTCTTGTCAACTTGTCAAATGATATATCAAATTTTTTAATTATCTCTTTAATTTCTAGGAACCGCTTCTCTGCGTCTTTTCGAAGGTCATTTTTTATTATCATTTTATTTACCTCCTCAGCATAGAAGTACCTATCCTGTATCCCCATATCTCCTAAATCTTCATCTGTCTTGGCATTAATAAAGTTTATGAATTTTCTGGCCCAATTCGCTCTTTTAATAGCGGCCTGCTTCTCCAATAATAGCTCCTTTTCATGCTCTGAAACAATGCTTTTCTCTCTGGAAATTATATTCATGGAATCCTTTTGATTGCATTTCTGAAATAATCTCATTCTAGATGATATCCCTAGCTTTAATAAGAGAGATATTTCCCTTTAATCTCTCCTTGAGCTCTTTGATTTCATCCTCAGCTTTCTGTAGCTTCTGCTTGTTCTCATGTGCTTTTTATTCCCATCCCTGTATCATCTTGGTAACCGTGGCCAATTCTGACTGGGATTTTTTACAGTCTCTTTCCGCCATCTTTAATTCTATGCTTAGCTGAATAACCTGGGCCTTAGGATCAGCTTCACCTGTAGAAAAATCAAAGGTAGAAGTATGGTTCTCAATATGATTCTGTAAAGATATAGCGGTCTGCTTTACCTTAGTGAGTTATTCATCTTTCTTCAACAACTGCTGTCACAATTCCTCTTTCTCCTTTTCAACCTCAGCCACTTCGGCCACCAATGAGTGTTCTGTAGTTGGTAATTTTAACTTTTTCCTTAGTGAAGATATTTCCGCTTCTGCACTTTTCATAAGTTTTTGAATTGCGGCTTTATCATTTGGATCCACACCGATTTTCATAATGATTTTCTTCAACTCTTCATTTTGAGTTGTTAATGCCCTTGCATTAGCTTTCTCCATTTTGCATTGTCTGATGACCTTTGCAAGCATGTTTTCCGTCTTGACTGTTGTAGCATTGGTCTTATTCAAATCATTTACAATCAGCTGCCCGGTCTGCATATGAAGATTCATTTTGTCCCACAAGGGGATCTTTTTAACATCCATGACTATGTTTACCTCCTTAAAGCTGCCCGAAGGTCCAAGGGACATTCCTGTCGGATGTGACAGAGCCATCTTAAACTGATCTTTCTCCAAATCCATCACAATCAATAATCTGGTTTGGTCAGCAGATATATGGTGCTCTGCGTGTGCTTCTATATTGACTTTTATCCTCTGGTTCATTTCCTCAATCTGTGTGAACACTTGCTTTATTGAAGGAGCCTTTTCCAAATGAAGTTCTTGTCTTCTAGGAGATGAGGGGCAATCTTGTTCTTCATTGACCTGGAGAGTAAAACCAGGTGAATTGGAAGAATGGTCTTCTGCTAGTTTGGTTCTTTTTTCCTCTCGGGGCTCCTCATCATCAATTTCAATAACATCCTCTCTACCTCTTTTGCTCATTCTTTCCAAAATTGCAGGTGTTTAAATACTGGTCTTTGATGAACCTGACTCTCCTGGATTAGCCAGTTTCTCCAAATCAAGTTTACTTACATGGGAAAATGCAGCATACCCATTCTCAACCCTTTTCTGAGAAATTATTCCATGTGGATCATAAGGCCATTTCTCTCCCAACAACAACTGTGTCCCTTCCAATATTTTTGAGACTTCATCAAAAGCTTGTCTTGTGTTGACCACAAAAGGTCCTACACTCATAGGCAACTTGTACATCAATCCTTTCTTCATGGGCAGAAAATGAACTTGGTCTACATTAAGACTTTGCCTTATAAATTCCAGGGCGAAAAGTCTCTTGGGAACAAAGGTTGGGAGACTATATGGCTCAAGACTAACTCCATACAGCCTTATCTCAGAGTAATCTTCAAATACAAACCAATCTCCAAATTTACAATTGGGTCCTAACTGTAGGAACTCCCGGGCTTTTGGCAGAAAGCATGGAGGAAGAGTTCCATTCAGAATTTTATAAGCAGTAGACATGAAATGGTCAGTAAATTCAAACAGCTCGACTTCGTTCTCTTCCTTTCTAACCATATCGGTCCAGAATAAAACTGACTGCTTATTTTTATTACTATCAACTATATTTAAACCCACACTCATGAACTCTTCAACATTTTGATATCAAAATAAGTAAACAACCAATGACGGAAATCTGAAGAAACCTGTTAGAGGGAAGGCGATCAATTGGTAATTTACTACTTCTTGCCAAAAAGATGGAATGTTTAGCACCACCCCTGGTTTCATCATCAGAGCGAACATCCCCAAGACTGCTTTATCAATTTCGTGATCATCGTCTCTTCCCAAAATATCCGTAATGCAGCTAAGAACTGGCCTATACTGAACACTAAACGCCTCCAAACTGAACTTTCCTCCTTCAAATTGAGTTTTCTCTGGATTTGATTTCAAAAATGAAATACAAAAAACGAACTCTTCATTTGATAGATCTTCAAAATACTGAACTAATGAATCTTCAGAGAACTGTAACGGAGACTCATCTTCTGGAAAACATAATTCTTGACGCATCAATTGTGTTGATTTCTGCAGGACATTTTCCCCTTGAGAATTCATGACGAAGCACTTGCCAGGATACATATATGAGACTAACCATGAAATGAACTCGGGGAAGAAGTGAGTTTTCGGAACACAGGCGGATAACAAACCAGAAATTTTCATAGCAGAGAACACAGGGGATTTGTCAGTGTTTAGGGTTACTTGGTAATGCAGTAGGGGATGATTGACGGATGACGCAGTATCATGAACATCCTTTTCACTATCCAGGAGTGGACTGAGGCTTGATGAACCAGCCAAAGATGTTCGTTTTTCCATGACTGAAAGGAACTTGAAAGCAATTCGTGGGGTAACGGATAATGCAAAGGTGGCGGGACACGGTTAAAAAAGAACAAACAGTCACAAATAGACAAAAACGGGACGGAAAAACCCTTTAATAGGCTACGGGAATCTGTAATAAATGCAGGAATGACGTGGAAAACGGTTGAGAGTGGATGACAGCTGCTTTCCACCTCAGCTAATGATGTCATTATGGGGGGGTCTATGAGTACGGTGGAAAAATTTAACCCATACCCCCCATAATAAATCCAAGCTGTTGATCACGGCGGAAGCAAGATCTGACTAGTCAACTACGGGGGGTCGGGATTTGATAACTTTCGGGCTAATTCTCCCCCCGCAATAGCTTATCCATAAGCTTTTTTCTGTGATCGTCACTTCTGCTCGGGAAGCTGCTTGGGGCTTAACCTTCAAATCATACATATCGAAATAAAGAAACACATTGCATTTGTTTTTTTTTATGCTAAAGTATAAATAACTTCATACTGTAGCATATTTTCACATTGATATTATTTTTTCTTTTTCTCTTTTAAATTTCGAAATAAAACATAAAAAGGATATGCAGATAATGATCCACAACATCTGGCTCCACCTGGGGATAGTGTTTTTACCACGAAACACTAATAACCTGCAGATTAGTGCCTTCACCTTGGGCATGGAGTCACATATTGCTTGATGAAATTGTACAATGATCACACCGGATATATACAATGATGAAAAAATAGCTGCTTAATGCCGAAAATAATGCTCGAGATATTGCCCGTTCACAGGCATATCCAACACTTCTCCTTCAATATTTTCCAACATGAAAGTATTATTTCCTCTGACTTCATTAATTTTGAATGGGCCATACCACAAGGGATCAAATTTACCGTGTTTCCCTTTGTCTTCCCTTCGTGTATCCCATCTCAATACTAAGTCTCCCTTTTGAAACATTACTTCTTTTGCTTTTCTATCAAATATTACCTTCATCTTCTGCTGATAAGTGAGCAAGTTGTCCCGAACTTGATTTCTGTTTTCACTTAGTTCCATCACATTGTTCATTCTTCTAATCATGGCATTTGGTTCTGCTTGGGCATCTTGGAGAAAAGAAATCACAGGTTTTACCAATTGTGTGGGGAACAATGCTTGAGTGTCTTATATGAGCTCATAAGGAGACTTGCCAGTAGACCTCCTAGTAGTCATCCTTGTTGCCCATAGAGAAAAAACTAACTTCGTATCCCAATTCTTCTGATTTTCACTGATTGTTTTCTTCAAAATTCTTACCAATGTTTTATTGGAGGATTCTGCCAATCCATTTCCCTGTGGATGATAAGCTGTAGAATGAGACAATATCACATTGTAAGTTTGAAAAAAATTAATAAACCTGAGTGAACTGAAAACCTGGGCATTATCTGTCACAATATTTACTGGACATCCAAACCTGCTAAAGATATTCTCCTCTAGAAACTTTATAACAACCAAATCGTTTGCCTTCCTGGTGGGGATTGCCTCCACCCACTTTGTAAAATAATCTGTAGCAGTAAGGATCCACTTAAACTGCCCACTGGATGGTGGATTCATTTCTGCAATGAAATCCAACCCCCATTGTCTAAAAGGTTCTTCAATAAAAACAGGGAGAAGAGGTAATGGGGCTAGCTTTTTCTTTTCTACAAATAATTAGCATTTTTGACAACTTTTGACTGTTTTGTAAACATCAGCAAACAAATACAGCCAATAGAAACCTGATTTGAATATTTTATGAGCGGTTACCTTCTAGCTGTAATGCCCTCCACACAAGCATTCATGATATTCTTTGATCACTTCTGAAATTTCTTCCTCTGTCAGACATAATAACAACACACCAGCCGGATCCTTCCAATACAATTTTGCTTCAATTATGACATAAGGCTGAGCCTTAAGTTTTAAAGCTCTGTATTTAGCTCTATTTATTGAAGGGGGACAAGAAAGAAAGCATAAATAATGAACAATATCCTTATACCAATCTGAGCAGAGAAATTTATACTTAATTGCTATCTTTGACTGATTACCACTTGTTTCTTCATCGACTTCCTCTACAGGGGCCAACAAATTGATACCCAATGCTTGAAAATTGGACTCTGTCAATAATTTGGCCAATCCCAATCCTTTAACTAGTTTGGTTGGTTTTAAATCCAAGTCATATTCCTAGATTTTAGCAATCCATTTTCCCCTTTTTTACCTTCCACATCACTCTGTACTAGCACATCTTTTACAGCTGAATTGGGAACGTATGCTAAGATTTGAGAATGGAGGATATAAGTCCTGAAGGCTTTTAATGATTTCACCAAAGCATATACTTGTTTCTCCAATATATTATATTTTAATTCTGCATCTCAGAGAACTTTACAAAAATATGCTACAGGCTGTTCATGCTTTTCTTCGTTTCTCTGCAATAACACAACAGCAATTGTTGAAGGAGATGCAAACGAGAAAATGTGAAACGGCTTCAAATAATCTAGACTAATGAGAACAGGCGCTTCCTTTAAAGCTTCTTTAATCCTTTGGAAAGACTCTCTGGCTTCTTTATCCTACTTTACTTCGGCATCTTTTTTCAACATGTCCGTTATCCTCTTGACGATTTTTGCGTAATTGGGAACGAATCTTTGGAGAAAATTAATTTTTCCAAGAAATCTCTGAATATCTTTTTTGCTTTGGGGCAGCGGGATAGACTGTATTGCTTCAACTCTTTCTGGATCAATCTTCACACTCTCTTTAGAAACAATGTGGCCAAGTAATTTACCCTCCTCCAGGGAAAACAAAGACTTTTTAGGATTTAGTGATAATCCAAACTTTCTACACTTCAGGAGGGCTTTCTGCAAATGTTGTAAATGCTCTTCATTTGAATTTGAGAAAATTGTGACATCATCTAAATAAACCACCACAAACTGATCTTCTACGAATGCAATATCCATCGCTCGTTGAAACGTGGCCCCTGCATTCATCAGGCCAAACAGCATCCTGGCGTACATGAATGTTCCCCAGGGCGTAGTGAATGCAGTTTTCTTCTAATATTCATTCTCCATGGCCACCTGGTTATATCCTGAAAATCCATCTACCATAGATAATATATAAGCTCTTGTCACCTTTTGTAAGACAAAATCCATTTTCATCAAAGGATAATTATCTTTTAATGAAGCCCTATTCAAATTCCTGAAATCTACGCACAACCTTATCTCTCCATTTTTCTTTCGGACTGGTACAAGATTGGAAACCCAATATGAATATCTGAGTGAGACGATTATCTTAGCTTGCAACAATTTCTTTATTTCCTTTTCGATCCGATCCAATAGCAATGGATTAATCTGTCTGAGCTTCTGTTCATGTGGCTTGACTCCATCCTTCAGTGGAATTTTATGCTGTATGATACTTTTATTATATGTTTTCAGATCATCATAAGACCAAGCAAATACGTCTTTGAATTGTTTGAAAAAATCTACATACCTTTCTTTGTAGTGCTTTGGGACCCCTTTGAACAGCTTAATCATTTTAGGCTCCTGTTGAGTTCCTAAATTGCAATCTTCCACCTGTTCATCTTGATTTGCTTTCTTCTGATTTACTGCAACGTCATTGGCATCAAACAGTCTTTCAAGAGGCACCAAACCTCTTGGAAAAATGTTATCTTTCAACTGAATGATCTCCTGACCTCCAATATTCTTTTTCAGAGTCTTACCTGCCAGTTCACCTTCATCAGATTCCAAATCAATCTGATGATCTTCAAAATCTTCAACCATCAACAGAAAATTCTTAATCTGTTCATCATCCTCAAAGACTTGCCAGTGTTTAATATTGTCAGGAATCGAAGGTCTATGTCTCATCTCAATTTCATACCTTAGTTTCGGACTGATAGGAGGCTTGAATGTACTTGCTGCAACCGCCAAAGAATCAACCATTCTATTCTCTTCCCTTGGGACAAACTGTAAGTTGAAAGCTTCAAAATAATTTTCGATCAGATCCCAAACCTCATTCCGATATGCTCTTAACCTGGGATGTTTAGTTTGACATAAATTCTTGATCTGTCTTATAATTAATTCTGAATCCCCAAACACAGTTATAGACTAAATTCCCATCTGCTTAGCCGTCTGCAAACTAATAATTAATGCTTCATATTTTGCGACATTGTTAGTGGATTCGAACTCCAATTTGAAAGAAAAAGGTACAAGATTACCTTCTGGAGAAACAAAAATGAAACCAGCTCCCGTGCCTTCTTTGGAAAATGCACCATCAAAATAACACTTCCACAACTTGTCTGAATGTAGCTCCTTATGTATAATTTCTGAATCGATATTCCCTTGAGATTCTTCAGCAAATTCTGCATCTTCATGCAGCATGAAGCAAGAAAGGTCATCCTTCTCTTGACCATAAATTGGTGAATTACTTGCATCTTTCTTGGTAGCCGTTTTTTGAAATCTAGTTTCTCTATACAACCTTATTTCTTCCCCATTAAAAATGGGAATGATAGCATATGTAAAGTCCAGCTTCAAAACTCCTCCAAGTTTTTCCCCCCATGATCTAGATAATAACATACCAAACCTGGCTGGAATATATACCACTACAACATCCATCATAATGCTTTTGGCTGGAATTTGAGCTAATGAAACAACCATATCCTTAATAAGACCCACACACTTAACTCTCTTGGAGTCAAAAGAGTAAAGGTCTCTATAGGGCTTAGTGATTTGTAAATTTAACTCCTTCATCACAATCAATGGCATCAGATTGTGTGATGCGCTAGAATCTAGCATACAGTTATGTAGAACAAAATCATGTAACAAAAGTGATATATAAAAAGGAGGGATAGATGAATCAATCTCTTCAACATGAGGTCCAAATGTAACCACTGGTTTCTCTTCCTGCAGATTTACTATATCACCTACTTCATCAGACTGAGATAAATTGATAAACTCGGCCATCTCTTTCTTATAACCAGGTGTTTTCATTAACTCAAGAAGAGGCACTTGAATCTTTACTTTCTCCAATTCTTTCGACAAACTGAAATTTTGATTTGATTTTGTCAACTTTTCAGGCTCTTCTTGGTCCTTCTTGGAATTTGAGTTTTGATTAGAAACAGTAACCACTTTCTCCAAAATGTTGGAATCTTTAACTTTCATCTGAGAAGTTTCAGCTTGTTGCTTTCCTTTCTGTAATGGAGTCGCCATTGGAGTAGGTGTTGCTTCTGATTCTTTTTCTTCATTATCTTGCGTCCTTAACCTCTTTTTTGACCTCAAATCATACTTTTTATGCAACTTAGATTGCATAAAGTCTGTGAATTTTCTGCAGTAATCATCCATCTCTTCTTGATCGAATGAGAGATCAGCTTCTTCATCTTCCTTCACCCCTTCTTCATCTATTTCTTCTTCTGTTTCGTCATCTTCCATGTACACAACAGAGATCTGAGCATCATCTTCTCTCTCGTCCTCTTCATCTGCTGAACGGGACGGGGCTGCCTCTATGTACAAAGGTGCTTGCACCTGATCTTGATCTTTTATTTCTCTTTGTAGAATTTGTAGGGGCTGTTTTTTAAATTGGGGATTAAAAACCCCTCTATTCTGTCTTGCAGGCTTACTATCTATTTCCAACTTTACCAATTTATTTGAAAGATTCTTTATGACCTTAGTCATGTCTTCAATTCTATGATCTTGAGCTGAGGCTTCTTCTTTAGCCTTTCCTTTATCTGAAACTTTACCAGCAGCGGACATATTAGCCTCAATCTCCAGAGCATCAGTTTGAATCTGCTCCAACGTAGGGGACCTTCTTTCCCTCAATGTGAAACTGAATTCTGGTTCAAAAGCACCAGCAAAAACAACCCTTGCTCCAATAGGAGGGGGTTTCATTTCAACAGGCAAACTATTATACAATTTGTTAAATCTCTTAACAAAATCATTCATATTTTCATCGGATTTCTTCTTGATTGCATTAAATTTTGTCAAAGAATAGTCGTGGTCCCTCTTTTCGCCCCACCTCTCAATGAAGTGTCTTTCTAGGGCATCCCAATCGTTAATGGAACCATTAGGTAATCCTTTGAACCATTTCCTTGCCTCTCCACTTAGAGACTAAACAAAGAGTCTCATAACAACATCCAAATGTTCAACATTTTAATTCTCTGTAAAAGTGCAAAACAGGGGCAAGTGCTGTTCTGTGGTTATTTCATCTTCACCAGTAAATCTAGGGAGTAACTTGAGATACTCCTGAGGCATATCATGCAGTGGTTGCGGTAGATTCAATGGTGCATATCTATTCATCAAGAAAGCAGGGGCTGCAGGAACTGCCATGTTTACGCCCGGGTTAACTGCTCCTTGAGCGGGGGAAAAATGAATACCAGTTGTGGGAAAAGATGAATGAGGTGAAAAAACTGATATAGGAATTAGACTGTGAATGATTTCAGAAGAGCTGGTAGCTATATGGGGCTGAGTTTCTATAAAAGGAAAAGACACAAACTCCAAATATTGCTCTTCTAATGTGGGTTCTTGAAAATGAACGGATAATGGTGATGATCCTTCTTCAAGAGAAAATGAGTTTCTTGGAAGCTTTCTTGGATGAGAAAATGTGCAAACTTCTGCCAGGTGTGAGCAGTGTAGTTTCAAGTGTATCTAGTATTTTTTATTTCTGGCCCTTCTTTGAAACAAGCTTCTCAGGATCAGACAAAACAACAACTTTTTGCTGAGAGGTATCTGACCTCGTGTGAGGTTTATTGGGAGCCAAAGCTATTTTCAAAAATCACAGCGTACTATTTCCTCCTCTCTGAAAAACCAGAGGAAATGTAAAACAAAAACCCAGGGAAAATCTTCGAATCTTAGATCCCCGACAACGAAGCCAATTAATGTTGTTCCTTGAGAAACAATTCCTTGTTGTGTAAAGGAATTCGTGCTCAAGACATTAAAGATTATGTCACAAACAAGTGTATATCTGTCCCTGTTTATTAAACCTTCAAATATTAATAATATATTCTCCAAATATTAAATCTTTACAAGTTCTGCAATGCCATGTTCTCTTTATGTTGAAGTGAATGAATGGAAGACGAAGAAAGAAAAGGATTTTAAATTGATATGCTGCTTAAAACATAATCTACCATTATAAAATCCTGAAGAAGTGAGTAACAGTAAAGCTAAAATAGAGGAGCGCCCATTAAGGATATTTAACTCTTAGATACACAGATATCAAGAGACCTGCAGCTCAAATCACTCTACTTTATTCATAGATATGGAAATGAAATGAAAACTCAGAAAACTATTCAACACAGAAAGAATGATGGAAACTTGCAAAAATTTTCATTCATTCAATATTTTTCAGTACAAAATTAGCTTTCGAGGTCCAAAAACCAGAACCTTCTTTCTTCTTCAAATTGTCTTTAAATACAATATGACCAAAATGGTTTCCAGTAATGAAACCGATTCTAACTAACTCTAACTGCTTAACTGCTCATTGTAGTGGAGGTGCATGCCTCGGAAAAGTTCTATTACATTTACATGACTTCATTTAAAACATGATAAATTCCTAATCTAAGTGAGCTGATGCTCCTGAAATAGTGGCTATCTCAATGACTATTTGTGGTTGAACGACTACTTGTGGCTGAGTGGCTGGAGTTCCCTTTTCTGTGTCCATAGAAAATCTTTTGCATTCTTTCCAGAGCTTATCCTGAGTTGTCGAATCGTTCTTATAACGATGATATTCCAGTGTAAACGCAACAACCTGACTGTGAGTAATATTACCTGTGAATAATGTCTTCACCATCCATAGCAGAACGAAATGCCTTTGTAAGAAATTAAATACCGTTTCTCCCTTTAAAACCTGTGTCTTCTCATGCCTGCCATCTGCTCTGCTTTTTGCAAATATCAACTGATCTTCATAGAATTTCCAGGACATAATCTCCCCTCTCTCCATCCAGCATGAGGGAAAACCTGTTCTCGTCAACTTGTCAAATGATATATCAATTTTTTTAATTATCTCTTTAATTCCCAGTAACTGCTTCTCTGTGGCTTTTCGAAGGTCATTTTTTATTATCATTTTATTTACCTCCTCAGCATAGAAGTACCTATCCTGTATCCCCATATCTCCTAACTCTTCATCTGTCTTGGCATTAATAAAGTTTATGAAGTTTTTGGCCCAATTCACTCTTTTAATAGCGGCCTGCTTCTCAGATAATAGCTCCTTTTCATGCTCTGAAACAATGCTTTTCTCTCTGGCAATTATATTCATGGAATCCCATTTTGAATTCATTTTTGAAATAATCTCATTCCAGATGATATCCTTAGCTTTAATAAGAGAGATATTTCCCTTTAATCTCTCCTTGAGCTCTTTGATTTCATCCTCAGCTTTCTGTAGCTTCTGCTTGTTCTCATGTGCTTTTTCTTCCCATCCCTGCATCATCTTGGTAACCGTGGCCAATTCTGACTGGGCTTGTTTACAGTATCTTTCCACCATCTTTAATTCTGTGCTTAGCTGAATAACCTGGGCTTGAGATCAGCTTCACCTGTAGAAAAATCAAAGGTACAAGTATGGTTCTCAATATGATTCTGTAAAGATATAGCGGTCTACTTTACCTTAGTGAGTTCTTCGTCTTTCTTCAACAGCTGCTGTCGCAATTCATCTTTCTCCTTTTCAACCTCATCCACTTCGGCCGCCAATGAGTGTTTTTTAGCTGGTAATTTTAACTTTTTCCTTAGTGAAGATATTTCTGCTTCTGCACTTTTCATAAGTTTTTGAATTGCGGCTTTATCATTTGGATCCACACCGATTTTCATAATGATTTTCTTCAAATCTTCATTTTGAGTTGTTAATGCCCTTGCATTAGCTTTCTCCATTTTGCATTATCTGATAACCTTTGCAAGCATGTTTTCCTGTCTTGACTGCTGTAGCATTGGTATTATTCAAATCATTTACAATCAGCTACCCGGTCTGCATATGAAGATTCATTTTGTCCCACAAGGGGATCTTTTTAACATCCATGACTATGTTTACCTCCTTAAAGCTGCCCGAAGGTCCAAGGGACATTCCTGTGGGATGTGACAGAGCCATCTTAAACTGATCTTTCTCCAGATCCATCACAGTCAATAATCTGGTTTGGTCAGCAGATATATGGTGATCTGCTTGTGCTTCTATATTGGCTTTTATCCTCTGGTTCCTTTCCTCAATCTGTGTGAACACTCGCTTTATTGAAGGAGCCTTTTCCAAATGAAGTTCCTGTCTTCTAGGAGATGAGGGGCAATCTTGTTCTTCATTGACCTGGAGAGTAAAACCAGGTGAATTGGAAGAATGGTCTTCTGCTAGTTTGGTTCTTTTTTCCTCTCGGGGCTCCTCATCATCAATTTCAATAACATCCTCTCTACCTCTTTTGCTCATTCTTTCCAAAATTGCAGGTGTTTGAATACTGGTCTTTGATGAACCTGACTCTCCTGGATTAGCCAATTTCTCCAAATCAGGTTTACTTACATGGGAAAATGCAGCATACCCATTCTCAACCCTTTTCTGAGAAATTATTCCATGTGGATCATAAGGCCATTTCTCTCCCAACAAAAACTGCATCCCTTCCAATATTTTTGAGACTTCATCAAAAGCTTGTCTTGTGTTGACCACAAAAGGTCCTACACTCATAGGCAACTTGTACATCAATCCTTTCTTCATGGGCAGAAAATGAACTTGGTCTACATTAAGACTTTGCCTTATAAATTCCAGGGTGAAAATTCTCATGGGAACAAAGGTTGGGAGCCTATAGGGCTCAAGACTAACTCCATACAGCCTTATCTCAGAGTAATCTTCAAATACAAACCAATCTCCAAATTTACAATTGGGTCCTAACTGTAGGAACTCCCGAGCTTTTGGCAGAAAGCATGGAGGAAGAGTTCCATTAAGAATTTTATAAGCAGTAGACATGAAATGGTCAGCAAATTCAAAAAGCCCGGTTTCATTCTCTTCCTTTCTAACCATATCGGTCCAGAATAAAACTGACTGCTTATTTTTATTACTATCAACTATATTTAAACCCACACTCATGAACTCTTTAACATTTTGATATAAAAATAAGTAAACAACCAATGATGGAAATCTGAAGAAACCTGTTAGAGGGAAGGCGATCAATTGGGAATTTACTACTTCCTGCCAAAAAGACGGAATGTCTAGCACCACCCCTGGTTTCATCCTCAGAGCGAACATCCCCAAGACTGCTTTATAAATTTCGTGATCATCGTCTCTTCCCAAAATCTCCGTAATGCAGCTAAGAACTGGCCTATACTAAACACTGAACACCTCCAAACTAAAATTTCCTCCTTCAAATTGCGTTTTCTCTGGATTTGATTTCAAAAATGACATACAACGACCGAACTCTTCATTTGATAGATCTTCAAAATACTGAACTAATGAATCTTCAGAGAACTGTAACGGAGACTCATCTTCTGGAAAACATAATGCTTGACGCATCAATTGTGTTGATATCTGCAGGACATTTCCCCCCTGGGAATTCATGACGAAGCACTTGCTAGGGTACATAGATGAGACTAACCATGAAATGAACTCAGGGAAGAAGTGAGTTTTCGGAACACAGGCGGATAACAGACCAGAACTTTTCATAGCAGAGAACACAGGAGATTTGTCAGTGTCTAGGGTTACTTGGTAATGCAGTAGGGGATGATTGATGGACGACGTGGTATCATGAACATCCTTTTCACTATCCAGAAGTGGACTGAGGCTTGATGAACCAGCCAAAGATGTTCGTTTTGCCATGACTGACAAGAACTTGAAAGCAATTCGCGGGGTAACGGATAATGCAAAGGTGGCGGGACACGGTTAAAAAAGGACATACAGTCACAAATAGACAACAACAGGATGGAAAAACCCTTTAATAGGCTACGGGAATCCGTAATAAATGCAGGAATGACGTGGAAAATGGTTGAGAGTGGATGACAGCTTCTTTCCACCTCAGCTGATGACGTCATTGCAGGGGGTCTGTGAGTACGACGGAAAACTTTAACCCATACCCCCCGTAATAAATCCAAGCCGTTGATCACGGCGGAAGCAAGATCTGACTAGTCAACTACGGGGGGTCGGGATTTGATAACTGTCGGGCTAATTCTCCCCCCGCATAGCTTATCCATAAGCTTTTTCTTGTGATCGTCACTTCCACTGGGGAAGCTGCTCGGGGCTTAACCTTCAAATCATACATATCGAAAAAAAGAAACACATTGCATTTGTTTTTTTTTTATGCTAAAGTATAAATAACTTCATACTGTAGCATATTTTCGCATTTATATTATTTTTTCTTTTTCTCTTTTAAATTTTGAAATAAAACATAAAAAGGATATGCAGATAATGATCCACAACAATAGGCGTGACTATAAATTTTGGTCCTTTATCTTGAATTTGTGATGGTTTATATGGTCTATTGTCTTTGATACAACCAATATATTTAGTCTATGATGATGGTGTAGTGGTTAAAATGTTATCTTCTATCATTGAGAGGTAACGTTATAGAGGTTCGGTTGAAGAGAAAAAACAATATTTCAATGGGATTGAATGACATGTTTGTCTTTAAGTGGTTAATTTTGAGAAATGTGTTTTGAAAGCTCTCATAGCTCTTGTGTTTCACACTTGGGAGCCTTTTGGATATATCAACCATACTTGCTTTTCAACTACTCCATGCTTCTTATTAGATGGTATATTCCACCTTCGTATTTTTCTAATTTTATTACTTAGAGGTAGAGGTATTTGACATATGTATTTATACTAAAACATGTGAAACTTCTTTCTTCTTATCTCTATCACATCACATTTCCATTTTCTCTAGTTTGTCTTAGGACACCACTCAATGTATTTAGTTTTTTGTTATGATAAAACACCATTGATTCGAGCACCCAATATTCTTAAGTCTCATGATGCACATCTTATATTAAGTTGCAGAAATCCTTCCATAAAAAACCATATTCCTTGTAATATTCCATGAGTGGCAGAATAATATGTTCACAACCTTTATTAAAATGTTTAAATGATGGAAAAAATTTAGTTACTAAGAAAAATATGGATTTTAATCCCATTTTTACAGTTGCTATGACAATTTAAATAGTGAAAACACTTCTATTTTTCTTGATGAAAATGATTATTAACCTCAAACAAAACAAAAAACCTTTTAACCTATTAGGACAATGTGGATTATTTAGAGTAGTTGTGTGTTGTGTATGTATGCAGTTGGAACCCCACATAATTAGGAACCTAAAGTCTATGCCACTAGCTACCATAATAAAAATAAGGGGAAGTAATTAATGATTCTTATTTTACTTGACAATGATACATATCAATTTATATAAAAGCATGGCCACTATTAACACATTGTTTATTTTTTAAAAATCAATCCCTATATATGCAATTTCAAGGATGACCATAACTTTTCACTAATTGTTTAAAGGGTGCTAGCTCAATGGAAGAGCACTTTCCTTATAATCAAGAGCCTTAGTGGTTCGATTCCACTATGCCCTAACATAAATTAATCAATGATGTGGTTGCTTATTTTTAATTAAATACTTTTAATATTAATTTATTTCAATGGGGAGATATTTTTCTAGATTCATTATTTTATATTGTCTCTATAAAGACAATAGGTATTTAATCCTAAAAGTTGTCTTGGAGAGACAAAAATGAAATTGTCTCCTAAGAGACAATAATGCTTGTGTTAATATATTGTCTTGATAGAGACGAATTTTTAAGACAATAATTTGAGACATGTTTAAAGACAGAGTTTCCCATCAAAGTTGTAGATTTAACATGAAAAGTTTTGAATAATTGGGGCCTGATGTCTGCCTTATTCTCATCTAATATGTGATGATGTCTGAATTTTCTGAGGTTGTGATGAAAATTTAGATTTGGAAAGATAACCATGATATTGTTCATGAATTAATATTATTTTATTTAGCCTATATGATGTAATCTACTACCTGCAATTTTTTCAAATCTATCGAATATTTTCTATTGGAACTTGAAAGACCATATTTGAAGATTAAGAGGCAATATTTGTTGGAACGATTATAAAATCTATCAATTTGACATTATGTAAGTGATTTCTTATAATTTGAACAACATTTTCTTTACTAATTTTGATATTCAATGATGTTTTTTATGTCACAATGCTTCTACAATGTATGCCCTATGATGTTTCCTTTGACACATCTAGTGGAATTGATAGTTTTAATATTTTGGAACAACTTATGTGAAAGACTTTATTAGCGAGAATGTAGGAATTTGGGATAGTTTATGTAAAAGATAGTGGAAATAGGCTTATAAAAAAAATTAAAACTATATATATATATATATAGAGAGAGAGAGAGAGAGAGAGAGAGAGAGAGAGAGAGAGAGAGAGAGAGAGAGAGAGAGAGAGAGAGAGAGAGAGAGAGAGAATGAGAGAGTGAGAGAGAGAGAGAGAGAGAATGACAGAGAGAGAGAGAGAGAGAGAAAGAATGAGAGAGAGAGAGAGAGAGAGAGAGAGAGAGATAATGAGAGAGAGAGAGAGAGAGAATGACAGAGAGAGAGAGAGAGAGAAAGAATGAGAGAGAGAGAGAGAGAGAGAGAGAGAGAGAGAGAGAGATAATGAGAGAGAGAGAGAGAGAGAGAGAGAGAGAGAGAGAGAGAGAGAGAGAGAAAATGAATTAATTCATACGGTGCTAAGCTTTGGATTTGAGAGAGAGAGAGAGAGAGAGAGAGAGAAAATGAATTCATACGATGCTAAGCTTTGGATTTGAGAGAGAGAGAGAGAATGAATGAATTCATACGATGCTAAGCTTTGGATTTGAGAGAGAGAGAGAGAGAGAGAGAGAGAGAGAGAATGAATTCATATGATGCTAAGCTTTGGATTTGAGAGAGAGAGAGAGAGAGAGAGAGAGAGAGAGAGAATGAATGAATTCATACGATGCT
Organism: Pinus albicaulis; assembly: GCA_034641835.2. Classification (NCBI taxonomy): domain Eukaryota; kingdom Viridiplantae; phylum Streptophyta; class Pinopsida; order Pinales; family Pinaceae; genus Pinus; species Pinus albicaulis. Next base: position 1,066,785,434 of record CM076580.1, read on the forward strand.
AAGCTTTGGATTTGAGAGAGAGAGAGAGAGAGAGAGAGAGAATGAATGAATTCATACGATGCTAAGCTTTTGGATTTGAGAGAGAGAGAGAGAGAGAGTGTGAATGAATTCATATGATGCTAAGCTTTTGGATTTGAGAGAGAGAGAGAGAGAGAGAGAGAATGAATGAATTCATACGATGCTAAGCTTTTGGATTAGAGAGAGAGAGAGAGAGAGAGAGAATGAATTCATACAATGCTAAGCTTTGGATTTGAGAGAGAGAGAGAGAGAGAGAGAATGATTGAATTCATACGATGCTAAGCTTTGGATTAGAGAGAGAGAGAGAGAGAGAGAGAGAGACAATGAATTCATAAGATGCTAAGCTTTGGATTTGAGAGAGAGAGAGAGAGACAATGTATTCATACGATGCTAAGCTTTGGATTTGAGAGAGAGAGAGAGAGAGAGGGGCAACATACGATGCTAAGCTTTGGATTTGAGAGAGAGAGAGAGAGAGAGAGAGAGAGAGAATTCATACGATGCTAAGCTTTGGAAAAATTCCATGATCATGATAGATTTATATAAAAAATAGGCTTTGGATTTGTTGAATTTCCACTTGGAAAAATCCCATTGGGAACAAATGGGCATGGAAAATAAGATTAGTGGATAAGATAAAGTGGAGAAATAAAAAACTTGGTTAGTAGTAGAAGGTTATTCTCAAGTAAAGGGAATTAAAATCGGTGAAATTTTTTCTTTTGTTGCTAAGCTAACTTATCTTTGATTTAACTAATCTATTGTTGTTTATTTTGACATTGAACTAAAACAATTGGATGTGAATATGACATTATTACATGGGGATCCAAGAGAACAAATTTAAATGAAATAACTAGAGGATTTAAAGCAAAAATATAAGAAATATTTGTTTGACAAGATGAAAAATCCCTTGCATGGGTTAAATGGTATCAAAAATTTGATACTGATATATTAGGAATTAGAAATATAAGCAGTAGAGTTGATTACTATGTGCATTTCAATTTAGTAGGTTGATTTTATTTATTAGATCTTATATGTGGATGATATGTTTTTTATTGGAAACAACATGGAAATCATCAAGAAAGTGAAAACTTAGTTTTCCTCTAAATTTGACATGAACAATATTGGTGTTGCAAATTTCATTTTGGATATGAAAATTAAAAGTGATTAAGAAAATAAGAAACTATAGTTAATTTAGAGGGATATGTTGAGATAATATTACATACATTTAATATGAAATAATGTAAACTAGTAAAGGTCCCTATTCCTATAGCTATAAAGATATCTATAGATCAATGCCCCAATTCATAGGGAAAAGAAGAGGACAGGTCCCATGATTTGTATTCTAGTGTCATTCCAAGTTTAATGTATGAAATATTTTGTGTTAGATTGGTCATTTCATATGGAGTGGGAGTTTTGAGAAAGTATATGTCAAAAATACGAAATAACATTGGGCAATAATAAACATGCTTTTTGGGTATTTATGTAGCACTATTAGTTATGGATTTTTCTACCAAAGAAGACCATGTTTGGATAGAGTGTTGAACATACATGGATTTTTTTATGGAAACTAAATTAGAGATTTAAATTGTAGAAGATAAGTGGGTATGTGTTTATCCTATTTGATGAAGAAATAAATTAAATTAGGAAGAGACAATATGTAGTGGCACTCTCAACTATAAAAATTGAATACATAGAAATCACTCATGCAAGTAATGAATTTTTATGGTTATAGAGATTATGTTCAAGTATTGGGTTTGTATAGGAATTTCTATGGTTAGATTGTGATAGCCAGAGTGAAATTATTCTAGCAAAGAACTTGTTTATCATTAGAATAAAAAGCATACTGATGTCTAGTTACACTTTGTGAGACACATGGTTTCAAAGATAATAAATTGTTTTGGTAAAGGTGGAAACTTTGAGCAATGTTGCAGATTCATTAAAAAATTCTATGCGCACTCATAATTTCTCTTGATATAAAGAAACACAGACATTTTCACCCTTGATTGTTTATCATGTATTCGTGAAACCCCCTATATGTAAAGAGATCGAGTGAGAGAAATTTGAGAATGTGTTATATTCTTTGCATAGGTAGCCTCACGTGGTTCATTTTCTTTGGGTGCAATGAGGGGTCACGGGGCTTGTAGCGAGCTAAAAAACATTTTGAGCAATGTTTTGTGGATTTTTTTGTGATTTTTGGCACACAATTTTTGTTTTTATTTATTTTGTGGAGCATGGTGCCTTAGGGCATGCTAAAATAATTTAAGTGAAGGAATTATAATTGTAATTTAATCAAGTTTAATGAATTAAGGGTTTTGGATGATGTGGTATTTATATTGCATTGTATAATATAAAAAAAATAGATTGATGATAAAAAATAGGATAACCATAAAAATTAAATGGCTATGCCTATTGGTTTCAATCTATAATAAGCATAAAAACACTTAATGATTACATTTCAATTTATTTTAAATGTCTTTCATATAAATCACATTTCAAGTTGTTGAAGTTTTTAAAAACTGAGCACAAAAAAAGCTTATAACAAAAATCTTAACCATGAAGATCCACCCCCACATAGAACCATTTATTCATTTTTGTATGTAATTAAATGAGAAAAAAATGCATGACTACTTTGGAATAAATCTTACCCTTTGTTCATCCTACTAATCATATTATATGGAGGTTATTTCTATACCCTACCTAATAATTATTGATCATTAAGGGGAGAGGCTCATTCTACACCCCAGTATGAGGGGATGTGTAACTTTGTGTAAGTTTATTCGTCCCAATATGAGGGCATGTGTAAGTTTATCATTATTCTGTGCCCTTTTAAAATTAAAATTAAAATTAAAAAATATGTTCTAAATAGAAAAATAATGTGGCCTATAATAAAAAAAAATGAATATAATCTAAATTAATTAGAAGTAAAAATAAATGTGTGTGCATGAGATGTTTAAATCTTATACTTTCAAAAATATTTCAACAAAGTATTTAAATAAACTATTTGAATATCTATGTTAACTATTCTTTTTTTTTTGTAAATTTTGTAGGTCCTTGCTATTTTCTATTTATCATAAAAAGGTAGGTTTCAACATATAAAAAGTCAATGACCTCAGCTTGCCTTAAGGAAACCAGGTCTATTGGCCACCTTAAAGCGTTAAAAGCCATTCGAAATTGGTATTGTTTCTTCCTTCTACTAGCCGCTATAGCCATTTTACTATTTAAGACAAAGTTAAATTGACAACAGAAAACATAAACCCTATCCGCAAAAAGCATAAAAACTTAAACTTGGTGTACTAGCCATCTGAAGAGTCCGGATCCTTTACTATGAAGCCACGCATGTCCACTTGCTGCGTCTGTTGAATCTACCTTTCAATTCTACCAATTCTGGCTGTAGCATAGTACTATGACACCTTGATATCTTGGAGTTGATTTTTGATATCCTGAAGTAGAGAAATTACTTCAGGAATGCCTTCAATCAGCTGTAGACATTGCAGTGCTTTGGCCAGGACACATTTCATTATCTAGTATGTGTGAACAATTTGGTGAAATAAAGATAGGTGAGCTCTAGTATTTGCAGGATCATTGACAAAATCCACACTTTCCTCCTGTTCCTCAATATATTCCTCATTACTATGACTTTCTCTCTCCCATCCCTAGATTACATTTATGATTTGTGGAGGATTACCAACAGAGTAAGCTTCCGAGAGATTCTCCATTATCTTTTTCTTTGTCTTCCTGCCTCGCTTGCTTGGCTCAGCTATATTTTTTGAGAGTTGTTGCTTCCCTTTGTGTCTGGACTTGGCCAGTTGCTTCAGATATTGTCTTTTAACCATTGCTCTGAGATGAGCCTTTTGCTGCACTAAACCTGTATAGATTATCTGAGAGCCTGTATAATGTGGGGAAATAGTTACAGTTAACCCATGCATTGTCAGGAATATTTCTGTCGTTGTGGAATGAATCGTGGAGTTATTAATGCAAGTCCCTTGATAAAGACAGAGACCGAAATAGTTTGACAGGCTATTTAGCTTACCATCTACAGACCATTCCAAGCAGGCATAACTATGAAATAGGCTAACCCAATTATCACCAAAACCACTTGAAAAAACAGGGCAGAGGCCTTTCAGTTTGTCCTCACATTGCATACAAAGGTTTTCAAAAATTTGCGACTGTCTTACATGATTGAGCTCCAGACCATGCATAAAACAAGCTAAAATCCTATAAGTGAACTGCAATTGCAATTTTCTACAAGGATTGCGAAAGCGAGGTTGAATAGTCTCCTGAGGGATAAACAAATTTATATTTGTGAATGAGCTACATGTACTAGCATAACCCATTCCAGGCAATTTCTTTAGGACAGAATAGTCGCAATTCCTACCCATTCCACCTCTACCCTAACCTCTACAGAGATTGAAGGTTAAAAGAAGAAGGGTGGATTCAAGAACAATGACACACCAATGTAACTGAGCTCAGAGCCTCTCCACAGTGCATTCAATTTCTGAAAAAACTCGTCTCAATCCTCCATTTATGCTCCTGCCAAAACCATTAGATTGCTTTTGTTTCAGAGTTTTCTTCTTTAAACTCTTCCTCTTCTGCTTTTTCCAATGCCATCTTGACACTCTTAGTTGGCATTCCATTCCTATCATAATGAAATTGAGTGTTGTGTACCTTCCTTCATGTTGGCAAATTAATGCTGCCAGAAATCCGCATGCCGGTAACACATGCCCTCGCATGTTTGCCGCCCTCCACTTGCACACTTGACACTGCCCGATTAGAGGTGTTAACTATTTTTTGTTGATAGCAACTTCATATATATATAATAAGTTTGTATGGTTAATAAATTTGATCTCTCTCAAGTCATGTTAAATTTGTACTTAAGATGGATCTATGCTGACTAAATTATCCCATAATTATAATTACAGTTTTAACAAATTGTACAATAAATTTTTATATAATGTAGAATTGCCACTCCAATGTCTTTTTTTTTAGTATATTCCTTAAAAAATATCTTTTTAATATAATTGATAAGGTCACTTTTTTATTAGTATATTCCTTATTAAAAAGAAATTAATATAATTTATTATATCAATTTTGTGGCTAACAACATTACAAAAAAAATTTCTACCTGCTATTCCGAGGAATCAATTAGTAAATAATGGCATTACAAGGTTGGCTCCAGAAACATTCTTCATGCCCTCCTCGAACGTGCCGCTTCAGTGCCCTCCTCGAAAGTGGTACGTACGATGGTCTCTGATTTGGCGGTACAGACAAAACATCCACATTCATGGGTACACATAGCATGTTATGCGTACTATCCAAACAATATGAAAAACGATCCCATACAGTATCACACTTTTCACTAGCATAAAAAAATAGGTCTGCCAGATGTAGATGAGAATAAACATAATTAAGTAATGATTAACATTCATGAGTACACATAGCATGTTGTGCATACTATCCAAACATGATCATCGTGACAATATCCCACTTTCCACTAGCATTTGCACATGAAAGTGCAAAAAGAAAACGCCGAAGAAAATAAATATTATAAAAAAATTATTTTGAAAAAACTTAATTTTCACCGTTTCATTTACAAATTTCCAATATAAATTTTCTCAATGCGACATCATTTAAGCCCTGCTCATCATGTGCAAACCTCGTCTGCACCCTACGACATAAACAAACAGTAAGCTAGAAAAATAAATAAATATATATGGGAGAGGTCGTTGTAGAAACAACTCTGCAGTTTACAGAACATAAATCTACAGCATTACAAACCTAATGCTTCATTCCCCTTTTTCTCTCTTCCCAGAAACAGAGAGAGCCTTCATGGCGACACCTGGAAATCTTTATCTCACATTGCTACTTCCCGAAACGCTTCGGGCAGCCGGCCTCTTCCGCCTCAGCCACGTCTCTGCAGGACTCCATTGACTCAAGGTACCTTGCTTCAAAGCAAGCTGCTGGTGGTTAGTCGCAATAGCGAACTCCCACCCAAATATGGAGAGCGAATAGGAAGAGCAAGGGCGAGAGCGATTCATTTTTCCTGTTGCTTCAGATGCAGATAAACAAGCTGGAGTAGCAGAGTTCACAGAGAGTGGCCACAGTCCTTGGTAACGGAACTGACGCCAACAAGAACCTGGCAGGCAGCGGGCAGTAGCAGAGGAGGCAGAGGCCCGTCAACATGATACATGGAAGGATGCACAAAGAGCAGTTAAAGCCCAGCTTTTTCAATTTTCTCTCATCGTTTGCACCTGAGCGATCGCTATTAGTATCGTTGTGCTGCGGCTTCAACCATTTGTTCTGAGAATTCTGAACAACTTTCACCAAATCTGTTGTATGGAATCTGCTACCGGCGTGGGTTTGGCTTGAAATTTGCAGGTTTCTTGAGGTGTGAAGGGCCTCAATTTTGGGTTTGGCAGCCGTCGAAGGTCTCGGAACTGTTTTCATTGCAAGCAGGTCTCAGAACTGTTTTCATTGCCAGCATCAATTTTGGGAACAGTTCTACGGTCAATTGGCTCACGATGAGTTTTGGCTGGGCTGAGGGGACAGCTGTTCAAATTCTGTCAGGAAGAACAAATTTGAACACGAATCTGAACAGTGTCCCGAACTCAAATTCCCATAATAAAACGACTTCGGGTGTATATGCTCATCAAGTAAATTATTTAGTTGTAGAAATATATATATAGAGTCCGACCAAATTAATGATTTTATGGGGAAATATTGGTTGCCTAAAAAATAAATCTACCAAAAGTAGATGAGATTAATGATTAACAATCAGCTTTTGAAATATGCGGAAGTTCTTGTGTTAAATCTGATCCCTTACCCTTGTTGGATTGAATCTAGTTATTTTTTATCAATATTTGGAAGCTTCCAAGTTTAGGTCGGTTGGTTCAATTCTCCGGATACTGGTGAGACTCCATTGATAACCTTACCGAAACTGGTTCTGCGTAATACAGCTGCCAGGATTAAGAATAGATAACCAGGGAATACATAACAATAGAAGAACAGAAGAACGATGTAGTACCATGCATGTCAAACACCAATTTTTGCTATAATGAGTAACTGCGTGGGAAGAAGAACGATGTAGTACCATGCATGTCAAACACCAATTTTTGCTATAATGAGTAACTGCGTGGGAAGGACCATGGAAAGGGGATTGTCTCGTAATAAGTTCTTCATTTCCATGATCGGTAATAACAATCATGATCGGTAGTTTTAGTTATAAAGAGGTATGGTAAAAAATAAAAATATTATATCAAATATGATTATAAATAAAAATCTAATCATATAACAAGCTTATTCGCTAAATACCATAGTAAATAAAAGAGGTATGGTAAATAAATAAAAATATAAATAAACCAGAACACTCAAAAAATAGGTTTTATTTAGGTGAAGCCTATGGTCCAAATACCATGGGCTAAATTATTATTAATACCATGCAAAAAAAACACTATTAACCCTAATATAATATTAAAACATTAATATTATTATCATTATTATTATTAAATCTAATATTCATATTAATATTATTAAATTTAATAACTTTCGATTAATACAATATTAAATTTATTATATTATAATATATATAATATATATAAATGTATCCGGATATATATTAACTCTAGATATATATGGGAGGGAAGAACAAATATATAAAGTGATAGAGGTGCAGATATAGGGGGATTGAGAAGGGAGAGATGGAGATAAAATAAAGGAAAGAAAAGAGGAGGAATGAAGAGCAAGAGAGGGAGACCCAAATATGGAGGAGGGAGAGAGAGAAGGAGAAGGGGAGGGAGATAGTGATAGGATTAGAGGAGACAGAGATGGCAGAAGAGAGAGGGGGGTAAGAGATAAAGGGAGAGAGAGATGACAAAAGAGAGAGGGAGGTAAGAGAGAAAGGGGGAGATAGGAAAGACCAAAGAGAGGGAGGGATAGAGAGAAGTTGGAGGGGGAGAGAGGGAGGAAAGAAGAAACATAGAGAGAGAGAGAGAGAGAAGTGGAGAGAGAGAGCAGGAGTGGCAAGGGAGATATGGAGAGAGAGAGAGTATATGTTTAGGGTGAGAAAAGAGACAAAGTAGGATGTATGGATAGAAGGGGGGAGAGAAGGAGAGAGGGAGGGATATAGTAATGTAGTTGGAGAGAGAGAGAGAGAGAGAGAGGGAGGTAGGAGAGAAAGGGAGAGAGGAGGAGGATGATGGGGGAAGATAAAGTATTGGAGGGAAGAGAGAGAGAGAGAGAGAGAGAGAGAGAGAGAGAGGAGGTAGGAGAGAAAGGGAGAGAGAGGAAGCACGAAAGAGAGGAGGAGAGAGGGATCGATAGAGATATGGAGTTGGAGGGGGAGAGAGGTAGGAAATAAGAAATATAGAGAGTGAGAAATGGAGAGAGAGAATGAGTGACAAGGGAGAGACAAAGAGAGAGCGTGTATGTTTGGGGGTGAGATAAAGAGACAACGAAGGAGATATGGAGATAAGGGGGGAAAGAATGAGAGATAAGGAGCGAGGGAGGGATATAGTAACATAGTTGGTGGGTGAAGAGAGAGAGAGAGAGAGAGAGAGAGAGAGAGAGAGATGGGAGAGAAAGGGAAAGAGCATAAGGAATAGAGAGGATGTGAGAGAGTAGAGAGAGGGAGGGAAAGAGATATGGACTTGGAGGGGAAGAGAGAGGGAGGTAAGAAGAAAGACATAGAGAGATAAAGGTGGAGAGAGAGAGAGAGAGAGAGAGAGAGAGATAGAGAGTGGTAAGGAAGATGGAGAGAGAGGGAGAGAGGACAGAAGGAGGAAAGAGAGATATTAGCAGGGAAGAGGGAGAGAAGGGGAAGATAGAGATATAGATGGAAGGTGAAGAGAGGGAAGAAGAGAGATATGGAGAGAGGGAGGGAGTGACAAAGAGATTGATAGATATGGAGTGCGAGAGCATGTGTGTTTAGGGGGGTGAGATAGAGAGACAAAAAAGAAGAGATGGAAGGAGATATAGATATGGATGGAGGGTGGAGAAAGGAAAGAATAATTCTTGCACTAGATGGATTGATTTAAGTGGAGATGGTGATTTCTAATCCTATTTGATTGTTTACACAAGATTCATTGATTTTTGTGTAGATATTTTTTTCTAATGATATTTGATTACTTGCACTAGATGCATTGATTTTAGTGTAGGTGGTGATTTCTAATACTATTTGATTGCTTTCACTAGATGTGTTGATTTCAATGTAGATGTTGATTTATAATTATATTTGATTACTTCCTAATCCTATTTTATTGTTTGCACTAAATGCATTGATTTCATTATAGAAGTTATTTTCTTATCTTATTTCATTGCTTGCATTAAATCCATTGATTTCAATGTAGATTTTGATTTCTAATTTGATGTAATTGGATCTATGATGGTACATTAATTTTAAGGTGATTGGATTAACAATGTGCATTGATTTTAGTGTAAGCACAAAACAGTATTGAAAATGCACTTTTTTTTTGTGTTATAGTAATTTAACCTATTAATATTGGAGAGCAAGATAGACAAGGTATCATGTTTAATACAACAGCTTGAGCTAAAGATTTAAATGATTTACGATTTAAATTTTCTTTTTCATATAATCGATATGAAAAGATGACAAAACTAATAAGGGCGACAATAAGAATAGTAGAAGAGAATAGTTTGAAATTTATCACATTAAGACTATTTGTAACATGAGTACATTCTTATTATTCACATTTTCTATCTTTCAACATTATTATTGTCACTTTGCATTCAAAAAAAAATATTTCATCATTTTTCATCGTTAAAGTTATTAACAATATTTATCATCTCAGCAAACTAAGGTAACTAAGAAAATTTAAAATTAAAATGACCAAGTTAATTTCAGAAATATTTAGCATATTTGAAATGATTATATTAATATTTCATATATTTACATATTATTGATAAAATTAATCATATCTTCCATAGATTTTCCTCGATAGCAGACGAATGAAACCAGCCTAGATCCATCTTAACTCCAGATCTATCAAACACCGAGAGGGATCAAATATCTTGAGGTGCAAGCCTTTCCTCAAGTTTTGCACTCAAAAAAGAGGTTTGCACCTCGAGAGATTTGATCCCTCTCGGCGCTTGATAGATCCAGAGTTAAGATGGATCTAGGCTTGTAAAAATACTCAATTGCTTCCTAAAGACACACAACCTTTTAGTTCTAATAAAAATACCACAATGATCTTATCTTTTTGGTTTTTTCGAATGGAAGCTTCTTTTATTGGTCTATTTTTAGTAGATCTAAAGATGGAATGTTACAAGCTACTAGATCTGAAAAACAGATGTTGCAAGCTAGAACGTCATCTATACTATCTGACTATTGTATTTGGAAGTACCATTAGCATCATTTTGTTTCCTTCAATATTGTTAATGTTTCTCCTTTTTTAGATAATTTACTTGTTTAATGGAAGGAGAATGGGAGCTGAGTAGCTACAGAATCAATTTAGGTTTAATAGCATGAGAATGAGAGCTCAGAGGCTACAAAATCAATATAGGGTGGTTGTGGTTGAATATTTGTTTAATTTAATTTTGTTTTGACTATTTAATATTCATGCTATTGGTTTGTGACGTGCTTGGTTTGAAGGATGATTGGTCCTCGAGCTATCACGGCTTTCATTTACATTTGCAATTTGAAAATAGAAATCATATTGCTCCTTTTTAGCTTTCTCAAGAAGATGGAATTAGGGATCTCTTACGATATCTACATGGGTGTTTTGCGATTGAATATTTGTTGTGTTATTTCTTTTAGTTAATTATATTTGTCATTAATGTTGCATCTAATCAGTGCTACTTCTCATTTGCTAGATATTTGATCCTTGGAATACAAGCGATATATACTCCTCTAAATTTGAAGTTATCATAGAAAGCACAATGGTAAAAAATATGGATCCAACAAATATCCTAGGTTTATAGATCTAAAAATCATTTTTTGTCCATATGTTTTTTGGTTTTAGAGAACCAATAGAAGATTCAACAATGTATTTATATTTTGATAATATTTTAAGCTTATGATACTACATAATCTGTGACCCTAGGAATAAACTGTGTAGGACAGTGGATTGGAAAGTGGGTTAGAAAACATTTTTTTTTCTTGGTCCAAAACATCATGATCCAATAAAACATTTTTTCTCTTGGTCCAAAACATCATGATCCAATAGGTTTGCTCTGAAGTGGATAATAAGCATTTTTTAGTTATAGTTATATGTTCATGTGCTCTGTATCTTATAGATCCAAGATTGTATGAGCCATTTTGACTACAACAGGAGGATAGGCAAGGGAAAATGTTTTCTCGATCAATCCTTTACTAGAAGTTTACTTGGAAGTGTGTTTGTAATGAAATTTTCTCTTTGTGATAAACAGACTAAAATATTAGGTGTGACTATCATTTTTGGCCCTTTATCTTGAAGTTTCAATGGTTTCTATGGTCTACTGTCTTTGATAATACAACCAATACATTTATTCTATGATGATGATGTAGTGGTAAAAATGTTAGAGGTAATGTTGTAGAGGTTCAGTTGAAGAAACAAAACAATATCTCAATGGGATTGAATGACCTGTTTGAATTTTAGTGTCTAATTTTGAGAAATGTATTTTGAAATCTCTTATAGCACCTCTGAGACTTTTGGATATATCATCGTTACTTGATTTTCAGCTACTTCATGCTTCTCATTAGATGGTATCTTCCACCTTCATATTTTTATACTTTTATTATTTAGAGGGAGAGGTATTTGACATATGTATTTATACTAAAACACCTGAAACCACCTTCTTCTAATCTCTATCACATCACATTTCCATTTTCTCTAGTTTGTATTAAGACACTATTAAGTCCCCATATTTTTTCAGTTTGGCAAGACCAAATGTATAAGGGTAACATCAAACCAACTTTGGAGTCCTAGGACCTAGCCTTTCTAGACTCAGAGAGGGCTCTCTCTATATTTGTATTAAATATGTAACCTTGATTGATTTTAGGGTTATGATTTTAGGCTAGTTATAGTGATTAGGGTTTGTTTTTTTATTTTGTTTGGTTGGGTTGCTTGTAGAGTAGAACAGATAGAGTAGGAGAGGTTTAGACCATTGGGCTATGGAGTCAGCAAAAGGTCTTGAAAAGTACAACAATAGGTTAATGGTGTTTCTGAGGGAAAGTATAACAACACCAAATGGATCTTCAAGGCTTATGTGAGTGAAGTGAACATTAAATTATGAGGTTAGTAGGTTTAAAGGGAAGTTAGGAATCCCTTAACATGTACTATCACAAGAAAATTATTTAAGAACACTATGCATAAAGAAATAACCAAAGACAGGGCATACCATAAGCTTCTTTGACCAAACCCTAGAAAGTAAAAATTAAGACAACAATCGAGCAAACCATAAAGAGCAAAAAACTTGTAAATTCTCTAGTGATTTCACCTTCAGGAAAATAAAACATTTAAGATAACATATAGTAATGATCAAAGAGTAGGGAAATCCTAAAATTCCTTAATAAAACTACAAAGACCTTCAAAGCAACCATTTAAGATGGAAAAAGGGTAGGGAAAACCATAAACCTCTTCAACCAAACCCTATTTAGCAATACTTTGAAGAAAAGACCTCAAAAACAATGTTTAAGTCATACCAAAAGGCGGGGCTAGCCATAAAATTCTTTGGAATTGGCACCATGAAATAATTTTTAAGATAAAAAAGCTAAGTGGAACTAGAGAGCATTTAATAATTCTCTAATCTGACCTAGCAAAGGAAAACATACAAACAATAGAAAACAGACAGACCTAAGGTGCCTCTAAACAACATTTCTTAACTTAAACTTTATGTTCTATTGCATGAGAAAGATGAAACAAAATGAAAAAAATAAGAAGACAAGCCCTAATTTAGAAAGACATCACCATTAGTCATGTTCATGAATCCTCCAAAGGTGCTAGCTCCATTTCCATTCAAATCCAAGCATTCACAAAAATCCAAAGCCAATTTCTCTTCAACTCCAAGTCTATGATACTGAGTTTAACAATCAACCAAGAACTACAATGAGGCCTCCATGAAAAGTTTAACTTGCAAAGGAGGGTAAAAACCCTAGATAGGGTTGAAAAATGTCATTAATTACATCATAAATGCCATTTTTTTCCAATGAGACCATGCAAGGCCCCAGGCACAAATATCCTAACTTAATAAATGAAAAAATAAATGCTAACATAAATCCTCAGCTAAATATGGAGTGATTTGCCTCAAAAACCCTCAAAATATATTTTTCATTAACTCCAAGTGTCTTTTTTTGACTTTCTAGCAAGGGTGCAGCGTGAAGGCCAAGGGCACAGCGCAAACACTGGGAAAATAGCCTGTTTTGCAGCTAATATTTAGAGGCCTTCCCGGTGTCCAAATGAGCTCCATGATAGCTCATTGGAAAGCCTGTCCTATCTACGTTCCAAAACTACCTTTATTTTTCTGATTGGTGTCCATTTTCCTAGTAAAAAACCACTTCTCCCAAGACTATTCAGGGAGCAGCGCCAACTCTGAAAATAGGGCAGAAAGGTGATTTTTTTGCATGTTTTTGGCACTTTTGGAGGACCAATTTTGCTCCAAATCAGCTGAAATTTTGTGTGGGTGATGTCCCTAGGCTGATGGAAACAAAAATGAAATTTTTCCTCCAATGGGTGCCCCAAAAAAGAGCACAGCACTAGTGGCACTACGCACTTGGCCCTTCAAAACAGTAAAAAACTCATAAAACTCAAAAATGTGCCAAAATTGGGATTTGTCTTGCTGATTATATTTGAGATGCCTGTAGGGATGCATCAGCAAGAATGTAAAGTTTTTATTTGTCTTTTGCCTCCTCTAGTGATTGAATCTTTGCAACTGCTCTTTTGAGCTTGGCCCTTGCAATCTTGCTTCTTAAGGCATAATGCCTTGCCATCTTTTTCTGAAGGTGAAGGTCTCTCTTGGTCTTCTCCAATTGACCCTATAGGTGCACATTTTTCCTCTCTAGCCAAGGTTCCCTATCATAGCTGATCTCCATGGCAAGCATCTCACTTGGAGTGAGCTCCTCAGCCAATGCTGTCTCTTTCTCCCTCTCCTTGGCTAAAGCCTTTTTCAAGCCAATTGTCCTTGGCCTCTTCTTAGGAAGTTGTTATTCCTCTTATTCAGTGTCATTGTGAGTGCCCAAGACCTCATCTAGCTTTGCCTTGGATTTTGCAACATCTTTCTGAGCTCTGATATCCCTGATCTCATATATAGCCTTCTCTGCCTCCAGCTGCTTCTTTTCAACCTCAAAGAAGTGGATCAAACTCTTAGCACTACCTAGATTGGTTTTCAGACCCTTAATCTAGGCATATTTTCTTTTGAGTAGCATGTTAGTGATCCTTTGCTAATTTTCATCATCACTGTCAAGGTGAATAAGTTGAAACTCTTGTTCAGTTTCATGCTTGTCTTCTTCTTCTTCAACAATGACCTCTTCCTTACCTTTGTCAAGCTGCTTGGTTGATGTAGAAGGCATGGCCCCTTACCTCTTAAGGGTAGCAAACACATGTCTATTTCCCCTCTGGTAGGTCAAAGGAAAAGGTTCAATTTTCACCATCTCTGTGCCACTTGTTTCACTACCATCATAACTGCTATCTGTATTGGTATCATCATTACTCGCATGGCTCTTTGACCCACTGTCATCATCCTTACTGCATTTTTCCTCATTAACTTCTTCTTCATCACTCTTTTTTGCCTCATTGACACTTGCCTCACTGCCTTATTTACTTTTTGATGCACTAGTACCATGAGATGATGGTGAAGGATTGTGAGAGGGTGATGAAGGAGGATTATTCTGAGGTGAACGAATGTGAGTAGATGGTGATGGATGGTTAGCGAAAGGTGATGGAGGAGGAGGAATAGAAGGATGAGATGATGAAGGTGCACTCTACTGATGATGGGCTTGTGGAGAAGTAAACACCTTATTGGCAATGAAGGTTTCCCAAGGAATACCCTTCTGCTGTAGTTGGATGAAAGAGTCTTTTCATCTGCTGAGGATAGTCTCTCTTTTGTAAAATATAAGACATTTTGTCAATGCTTCTATAGAGGTAATAGGGTATGTGCAACATCCTCACCCTAGTAAAGTGCATAAGCAGTATGATGTGATAGGAGTAAATGCGGGAGAATCTTCCTTCACATGTGAAATACTTCATGATAATTCTCATCATAGGTGCATATCTATCAAGAAAATGTGAGAAAGGAAAGATGGATTTATTGTGGTATTTATATCTAGGTTTTAGGTAGGGTTCAAAGTATTTCATGTCTAGATTGTCTTGCTTGAACCATTTCTTACCTACACTTGGTATCCCAGTGGCATTGGCAATAACATCAGTAGATAACTCAAAAGTGACCCATGCAAGGTTATTTTATTTTTCATGCAAGTTAATGATATATAGCCTAGTTAGCTCAGAGTGGTTTTGTACCTTCTGTACCTTCTCACAAAAATCAAAGCATCCCACATGCTTGAAACATGAAACAGTAAGGGGAGATGTCATTAGCCCCCTTGTGTTGAGGGGTTCAAACCTATTGATTTTTCCACCTTTGTGCTCATGCCTCCTTGGTATTGGAGCCTCTCCTCCACTAGCAATGTATCCCTCTCTTGACATGTTTAAAACTCTATTTTGAAACACTCTTGGGTTGATGTCAAATTGAGATTAAGGAGGGCAATGGAATGTCAATTTTTTTCAAATGGAGGGAAAAAGTGTATGAGTGTTATGACCAACTTCGATAAACGACAACATTCACAACACCCTAATTCACCCTTTTCTTGACTGATACTCTTTACAGGCAATTGAAGAAATGACAAGCAATGATTGCAAGCTTTGTATCCTAGGGTTTCTTCTTAGGGTTTAGTTCTTTTAATTAAAAATCATCAAAAAGCTTGAAAATTTGGTTAAGGCATCCACTTACCATTTATAATTGCCTTGGAGGACTTTGGAGGAAGCTTGAAATCATTTTGAGTTGATTTGAGAGGTTTAGGGTGTAGGAAGCCCTCCTGGCCAAGGGCGCAACGCCTAAGCTTAGGGTGCAGTGTCGAGGCTAAGTGCGCAGTGACGGTGCTGAGGGTGCAACGCCTGTGGAAATATTCATTGGGCCTATCATGTAAGGGTGTAGTGCATTCCCCAGCATGCAACGCTCAGTTCTAGGTGCACAACACCTTTGTAGTTTGCATGAGAAAAAATTTCCAAGGGTGCAGCGCCCGATTCCAGGCGTGTAGCGCCAGTCTGAGCGCATAACGCTAAGACACTTAGCCAAATTTCGACTTGAAAACTCAAAAAACTTTCTCTCCTTGAATGCTTAAACTCTTTTCAAGGCAACAATGATTTTATTTGGAGTGTAGAATGGGCTTTTATAGACTTAGGAATTTTAATTTAATCTTTGAAACCCACGTCCTAATGTTTACAAGTCTTTTTCTCTTTCACTGATGCCCTTTAACACTTTTGTTTGTAGGTGACTGAAATTATGAAACATGCTTTTCCTTTGATCTTGGAGCCTTCACATGTTTATTTTGACACCTTCGTGATGATTACATACAACATCAAGCTTCAAAATCCTCTATGGTTTTCATCATGAAACTCAACTTAACCTTTTTACCCTTTCTCACTAACTTTTTACAATGTTTTCATGCAGGTGACTGAAATGATGAATTCGAACCTATTTCTGCTCCTTGAGGCATAACAAGTTGATTTTGACAACCTTTAGGGCTAGATTACACATGATGGCATCTTCAAAACTTTCTATGGTTTCCATTACAATACTCAACTTATCTTTTTCACCTTGGCTGGTAGTTTGCTGGAGTTATGAACTTTGTGTTCCTTTAGATCCTGAAGATTTGACATATTTATTTTGACACACCAGCAACCTCAAAATCCTCTTTTGTTACCAGCATGAAGTTAAACTCATCTCTTTTTCTCATTTAGACATGGCAAGTTCATTTTTGGCAAGTTTGGGGTCTGATCACACAATGGCATCCTCAAAACCATATTTTTCTTGCACCATTGAGTTTCAACTCATCATTTAACATTCTATGGCCACTTTCCCAAAACCCTAGGAGTTTGGATTGATTTTATAACAATTATTAGTGTTGTCTTCTAAGTTCTCTATAGCCCTTTCAAGTTCATTCATTAATTTCCAGTTCACCTCACCTTTTTCCCTATCTCATCAATATTTTGATAGACTTTCTTCATGTTTGGTTTGGTGTGCCTCCTCCATGTCCATTTCTGCAATTGATCACTGTTTGGCACTCTAATTGGACCATCAAGCTCAAAAACCCTAATTATCTACAAGAACAAGTGTTGCCTCTCTTCCTTGTTGCAAGTTGTATTTATTCAGGGGCATACCACCTACCTCATCAAATTTCAGCTGATAGACCTTTCAACACTCCTGTAGAAGTGTCAAAGTTTTTATTTATCTCTGGCAGACTTTGAACTTGATAAGGTAGTCTTCTTTGGAAACTTTTACGTTTTTCTTGAATAACCATGTCTCAACATTCTATTTCATTTGAGCCAGATTCTAGAAAAGGAAAAAAGTGCTTGGAACACCAATGATGACCTCAACACATGTGAAACACTAATTGACCTAGTGTGAGGGTTCTTTGACCTAACCTTGACTAAAAATTAGCTTGGAGGCTTCAAGTGAAAAATGGAGTATTATCAAAGGTGTTGTATTGAAGATATAAAATCTAATGTACTTTATCTAAAGAGCCTACAGAGATAGTTTTGAGACCATCAATGCTTGAGGGACTTGGGGAACATGGGAATGAGTAGGCTATAGGAAACCCTAGAAGGAAAGTGAAGTTATGGACAGGGGAAAAAATAGGCCAATGAGATTATAGTCAGAGAAGGAGACTAAAAATGATAGGCATAATATTAGGAAGAGTTTGTAGGAGTGACAGGGTGACCATGAAATGACAAGCTGATGAAATAGTAAAAAAATATCTATAAGGATAATGAAGGCAGTGAGATTTCTAAAACTGACAATTTTCAAGGAAGGTTGTTTTGAGAAATCTAGAACCAATCTTTAGTCATCTACAGATAGTGAAAAATACTGATGAATAATAGTGGCTCCACTTGGGGAGGACAACTCCTTTTCAGGAGGTGTCCAAAACCTCAGAGTTCATATCTCTCAATTTTGAAGATTAGTACGTTACTTGTACTTGGCAAACCTCTTTTTCTTTTCTTATTGATTCACTCATGTTCTTTTGAAGCTATGATCTCAAAATATAAAAATACATGATTGCTTCAATACGAGTTCTACCTACCCATCATACTTTGCCTAACATTTTTTCTTCACTTGGGTGCATTTGGATTATTAAACCCTTGACATCAAATTTTTTTTTTTGAAAGCATAAAAACTATCTACTTCTACCATTATCACTTCCAAGAGTTCAGATTAGGCTGATGAACTCTTTATTCTTTACCTACTCTACTTATATGTCAAGGTTAAACAGTTTGACAGATTCTCATTCTCTAACCTACTAACATGAAATTGAAAACATGATCAAACTATGGTTAAGAAATCTGATTTCTCATGGGCTCTGGTATTTTGGACAAGCTACACATAGAATTTATTTTTGTACAAGTGAAACAAGAAATTTGAGGGTTGTAATTTAGAATTGGTTATGCATCCCTCTCTTTCTCTTTTGGTTGAGATTTGAGCATTGAAACCAAATATATTTTCCTAATCTAATCTACCGACAAGCCAAGCTTACATGGTTTGGAAAATTCTCTTTCACTAACCTATCAACAGAAATTTAAAACATGTTCAATCATGATTAGGCTAAATGAGTGAACAAGACTTTCTTTTCTTCAAAAAAAGTGGCATTTAGGCTTGCGCACTTTCAACAATAACATTTTTTTCGTATGGGGTTGTACCTCTTCTTTTTTCTTGCCATATTCTTTTTCTTTTCTTTGTTTTTGTGTCTTTTTAGATCATCATTCTAAACTGAAAACTAGAAAGATGCTCATAGTGCTGAGCTTATTTGCATACCTATCTATCCTAATCTAACTTACATATGATATATATTCATTTGGTTAACTCCCTTTTCCAATCTCACCAATCAATTAGATGATTCCATGAGTGATCTTTGTTCAGATCTTTGAGTGTGCTGAAAAATAAAAAGGCCACTCCCACCTCACTTGTTTTTGAACAGTAGTGCCTAAAATTTTCTTTAAACCCAGCAACATACTGCTCGTGGAATATTTTACTCCCTTTTCAATTTTCTCTAGGAAAACAACAAAGGGGTATTTGAATAATAACTGGCCTAGAGGATTTGAGAAATAAGCCTCATCCAAGACTACTCCTTCCTCCACTTGGCTAAGCTTGGGATTTGTTTGGGAAAGAAACTTCACCTCTTCTTCATGATGATCTGAATTGGCAGCCTCATAATGTAATGCTATGTTGTCTTTGAGCAATCCTGACATGTCTTGATTGAGTGGAATGAATTATGTCTGACAGACATTATTAGGAGCATCCTTTGGCAATAGGTCTTCTAGAAGAGGTAGTATATCCTTAGAATCAATATTTTCCTCTGATTCTTCATGAGGCAAGGCTACAACACATAAATCAGCAGGAGAACAAATATAATTTTTTTTTTTACATGAAGGTTTAGAGGTTGGTTGCATGTTTAGAATCTGACTGATTTCCTCTTCAGTTAAAAGAGGAGGAATTTTTCTCTTTCTTTGGATAGAACTACAACAGTTCTCTTTCTCTTGTGAAGGCTGATTCTGAGGCTGAATGTCTTCTTGAGCCTCACAAAAGAGAGCATATGAACCATAATTTTTCTTTTCAGAGAGATCTTGTGGATTTTATTTTATTTCCTTATTGTTTTCATTCTCAACCAATTTTTCCTGATTGTCATGATAGTTCACTTGAGGATGAAATTCATGAATTTCCTCTGATAGATCCTCAAGATGCCACTTCCCCTTCATGATCTGAAATGAATTAAAGCATAAGGGTAAATAACCCAAATGTGTGGAATCCTCATCTATTTTAGATTATGTATTTTAAAGGTGGCTTAGGGGGAGAACTTCTGGGTCTGAAAAATGGTTTGTATCAATCATTTCTTCCCTGGCTGATTCTTTAGAGCATTCCTCCCACAGACCAACTGTTGATTTCTCTGCAAGGTTAGCTTATGTTTGGAGAACATAATCATCATCATATTGATCAAAATTTTGAAGATCATAATTATAATTAGTGTCACAACTCATACATATTATATTATCAAATTGTTTCTCCTCGAATTGATCTACAAATCCATTTTTTGATCTATATAAGTTGGGATTAGAAGGGGTGTGCCTATGTCCAATATATTCTTCTTTCCCTGGGATTGAAACATAGTGGTTTTCTTTTTCTTGTGAATTATGGTCATAAGACTGAAGGTCTTCTTGAGCCTCACATAGAAGAGATGGTGAATCATCACTTGTCCCTTTCAGAGAGATCCTGTGGGTTTTCTTCCATTGCCTGATTGATTTCATCCTCAACCAACTCTTGTTGGTTGTTATGATAGTTTATTTGAGAATGAAATTAATGAATTTCCACTAAGAGATCTTCAAGATGCAAACTTCCTAAATCTTCATCAATATCTACAAGGTATTGTATGATATCCTAAGATTTATCACAACAATTTTTAGCCAATGATAAGGAAGGAGAATTTTTTTTATAATGCTCATAAAATACCTTATGGAGACCTTTTAAGGAAAACAAAATACCAGGTTTTAGACCCTCAGACCATTCCCTTGCCTTCCCTCCTAATGTTAGCATGAACATATTCATGAGGCAGTCCTCATGCCATTCAATTTTTAACCTCCATGTATGTATATGAAATTTGATGAGATGTAACAAGGGGTCATCAGGCTTTTCATCTTGAAATATAGGAAGGTTTTTGTCCCAATTTATTTGAGTCATCTTGTGAGGGAATCCAGGAATATGATCTCTGTTCTTTGGAGCATACCTATGTTGTATCCTTGGAATCATCTTTGTTAATCAGTTAGAGAAAAGGGATCACTACATCTCTTTACCTAGTCTGGAGTCTTCTACTAGTGGAGTCTTCAGGTCTATTGAGAGTTGTGGAGTCGCCAGGTGGATGATTTAAACTATTTTGAGGTTGGTTGTTGTCCACCATCAACAATTGGATACCAATCTGAAGATATTTTTGGGTTTTTGGAGTTCTTTATGTAACACTAAGCTTTTCAATAAGTGTTCTCCAATATGGTCACCATGGTGCTATTATGATGAATCAACCAGATATCACTCTTGTCCAACACTTGATTTATCTAAGTTTGATAGGGGATTTTTGAGTTTTGATGGAATATTTAAGCTGTTACTTACTCAAAATTCCCCATTGGCGTCACCATTATGTTAGGTCCCCGTAATTTGTCAGATTGGAAAGACCAAATGTACAAGGGTAACATAAAACCAACTTTGGAGTCCTAGGACCTAGCCTTACTGGACTCAGAGAGGGATCTCTCTATATTTTTATAAAATATGTAAACTTGATTGATTTTAGGGTTCTGATTTTAGGCTAGTTATAATGATTAGGGTTTGTTTTTTTGTTTTGTTTGATTGGGTTGCTTATCAAGCATAACAGATAGAGTAGGAGAGGTTTAGACCATTGGGCTATGGAGTCAGCGAAAGGTCTTGAAAAGTACAACAATAGGTCAAGGGTGTTTCAGAGGGCAAGTATAACAAAGCCAAATGGATCTTCAAAGCTTATGTGAGTGAAGTGAACATTAAATTATGAGATTAGTAGGTTTAAAGGACAATTAAGAATCCTTTAACATGTACTATAACAAGAAAATTCTTTAAGAGAACTATGCATAAAGAAATAACCAAAGACAGGGCTTACCATAAGCTTCTTTGACCAAACCCTATCAAGTAAAAATTAAGACAACAATCCAAAAAACCATAAATAGAAAAAAACTTGTAAATTCTCTGGTGATTTCACCTTCAGGCAAAGAAAACATTTAAGATAACATATAGTAATGATCAAAGAGAAGGGAACTCCTAAAATTCCTTAATAAAACTACAAAGACTTTCGAAGCAACCATTTAAGATGGAAAAAGGGTAGGGAAAACCATAAACCTCTTCAACCAAACCCTAATTAGCAATACTTTGAAGAAAATACCTCAAAAACAATGTTTAAGTCATACCAAAATGCAGGGCTAGCCATAAAAGTCTTTAGCATTGGCTCCATGAAATCATTCTTAAGATAACTAAGCTAAGTGGAACTAGAGAGCATTTAAGAATTATCTAATCTGACCTAGCAGAGGAAAACATACAAGCAATAGAAAGAAAATAGAGCTAAGGTGCCTCTAAACAACATTCCTTAACCTAAACTTTATGTTCTACTATATGAGAAAGATGAAACAAAATGAAAAACATAAGAAGAAAAGCGCTAATTTAGAAAGACATCACCACTAGCCATGTTCATGAATCCTGCAAAGGTGCTAGCTCCATTGCCATTCAAATCAAAGCATTCACAAAACTCCAAAGCCAATTTCTCCTCAACTCCAAGTCTATGATATTGAGTTTAAAAATCAACAACCAACTACAATGAGGCCTCCATGCAGTATTTAACTTGCAAAGGAGGGTAAAATCCCTATCTAGGGTTGCAAAATGTCATTAATTACACCATAAATGACATATGTTTCCAATGAGACCATGCAAGGCCCAAGGCACAAATATCGTAACTTAATAAATGCAAAAATAAATGCTAACATAACTCCTCAACTAACTCTGGAGTGATTTTCCTCAAAAACCCTCGAAATATATTTTTCACTAACTCCAAGTGTATTTTTTCAACTTTCTAGCAAGGGCGCAGCGCAAAGGCCAAGGGTGCAGCACCGACAATGGGAAAATATCTTGTTTTGCAGCTGAGATTTGGAGGTCTTCCCAGTGTCCAAATTAGCTCCATGATAGCTCACTGGAAAAGATGTCCTGCCTACTTTCAAAAAATTCCTTTGGTTTTCTAATTGGTTTCCATTTTCCTAGTGAAAAACCACTTCTCCCAAGAATGCTCAGGGTGCAGCACCAACTCTGAAAATAGGGTAGAAAGGTGATTTTTTGCATGTTTTTGGCACTTTTGGAGGACTAGTTTTGCTCCAAATGAGCTGAAATTTTGTGTGGGTGATTTCCTTGGGTTGCTAAACAAAAAAATGCAAATTTTTCCTCCATTAGGTGCCCTAAAATAGAGCGTAGCACCAGTGGTGATGCGCGCTTGGCCCTTCAAAATAGTAAAAAACTCAAAAATGTGCCAAAATTGGGATTTGTCTTACTGATTATATTTGGGATGCCTGTAAGGATCCATAAGTAAGAATGTCAAATTTTTCTTTGTCTTTTTCTTCCTTTAGGGATTGAATATTTGCAAGGGCTCTTTTGAGATTTGCCGTTGCAATATTGTTTCTTTAGGCATAATGCCTTTCCATATTTTTCTGAAGGTCAAGGTCTCTCTTCGTCTTCTCCAGCTGACCCTCTAAGTGCACATTTGCCCTCTCTAGCCAAGGTTCCCGATCATAGCTGATCTCCATGGCAAGCAACTCACTTGGAGTGAGCTCCTCTGCCAATGATGTCTCTTGCTCCCTCTCCTTGTCTAAAGCCCTTTTCAAGCCAATTGTACTTGGCCTCTTCCTAGGAAGTTGTTCTTTCTCTTCTTCAGTGTCATCGTGAGTGCCCAAGACCTCATCTAGCTTTTCCTTGAATTTTGCAGCCTCTTTCTGAGCTTTGGTAGCTCTGATCTCATAGATAGCCTTCTTTACCTCTAGCTGCTTTTTTTCAACCTCAAAGAAGTGGATCACATTCTTAGCCCTACCTAGATTGGTTTGCAGATCCTTTTTCTAGGCATCTTTGCTCTTGAGTAGCATGTTATTGATCCTTTGCTCATTTTCATCATCACTGTCAAGGTGAATAAGTTGAAACTCTTGTTCAGTTTTGTGCTTGTCTTCTTCTTCTTCAACAATGACCTTTTCCTTACCTTTGTGAAGCTGCTTGGTTGATGTAGAAGGCATGGCCGCTTGACTCTTAAGGGCAGCAAACACATGCCTATTTCCACTACGATAGGTCAAAGGAAAAGGTTCAATTTTCACCATCTCTGTGCCACTTATTTCACTGCCATCATTGCTACCATCATGACTGCTATCTGTATTGGTATCATCACTGCTCTCATGGATTTTTGACCCACTGTCATCATCCTTACTACTTTCTGCCTCATTTCCTTCTTCTTCATCACTCTTTTCTGCCTCATTTCCACTTGCCTCATTGCCTTCTTTACTTTTTGATGCACTAGTACCATGAGATGATGGTGAATGATTGTGAGAGGGTGATGAAGAAGGATTATTCTGAGGTGAAGGAATGTGAGTAGATGGTGATGGATTATCATAAGGAGGTGATGGAGGAGGAGGAATAGGAGGATGAGATGATGAAGGTGCACTCTGCTAATGAGGGGCTTGTGGAGAAGTAAACACCTTATTAGCAATGAAGGATTCCTAAGGAATACCTGTCTGTTGTAGTTGGTGCATAAAATTTTTTTTGATAACAGAGTGATGAAGGAGGCTTTGCATCTGTTGAGGATAGTATCTCTTTTGTACAATATAGGAAATTTTGTCAATGCTTCTGTAGAGGTAATAGGGTATATGAAACATCCTCGCCCTAGTAAAGTTCATAAGTAGTATGATGTGATAAGAGTAAATGCGAGAGAATCTTCCTTCACATGTGAAATACTTCATGATAATTCTCCTCATAGGTGCATATCTGTCAAGAAAATGTGAGAAAGGAAAGATGGATTTATTGTGGTCTTTATATCTAGGTTTTAGGTAAGGTTCAAAGTAGCTCATGTATAGATTGGATTTCTTGAACCATTTCTCACCCACACTTGGTATCCCAATAGCATTGGCAATAACATCAGTAGATAGCTCAAAAGTGACCCCTGCAAGGTTAAATTGTTTTTCATGCAAGTTAATGATATATAGCCTAGATAGCTCAGGGTGGTTTTGTACCTGCTTTGCCTTCTCACAAAAATCAAAGCATCCCACATGCTTGAAACATGAAACAGTAAGGGGATATGCCATT
The DNA here is from genome assembly GCA_034641835.2 of Pinus albicaulis. Lineage (NCBI taxonomy): Eukaryota > Viridiplantae > Streptophyta > Pinopsida > Pinales > Pinaceae > Pinus > Pinus albicaulis. Next base: position 1,066,810,529 of record CM076580.1, read on the forward strand.
AGCTCCCTTGTGTTGAGGGGTTCAAACCTATTGACTTTTCCACCTTTGTGCTCATGCCTCCTTGGCATAAGAGCCTCTCCTCCACTATCACTGTCTCCCTCTCTTGACATGTTTAAAACTTCGTTTTGAAACACTCTTGGGCTGATGTCAAATTGAGATGAAGGAGGGTAATGGAATGTCCATTTTTTGCAAGTGGAGGGACAAAGTGTATGAGTGTTATGACCAGCTCAGATAAATGAAAACTTTCAAAACACCCTAATTCACCCTTTTCTTGACTCATACTCTTTACGGGCAGATGAAGAAATGACAAACAGTGATTTCAAGCTTTGTAGCCTAGGGTTTCTTCTTAGGGTTTCCTTATTTTAATTACAAATCATAAAAAATCTTGAAAATGTGGTTAGGGCTTCCACTCACCATTTATAATTGCCTTGGAGAACCTTGGAGGAAACTTGAAAGCAGTTTGAGTTGATTTGAGAGTTTTTAGGATGTAGGAAGCTCTCCTGGCCAAGGGCGCAACGCCTAAGCTGAAGGCGGAACGTCGAGGCTAACCATGTAGTGCTAGTGCTAAGGGTGCCGTGCTTGTGGAAATCTTGACTGGGCCTATCAAGTAAGGGCGCAATGGCTTCCCCAGTGTGCAGTGCTTAGTTCGAGGCAAGCAGTGCCTTTGTAATTTGCACAGGGAATAACTGCCAAGGGCGTAGCACTCGATTTCTGTTAGGATATTCTAACACATAGGAAATAGTTAAAAATAACTTAGTCTATTGTAGATTTAGGTAAAGTGTGTTTCTTTACCATGTACATCTGTAACTTATGATCCGATGGTCACGATTTGTAGTGATCCAATGGTTATCTCTCACCTCAGTATTAACGACACTTGATCGATGGCTTAGCACCCAATTGGTCCATGATCTCTATTTAAAGAGCATGAAGGGTCATCTGTTAGGTAACCATTTATGAGAGAAAAATATGTAACTTTTCTTTTAATATTAATAAATTGCCTAAAATGGCCACGTTGGCTCAGGCCATGGATTTTTTCCCTCTTTGAGGGTTTTAACCATGTGATTATACTGGTGTACTGATTTGTGAACTGGTTGTGAGCATGACCTTTGGTTCTTGATCTATGGAACATACCCTGTAAATTCCTACATGGTATCAGAGCTATTTTGAGGACTGCATTCGTTGTTGATCAAAATCCAAAGCCAGGTTGACTGCATGTGAATTTCGTTTTGTAGATCTACTATTTATGAACATTTTTGGCTTGGAGAACTGCTCTGTTTTGTCTGGAGCGTCTGTTACAGTGAGGAACACCTTTCGTTTCATGCAAAAATGTTTCCAGTTTCCCAAGTTATGACAGTTTAGATCTGGAGGTATAAAGCATCTGTTTTGCAGTTATATTTGTTAATAGTTCTACTTATTTCGGTTCCCTCTGTTTATTTTTTATTTTTAGCTTTTATTTATTTGCCGGATCTATACCCTCTTCTCTATGTATGCTCTTTGATTTGCATCGTGTGCGATCTCGGCAAATCAGAAACAGGAAAAGAGATCTTTTTTGCTATGTATGCTCTTTCCCCACGTCTTTGTGCAAGCTCGAGAAATCAGAAATAGTAAAAAGATTGATATTTGCTGGTAAGACTAACCAAAATATAACATTCTACAGTAAGGTTTGCATTTTATTATTTTTTTGCTTGGTTTTTGTGCAAGAAAAGGCACGCACACCGAAGAGTAAAAAAAAGAAAAAAAGAAAAAACACTTCCTCCTTTCAAACAATAACATAATCCTTTTACTATCTCACTTGGTGAGGAGTTAGTTTATGAGAATAGAGGTCTTCAGTTCAAATCTATTTCTCAAGCTTCTTTTGTAAAAAAAAATTGTTAAAAGGGGCGGATTTTTTTTTTTAAAGTCACACTTCATCCTGTTCCTGTAACTATTCAGCATATTCAACTCGTTTTTTCAAAAAGGCATAACTTCTTCATCCAAAAGCCGTTTTTCGATCCGTTTTTTTTTAAACGGCCTAATTTTTCAAGATATTTCCATTGGAGTAGTTAGTTTCATATTTTCTCAGCTTTAGTTTTTTTTTTTAAATGGAAAGTGCATGCCCGATTATTCTTAACAACACCAATTATTTCCAATGGCTATCTCACATGGTAGATATACTTAGAAGTAAAGGGCTTTATAGAATAGCCATAGGTCAAGAAACTAAACCTTCCAATGATGATAAAGTTCGTAAATGGGAAAATAAACAAGATGAAGCATGAGGGTTGATAGGAATGTCCATTGCTCAAGATCTTCGATTTCACATCCTTGACATTGAAAAGCTAAATATTGTTTTTGGCATTCAAAATCAAATCAGGGCCCACCAACTTGAAAATGAGTTGCTTACTTTGGACCCCAATAATTTCTCCTCTATTGAAGATTTTTGGTCTAAATTCAAGATCTTTAGACTTCTTTTAGAAGGGTGTAAGGTAAAAAAGGAATATGGCAGCCTCATCTATTGCATTCTTGTTAAGCTTGGCCCTACATACTCTGTATTTTTTTCCGCCTTCCATTCCATTAGAGAAGCCATCATCTCTTCAGGAACCACCTATACGAATCCCTATTTTGATTCCTTTTGTGATTCTTTGATACGAGAACAAGAAAAACTCTTACACCTTGGTCTTATCATTTCTGGAAACGCTTATAAGAAAGCCTTAGCAACCCAACATCAATCATATCAAAAGAATCCCAAGAATCAGTATCTTAAAAAGTATGTTCCTAAACCAAACAAGGGTCCTAAGCAATTTCAACTGCAAACTAAAAAATCAAATCACCAAAATGATAAGGCATATAAAAACAAAGGGAAGAAGACCGATAGACATTGCAATTTTTGCAATCGTGATGGCCATATAGAGTCCAAATGTTTTAAGAAAATGGAAGCCTTAGAAGTAACAATGAAGAAGAACAACATCAATTTGGAGCACTTTTCACCTTCATCTTCAGGAATGGCATTTTCTACTTGTGGTTTTCAAGCATCAAGATCTGGTTATGCATTAAATTTATCTTCCTCTTCTCCTTCTCATGATTGGCTCATTGATTCTAGATCTTCTTACCACATGGCCAAAAATAAAGCCATGTTTTCTTCTTTAAATGATTGTAACACCAAACATATTTATGTTGGTGATGATAGATCTCTTAGTGTTGTAGGATCTCGAACCATTCATCTCGATAATGATCAGTTTAATGATGTACTATGTGTTCCTACCTTGTCATGCAACCTTCTCTCTATTTATCATATAACTCATTCAGGTGAAGGGGAAATAGTAGAATTCTCACCTCATGATGTTGTAATCAAGGACCTCAAAGATCCTAAAAATATTTTAGCTACTGACATTGTTGATGATTCCACAAGGTTGTATAAGTTTGAAAACTTTGGGTCATCCTGTCTTCCCTCTGTTTTTGTTGCTCATAATGATGATGTGAGCAAACTTTGGCATGAGAAATTTGGTCGCTTAAACTATCGCTCTCTTCAAACTCTATGTAAGGAAAATATGGCGACGAGCCTTCCTATGGTATCTTTCAAAGATGGTGTTTGCTCTGGATGTGTACTCAGAAAACATCATCGAGATAGTTTTGAAAAACGTGCCTCTTGGCACGCTTCAGCCTCTTTGCAGCTTGTGCATAGTGATTTATGTGGTCCACTTCCTATTGTTTCTTTCTCTAGTTGCAAGTACTTCTTAACTTTCATTGATGATTTTTCCAAATGCACTTGGGTATAATTCTTAAAACTAAAGAGTGAAGCTTTTAACATGTTCTTGGCCTTTAAGGCCTTTGTTGAGAAACAATCTGGACGTTAAATTCTTAAGTTAAGATCAGACAATGGAGGAGAATATGTTAACAAAAAATTTATCAACTTTTTCACTGAGCATTGCATTCAATTGCAACATAATATTCCATATACTCTACAACAAAATGGTGTAGCTGAAAGGAATAATCACACCTTAAAAGAAATGGCTAATTGTATGCTTCAATCTAAAGGACTTGGCCGCAATTTTTGGGCAGAAGCCATTAACTGTGAAAATTACATAGTAAATTGCACTCCTACTAAGGTTTTAAAGAATATAACTCCAGAAGAATCTTGGACCTCAATCAAACCAGATGTAAGTCACTTTCGTGTCTTTGGAAGTGATGCTTGGGCCCATATTCTAGATGTGAAACATAAAGCCTTAGAACCTAAGAGTGAAAATGCATTTTTGTTGGATATTCTAAAGATGTCAAAGGATATAGAACTCTTCAACCAAAATCCAAAAATATAATCATTAGAAGAGATGTAAAATTTCATGAAAATATATTGGCCTGTGAGCCTGATTCGGCATATGTGCCACCTCTCTCTCTCTCTTCCATTTTTAATAGCATTCCTTCTAGTTCAGATGATGACAGCGAGGCTGAAAATCCTCCTCCACCTCTTGAAATTGTTCCTTTTACTCCAATGCTTCCAAGATGGGTCCGCTCTACTCGGGATGCAGCAGGTTCTCTTGCAGGTGACCCTGCCGATCGCCGACGTACACGTTCTTAGTTCGAAAGAGCCTCTTCCTTATTGGCTCAAGTTCCAGAAAAAATTGATCCAGAAACCTTTGAAGAAGCCTCCAGTCATCCAGATTGAGATGAAGCTATGAATGAAGAGTATCGTTCCTTATTGGAAAACGATACTTTGGATCTTGTTCCTCTTCCAAAAGGAAGGAAATTTGTCAGATGCAAATGGGTTTACAAAACCAAGTTTGGACCAGATGGAAAATTGGATAGACATAAAGCTCGTCTTGTTGCCAAAGGATTTTCACAAGTTGAAGGCATTGACGATACTGAAACCTTCTCCCTATTTCAAAAATGAATTCTATCCACCTTGTTCTTTCCCTTGCTGCCTCCTTTAAATGGGAAATCCATCAGATGGATGTTAAATCCACCTTCTTACATGGAGATTTACATGAAGAAATCTACATGGAACAACCCCCTCGCTTTATCCAAAATGACTCTAGCCTTTTTTTTCGCCTTAGGAAGTCTCTCTGTGGTCTTATACAAGCTCCTAGGGCTTGGTATGCCAAAATGGATAGATTTCTATTAGATAATGGCTTTCCTAGGTGTCATTTTGACAACAATGTATACACCAAGAAAGTGGGTAGGTCCTTCACCATCCTTGTTCTTTATGTTGATGATCTTATCCTTACTGGTAGTGATCCAAACTATATAAACCATGTGAATTCTAGCCTCAAAAATAATTTTGAAATGACAGACTTAGGACACTTGCATTATTTCCTTGGTCTTCAAGTCTTGCAATCCAAGGAAGGCATTACCCTCTCTCAGTCCAAGTATGCCTGTGATCTTCTACACCACTTTCACATAGAAGACTGTAAGCCAAACCCTTCTCCTTTTTAGTCTGGAGTCAAGCTTTTAGTCACTTGTACTACCCCTGAAGTTGATGCTATCTTATATCGTCAACTTTTTGGTAAGCTTATGTATCTAACCCATACCTGTCCTGACCTTTTCTTTGTCGTTGGTCTTGTCGCTCGATTTATGCACCAACCTCATGAAAGTTACTGGAAAGCAGCTAAAAGAATACTTCAATATATTTGAGGCACAATTTAGTTCGGGATTCATTACACTATATAAGCATCTCCATTGTTGATTGGTTTCACTGATTCTGATTGGGATGGTGACCCTGATGATCGAAAGTCTATTGCAGGATATGTGTTCACTCTTGGCTCAGGACCTATTACATGGTCTTGTAAGAAACAAAGTGCCATCTCTCTTTCTTCAATAGAAGCAGAGTATCATGGTGCAGTTGAATCCAACAAGGAATCCATGTGGCTTCGTCAGATCCTGTCTGAATTTGGTCTCCATCAGCAACATCCAACTAGACTTTGGTGTGATAATCAGAGTGCCATTCAGCTATGTAAAGATCTAGTTCAACATCAACATATGAAACACATTGAAATCCACATACAATTCTTCAGAAATCTTATTCATGATCGTTTTCTTGAAGTGCAGTACTGTCCAACCAATGATCAAGTAGCTGATATATTTAAAAAGGCTCTCACAGAAGCGATGTTTACCAAAATTCGATCCATGCTTGAAGTTCAGGAAAGTTGTCATTAAGGGGGGATAGGCTCTAATGCCTCCTTCCTTCTCCTATTGTGTCACTTTTGTAAATCCTTCAATCCTATCCCAATTTGTTCTTAAGAGGGGATGTTAGGATATTTTGACACATAGGAAATAGGCTCCTTTTGTGTCACCTTTGTAAATCCTTTAATCCTATCCCAAGTTGTTCTTAAAGGGGGATGTTAGGATATTCTGACACATAGGAAATAGTTAGGAATAACTTAGTCTAGTGTAGAGTTATGTAAAGTGTGTTTCTTTACCATGTACGTTTGTAACTTATAATCCGACAGTCACGATTTGTAGTGATCCGACAGTTATCTCTCACCTCGGTATTAATGACACTTGATCCGTGGCTTAAAACCCGATTGGGCCATGATCTATATTTAAAGAGCATGGAGGTTCATTTGTACGATAACCGTTTATGAGAGAAACATATGTAACTTTTCTCTTCATATTAATAAATTGCCTGAAGTGGCCGCGTTGGCTCAGGCCGTGGATTGTTTCCCTCTTTGAGGGTTTTAACCACATGATTATACTGGTGTATTGATTTGTGATCCAGTTGTGAGTGGTGACGTTTCTTTCTTGATATACAGAACTTACCCTGTAAATTCCTACAATTCCAGGCAGGCAGCGCCAATCTGAGCATGCAGCGCCAAGACACTTAGCCAAATTTCTACTTGAAAACTCAAAAAACCTTCTCTCCTTGAATCCTTCAACTCTTTGCAAGGAAACAATGATTTTTTTGGAGTGTAGAATGGGCTTTTATAGACTTATGAATTTTAATTTAATCTTTGAAACCCACTTCCTAATGTTTACCAGTATTTTTCTCTTTCACTAATGTCCTTTAACACTTTTTTTTGCAGGTGACTGAAATTATGAAACTTGCTTTTCCTTTGATCTTGGAGCCTTCACATGTTTATTTTGACACCTTCATGATGATTACATACAGTAGCAAGCTTCAATATCCTCTATGGTTTTCATCATGAAACTCAACTGAACCTTTTTACCCTTTCTCACTAACCTTTTACACTGTTTGCATGCAGGTGACTAAAATGATGAATTTGACCCTCTTTTTGTTCCTTGAGACATAAAAAGTTGATTTTGACAACCTCTAGGGCTAGATTACACATGATGGAATCTTCAAAACTTTTTGTGGTTTCCATTACAATACTCAACTTAACTTTTTCACCTTGGTTGGAAGTTTGATGGAGTTATGAACTTTGTGTTCCTTTTGATCGTGAAGGTTTGACATATTTATTTTGACACAACAACAACCTCAAAATCCTCTTTTGTTCCTAGCATGAAGTTTAACTCAACTCGTTTACTCATTTAGACATGGAAATTTTTGGGTCTGATCACACAGTGGCATCTTCAAAACCATCTTTTGCTTTCACCATGGAGTTTCAACTCATCATTTCACCTTCTATGACCACTTTCCCAAAACCCTAAGTGTTTGGAGTGCTTTTTACAACAATCATCAGTGTTTTCTTCTAAGTTCTCTATAGCCCTTTCAAGTTCATTCATTTCTGTCTAGTTCACCTCACCTTTTTCCTTATCTCATCAATATTTTGACAGAATTTCTTCACGTTTGAATTGGTGTGCCTCCTCCATGGTAATTTATGCAATTGATCACTGTTTGGCACTCTACTTAGATCATCAAGATAAAAAACTGTAATTATCTACAAGAACAAGTGTTGCCTCTCTTCCTTGTTGCAAGTTGTCTTTATTCAGGGGCATACCACCTACCTCATCAACTTTCCGCTGATAGAACTTTCAACACTCGTGCAAAAGTGTCAAAGTTTGTATTTATCTCTTGCAGACTTTGAAATTGATAAGGTAGTCTTCTTTGGAAACTTTTAGGTTTTTTCTTGAATAACCACGTCTCAACATTCTATTACATCTTAGCCAAATTATAGCAAAGTAAAAATAGTTCTTGGAACACCAATGATGACCTCAATACATGTGAAACCCTAATTGACCTTGTGGGAGGGTTCTTTGACCTGACCTTGACTAAAAATTGGCTTGGAGGCTTCATGTGAAAAATAGAGTATTATCAAAGGTGTTGTATTGAAGGTCCAAAATCCAATATACTTGATTTATCTAAAGAGCCTAAAGAGATATTTTTGAGACGATCAATGCTTGAGGGACTTGGGGAATATGGGAATGAGTAGGATATAGGAATCCCTAGAAGGAAAGTGAAGTTATGGACAGGGGAAAAAATAGGCCAATGAGGTTATAGTCAGAGAAGGAGACTGAAAATGATACGCATACGATTCGGAAGAGTTTTTAGGAGTGACAAGGTGACCATGAAATGGAAAGATGATGAAATAGTTAAAAATTTTCTATAAGGATAATGAAGCCAGCAAGATTTCTGAAACTCACAATTTTCAAGGAAGGTTGTTTTCAGAAACCTAGAACCAATCTTTAGTCATCTATAGATAGTGAAAAATACTGATGACTAACAGACACCATTCAATGTCTTTAGTTGTTTTGTTGTGATAAAACACCATTGATTCAAGCACTCAATATGCTTAAGTATCATGATGCACATCTTATATTAAGTTGCAAAAATCCTTCCCTAAAAAACATTATTCCCTCTAATATTCCATGAGTAGCAGAATACTATGTTCATGTCCTTTATAAAAATGTTTAAATGATGGAAACCATTTAGTTACTAAGAAAAAGATAGATTTTAATCCCAATTTTAGAGTTGCTATTATAATTTAAATAATGAAAACACTTCTAGTTTTCTTGATGAAGATGATTATTAAGCTAAAAAAAAACAACAAATATATTAGGAAATTGTGGATTATGTAGAGTAGTTGTGTGTTTTGTATGTCTACAGTTTGATCACCACAGAATTGGGCACCTAAAGTCTATGCCACCAGCCACCATAATAGAAATAAAGGGAAATAATTAATGATTCTTAGTTTTCCTTATAATGATACATATCAATTTCTACAAAATCATGTCCACTATTAACATATTGTTTTTTAAAATCAATCCCTATATATGCAATTTCAAGGACTGCCATAACTTTTCGCTAATTGTTTAAAGGATGCTAGCTGAATGGAAGAGCACTTGCATTATAAGCAAGAGGATAATGGTTCGATTCCACTATTCCCTAACATAAATTAATCAATGATGTGGTTGTTTATTTTTAGCTAAATGATTTTAATATTGATTGTTTTCAATGGTTAGATATTTGTCTAGAGTCATTATTTTTTATTGTCTCTATAAAAAAAATCTGTCTTTAATCCAAACAGTTGTCTTGGAGAGACAAAAATGAAATTATATCCTAAGAGACACTAATTCTTGTGTTAATATATTGTCTTTATAGAGACAAAATTTTAAGAAAATAATTTGAGACACTCGTTTAAAGATATAGTTTCCCATCGAAGTTGTATATTTTGCACCAAAAGTTATGAATAATTGGGACCTAATGTCTCGCTCATTTTCATCTTATATGTGATGATTTCTGAATTTTGTGAGGTTGTGATAAAAATTTAGATTTGGAAAGATAACCATCATATTGTTCATGAATTAATATATTTTATGTAGCCTACACGATATCATCTATTACCTGTATTTTTTTTTTAAATATATCAAATATTTGCTATTGGAATTTGAAAGACCATATCTAAAGATTAGAAGGAAACCTATGTTGGAAAGGTTATAAAATCTATTAGTTTGACATAATGTAAGTGATTTATTATACCTTGAACAACATTTTGTTTACTAATTTTTATCTTCAATGATTTTTCTATGTCACAATGTTTCTCGAATTTATGCATTACGATTTGGATTTGTTGAATTTCCAGTTGGAAAAAATCCCATTGGAAAAAAATTGGTGCAAAAAATAAGTTTAATGGATAAGGCAAAGCGGTGAAATACAAAACCTTGTTAGTAGTAAAAGGTTATTCTCAAGTAAATGGAATTAAATTTGGTGATTTTTTTTTTGTTACCAAGTTAACTTCTATTCGATTTAACTAATATATTTGTGTTTCTTTTTACATTTAAGTGCAACAAATGGATGTGAATACAACATTCTTACATGGTGATATGAGAGAATAAATTTAAATTAAATCACTAGAGGATTTATAGAAAAAAGATAAGAAAGAGTTGTTTGGAAAAATGAAAAAGCCCTCGTCTGGGATAAATGGTGTCAAAAATTTGATACTGATATATTAGGACTTTGTAATATAAGGAGTAGAGTTGATTACTATTTGTTTTTCAATTTATTAGGTTCATTTTATTTATTTGATCTTTTATGTGGATGATATGTTGCTAATTAGAAAAAACATGGAAATCATCAAAAAAGTGAAAACTTAGTTTTCCTTTAAAGTTGACATAAAGAATCTTGGTGTTGCAAATTTAATTTTGGGTATGAAAATTAAAAGAGATTAAGAAATTAAGAAACTATAGTTAAATTAGAGGACTATGTTAAGACAATATTACAGAGGTTTAATATGAAATAATTTAAACTAGTAAAGGTCCCTATTCTTATAGGTGTAAATTTATCTATAGATGAATGCCTGAATACATAGGGAGAAGAAGAGGACATGTCCCATGTTTGGTATTCAATGTCATTCCAAGTTTAATGTATGGAATATTTTATGTTATATTGCTCATTTCATATGGAGTGGGAGTTTTGAGCAAGTATATGTCAAAACTACGAAATAGCATTGGGCAATAATAAAGAGGATTTTTGGCTATTTATGTAGCACTACTAGTTATGGATTTTTCTACCAAATATGACCATGATTGGATAGATTGTTCAACATATATGGATTTTTTGATGAAAACTAAATTAGAGATCCAAATTGTAGAAGATAAGTGGGTGTGTGTTTATCTTATTTGATTAAGCAATAAATTAAATTACGAAGAGACAATATGTAGTGGCACTCTCAACTAGTAATTGAATACATAGAAACCACTCATGCAAGTAATGAATTTTTACGGTTATAGAGATTGTGTTCAAGTATTGGGTTTGTATAGGAATTTGTAAGGTTAGATTGTGATAGTCAAAGTGCAATTATTCTGGGAAAGAACTTGTTTATCATTAGAAGAAAAAACATACTGATGTCTAGCACCACTTTGTGAGACACATGGTTTCAAAGATAATAAAGTGTTTTGGTAAAGGTGGATACTTTGAGGAATGTTGTAGATTCATTAAAAAAGTCTATGAGAAATGATAATTTCTCTTGATATAAAGAAACACATACATTTTCACCCTTGATTGTTTATCATGTATTCATGAAACACCCTATATGTAAAGAGATCAAGTGAGAGAAAGTTGAGAATGTGTTATATTATTTGCATACCTAGCCCTTTGCGGTTCATTTTCTTTGGGTGCAATGAGGGGTAACAGGGGTGGTAGAGAGCTAAAAAAAGGATTTGAGCAACTTTTTGTGGATTGTTTTGTGATTTTTGGCACACAATTTTTGTTTTTAGTAATTTTGTGGAGCATGGTGCCTTAGGGCATACTGAAATAATTTAAGTTAAGGAATTATAATTGTAATTTAATCCACGCTAATGAATTAAGTGTTTTGGATGATGTGGTATTTATATTGCATTGTATACTAAAAAAAATAAAAATTTTGATTGATGATAAAAAATAGCACAACCATATATATTAAATGGACATTCCTATGGGTATCAATCTATAATAAGCATAAAAAAACTTAATGATTACATTTAAACTTATATTAAATGTCTTTCAGATAAATCACACTTCAAGTTCTTGAAATTTTAAAAAATGAGCATAAATAAACATGTAACAAATTCTTAACCATGAAGATTCACCCCAACATAGAGAAATTTTTTAATTAATGTATGTAATTAAATGAGAAAAAAATACATGACTAATATGGAATAAATCTTACCCTTTGTTTATACTTCTAATCATATTATATGGAGGTTAAATCCCTAATCTCTACCTAATAATTATTGATCGTTAAGGGGAGAGGCTCATTCTACACCCCAGTATGAGGGGATGGGTAAGTTTTTCTTCATTCTATGCCCCTTTAAAATTAAAAATAAAATTAAAAAACATGTTCTAAACAGAAAAATAATGTGGCATATAATTAAAAAAATGAATATGTTTTAAAGTAATTAGAAGTTAAAAAAAAATAAAAATTGTCTCCTTCTCCCACCTACTTTTGAGGATGGTAGTCCTATGCTATACTGAGATGGGATGGATGTATTTCTTGTATGAGATGAATAATTGTAAATGAATATGTTGTAAAGTAATTAGAAGTTAAAAAAAAAAAATTGTCTCCTTCTCCCACCTACTTTTGAGGATGGTAGTCCTATGCTATATTGAGACGGGATGGATGTATTTCTCGTATGAAATGAATATTTGTCAGGTTATTGAACTGGTGGGGAATAAAATTTTTCCTCGCTATGTTCTATTGTTCATTTCGGAGGGTGTTTTATCTTCGTGACCGCCCCTGATTATTTCTGTCACGGGGAGGGTTCCTATGGTATTTACCAAGTCTCATTGGTTTTGCAAGTCTGGTCTTGGTTAATTTATCTCCATGAATGAGTCTGTTTAGGTATTCCCTAAGGATTCCCTGAGAGTCCGTGAGAGTAGCAGTTTTTTTTCTCAAGACATGAGAAATACAGGGAAGGTGGCGAGCGATGGTGCTTGGAGAAGCATAGCATGGCCTCACCCTTAATTGCATCATGAACCCTTGTATTCCGACTCCTCCTATCTGCATATTTGTTTATATAGATCTGCATGTCAATTTTATGAACTTGCATGCATGCATTATAATGATTATCTGGGTGTTAAGGGATTTGTTAGTATTGTCAACATGGGTTATGACCAGTAATTGATTTTTGGTAGATGTCATTATTATTTGGCACGGGACAGGGGTAAATTGTTTAATATTTTGTTGTCTATAGACGATGTCAACTCAATGATTTTAAATATGATATATAATGTTTATTGTGGAATCCAAGGCTCTGTCCAGTAGTTCTTCACTTCTAGTATATGTCAGTGCTATTTCGCTGGGGCTAGGGGAATTTTACTAAATATTTTGGGCCCTATTTTGATGTTTGTTGAGGGTGTCAATTCAGTGATCTTGCATTATAAATCCTCGAACTAGGTTCTTACTAAGAAGAATAATTTTTGTAAATTTAATAATATAGAGGAATGCCTGCAACGCTCTATCCTCTAGCCGACTGAGTATGCTAAATGGATGACTATGTACTATCAATATTTGAGTTTGTCGCTAGCTGCAAAGAGGAACTCTCACAGGGATGCGATAATATGGGCAAGCAAGCAGGTGAAAAGTAATAAGGTAGAGGTGGTGGGATGGAAACATCTGACCCTCAATAGACAGGAGAGGATTTTACTTAGTCTGATTAAAAAAAAATATTTTTCTCTATTTCCATGTACAGGTCCTCCTATATTCTTTCACTCTTTGATCTTTGCACATTGGGTGAGAACCCCGGTGTGGATTCAGGTGAAGGTACAACTATTGAGATCCCCACCGAAAATGAAAATGGCGAAAGCACAGAGAGATAAAGGAAATGCTGGAAAAAGAGGCCGATCTAGCAATACAGGAAAGGACAAAGGCAAGGAAAAGGTGGGACCCAGTAAACGAGGAAGAAAACCTAGTAAGGAAATCATGGAAAACCTACTGCATGCCTATTATGTGGGGACACCAACACAAGTAAAAGGCTTTATTTTAGGTTGGGAGCGAGACCTCAAAACTAAAGTTGAGGAAGACACTCTAGATGAGGAAATGGAACCTATGGTGATTTTATGGGGAACAAACGAGGAAGATTGTCCCGGTTGAAGCAGTCTATCCATCTCTCTTGGACAATGAAGTGTTTAATGGAAAAGGCCAATGTAGCAGTTGAAGAGGTAGGAGGAGACCCAAAAGAAACTTCCATATTGGTTGAGATGCATAGATATATTTAGGAAATACAACTTCAGATACATCACCAGAATATGCGTCAACTCCAAACAATGCATCAAGTAGATATGTGTGGATTAAGTGTCAAGGATCCAACACCTATTGAATCTTCCGATGAGTAAATCCAAGTAACTCTAGAAGTCTATTGTTTTTTGTTGGAACATGAAATGGGCGGATAGAATTTACTTTCTTATTAGTATGTAAAAATATATAATAGATAATATATCTTATAAGGCATTTAGAGACAGTATTAAATTGTTTCAATTTTGGTTGGCTTTTAACTATTTGAGGTGGCCAACATACCTAGTTTCCTTTGGGCAAGTTGAGACTATGAAGCATAGAATCTGACAATGTAACCTGATGTTTTGTTTATATGAATGAATAGAAAGACACTACCAAACTCACAAAAAAAAAAAAATGTTTGCATGAGATGTTTAAATATTATATTTTCAAAAATATTTCAACAAAATATTTAAAAAATCTATTTGGAGATCTATGTTAACTAATTTATGTTGATATCAACTTCATATATATATATATATATATATATATATATATATATATATATATATATATATATATATATATATATATATATATATATATATATATAACTTTCTATAGTTCAAATTTTTATGTTGTCCTATATATATTCTATTTGGCATTCAAAAATACAATTTAAACAATGTAAAATAACACATTGTATTTTGTATTGTAAAAATATTTTCACGTTAATAAATTTGATCCCTCTCAACTTATGTTAAATTTATACTTAAGATAGATCTATGCTAATTAAATTATCTCCATAATAAAAATTACAACTTTAACTAGTTTTACTCCATATATAACTTTCTATAGTTCAAATTTTTATGTTGTCCTATATATATTCTATTTAGCATTCAAAAATAAAATTTAAACAATTTAAAATAACACATTGTATTTTGTATTGTAAAAATATTTTCATGTTAATAAATTTGATCCCTCTCAACTTATGTTAAATTTATACTTAAGATAGATCTATGCTAATTAAATTATCTCCATAATAAAAATTACAACTTTAACTAGTTTTACAATAAATTTCTATATAATATGGAATTGCCCATAATTTATATTTCTATATTTTAAAAATATATCTATCCATTATATTATTATTTAAAGTTTAAAACTTATAACTTTAATATTAATTAAACAAATAGAAATATCATATAAATATATATCAAACATTTTACTTCAGGATAAATTTTATTTAAAAATAATAATTATCCCTCCAACGTCTTTTTTTATTGGCATATTCCTAAAAAAATATTTTTTTAATGTGATTTACTATACCAATTTTGTGACTAACTACATTGCAAACAAATTCTACATGCCATTCCCAAAAGTCAATTAGTAAATTATGGCATTACAACTTTCTTACTAACTATATTACAAACAAAGTGTACTTGCTATTCGGAGGAATCAATTAGTAAATTATGTCATTACTACAATGATACGTGGTTTAACAGTAATTTTTGTTGGGTTAAACCAATGAGACCAAGGTTCAAATCCCATTGAGTTCATTGGTGTTGCCATGAGGATTGATCTTGAGAGCTCCATTAGATTAGTGGATATGCATTGGTGTTTCCATGAGGATTGATCTTGAGACCTCCATTAGATTAGTGGATATGCATTGGTGTTTCCATGAGGATTGATCTTGAGACCTCCATTAGATTAGTGGATATGCACTGGTGTTTCCATGAGGATTGATCTTGAGACCTCCATTACACACATGAGGATTGATTTTGAGACCTCCATTACACACATGAGGATTGATCTTGAGACCTACATTACACACATGAGGATTGATCTTGAGACCTCCATTACACGTTGGTGGATATGCATTGGTGTTACCATGAGGATTGATCCTAAGACCTCCATTAGATTGGTTGATATGCATTGGTGTTTCCATGAGGATTGATCTTGAGACCTCCATTAGATTAGTCATTCACCATTGTAAAAAAAAAAAAAAAAAAAAAAATTATGCCCCTGTAATTTTGGGGTACATGCTATTGGTGTTGTCATGAGGATTGTTCCTGAGACCTCCCTTAGGTTACTCTAAAAAATTAGCAATTCACCATTGTCAAAAAAAAAAAAAATTATGGCATTACAAGGAATAATATCACTTCAATGCCCTCCTAGAACATATGATGTACATGCTATTGGTGTTGCCATGAGTATTGATCCTGAGACGTCCATTAAATTAGTCTAAAAAATTCCCTATTCACCATTATATATATATATATATATATATATATATATATATATATATATATATATATATATATATATATATATATATATATATATGTATATACCATTACAACGAACATATAACCCCACTACCTAAACTCACTTGACTCCAAAAAAAATCTTCATGCCCTCCTCGAACGTACCACTTCAATGCCCTCCTTGAACGTATGATTCCCTGTGATGTCGCGGTACAGAGAAAACATCCACATTCATGAGTACACATAGCATGCTATGCATAACATCCAAACATGATCATCGTGACAACATGAAACACGAGCCCATATAGTGTCATACTTTCCACTCGCATAAAAAATAGGAAATATACGCCACACATATTTCTCAGCCTATAATATGAAGTACATTATTGTAGTTAGCAAAGTATGCAATCACAGAAGGAGTCATCGAGAAGGAATGAAAGAAAAATTTTGCTTACATGGAAGCAAGTCATGGAGATTTCAAAGATATTGATTATAAGAGTTATGAACCAGAAAATTTTGTTATAGATATTGTAATAGGAAATTGTGGGTGAAAACATATTATGTAAACCAACATAATGGAATAAGTTGTTGTGGAGAAGGAGCCATCGTGAAGGAATGAAAGGCAAATTTTGCTTCCATGGAAGGAGGTCGTGGGGGTTTCAAAGTTATTTAATATAAGAGTTAAATTTTGTTATAGATGTTGAAATGGGAAATTGTCTGTGAAAACATATATGTAAAACAACATAATCTGTTCACATATAAAAAAAAATTGTTATAGATATTGAAATAGGAAATTGGGGTGAAAATATTTTGGTGATTAATAATCCTGCTAAACAAACATGAAATCAACATGTAACTAAAATAAGATATTTTAAATACATTCAAATACAATCGATCTAGCATATATGTAAATAAAGATAATTTTTATTAACAGAAATAGAGTTTACTCCAATTTCATCTACATATTTGAGCGGTATTTTTAAGATACATATTTGATGATAATAATATTTTTTTTTTGGGAAAATAACACTAAGTTGGAACTAAATGGATCTGGTGAATTGCATAGAGATTTAACACATTAGAGCACATTCAGTGAAGGGATGCTAGTGTTCCTTACCTCCAAATGCAATATAGTGTGATGCATCAATATAAAAAGCCCTGCACATACTTAGAATTTTTAGTGAAAAATTTTAGTCGTTAAGTTGCAAGAAATTGTCTTCGATGATAATTTTCTAGATAATATAAAATCAACTTAAATTGAATAAATGAGGCCACTAATTCATGAATGAACAATTCAAGATAAAGTAAATTAGGTGATCAAAAATATTTTTCAAGGTATATCTATCATAGCACAAGCTTAACTCTTAAATATGTTTTGAAAGCACAAACAACAATTGGACAACAGTCAAAATATGGTAACGCTTAGGGGGAATGTGTATCCATATCATAGTATAAATGTATATATCCAAATGACATAAAAATATTTCATAGGAAATGCAACTGCTACATGAATCACTCACAATCCTTAATGATATACTCCAATTTCTTTCATAATACTGATCAAGTGTCTAAAGAAGCCATCATCACTCAATAAACATATAGGTAACACCTAGGGGAAATGTGTTATAATTGTAGATACAATAGATTATACAAAGGATATAAGAATATGTTATAAGTAATGCAATTTCTACATGAAATACTCACCATATAGGTAATGTCTCACGGAAATGTGTTAGAACTCTATATACAATAGCTTATAGAAATGATATGAGAATATGTTATAAGAAATTCAACTGCTACATGAAATACTCACAGTCCTTAATGATATAATCAAAGTTCTTCCACAATACTAATCAAGTGTCTAAAGAAGCCATCATCACTTCCAAAATCACATATTTATACATACAAGTTGTAAAAAATGATTTTGTTTCATAAATTTTAATAGAATCACGTGCTCAGATCTAAGATATAGTTCTTAAACTCTGAAGCCTCTTCTTGATTGAAAACATAATAAACTGATAAGATATAGCTAAAGAGAAATAATTTAAAAACTTCTTGTCATAATCGTTACATAATAATTTGACGCACAACTTGTATAGAAATAAATATCATCTTGCAACACGTCCAAATAAAACAATTGAAGTAAATACTATCATTTGGTTTTCAATAAATTTATGTGATTAAAATAGAGCTAGGAACTTTTGAAGATTAGATCATTTAAAATTAGAAGCATATTCATTCCTGGCTTTCCAAGTTGGCCATGAATACCTCTCCGGATCACTTGGATTAGCACTGTATTTGTTTCACCATTATCGAGCAATCTCAAGACAAAATGAGTAAGAAATTTATGAATGGAAACACCTATAGAGGTGTCACAAACATCAGTTTATTTGCAATATCAATTTATTTTGTGAGTTGTTGTGATTTTTTTCTTCTGGCTAAAACTTAGTTTTGGTTGTCACCTAGTTATCATGATTCAAAAATTTGTTATCATCTCAGATCCTTATAGCATTAGATATATTTTGTGAGCTAATGTGATTTTTTTTTAATCACAATGATTTAAAAATCAGTTATTATACCACAATATTGACTTTCTCATTGTCTGTTTTGTTTATGAACCATTTAAAAAGACCACATGTACATAAAAAACATATATAAAACTATTTACTTGTTGATGTAATGGCATAAAAGGCTCAAACATGGACACAGTAGCAGCTAGAGAAGTTTTTTTCAAATAGTGACGCCTTAAGGCATCATATAAATAAATTATGCCACAATTATTAGATGTATTGTTTTATTATTCACGAGAGCCCAAAAAATATATGATACAAATAGGATTATATATTATCCTTTTATTTAAGCATTATCTATCAATGAAAATGTTATACCAATATGATAATTGATTGTAGTTGAAAATTAATATATATTATTTTTATTTTATATATTTAATTAGATTAAAACTACATGGCCATTTATGAATTAAGAAATAATAATAATAAATTGATAAATTGTCATTGAAAATTAATATATATTAGGATGTCTTATATATTTATTTAGACGGAAATTTTATAAAGTTGTATATAGTTTATGTTTTTTTTTATAGATATTTTATTTTAGTTTCTAACTAAAAATATTTTATAAATTCAATGTTGGAATATTTGAATATATATTTTTAAGGAAATTTATATAGTGTGATCAAGAATATATATGGTCAAACTCATTTATTTCTCTGTTTACATAATCTTCATTCATTTATTTCTCTATTCAATAATATGGCTTAAATATTAGACTGTTAGTTTTAATTTCCAATTCTTAGCTATATGAAGTAAATTATTGTAGTCAGCAAAGTATGCAATTGAAAAGCATGACTGTCCCACCATTCAATGGGATATCCAATGAAAATCTAAAGAAAACTTTGCATTCTACCGATACTTCATTGATGTGAGTGAATATAGAATTTCATTCACTATATCATAAAGGATTCCTACCCCAAATATGAGTTATGAAGAGATGAAAGTTTAAAATCCTTTATATTTATTTCCATACAATATAAATACTAACTTAACTAAAAAAATATGGTCAATTGGACTTAATTGTAATTGCTTCAATATACCAACACTTTTTTTCCTTTCAATCACTTTTTATCCTTTCAATCATATTTTTTTATTTGACACTCATATAATTTGTTGTCATAGTTTTGACATATAAATTACGATGAATCAATTAAATTTCATTTTCTTTGTTGTCATAGTTTTGACTTATATATTATGATGAATCAATTAAATTTCACCTTCAATGTTTGGTTCAACATTGTATTTGTATTTGTATAAGACTTGGTAAAGTGTTTTTCTTCCATTTCATAGAGTGTTATAATCCTAGGTTTTCCTTCTATAGATCTAAGCCTTTGACAATTTTTCATTATTGTGTGACTTAAGGAATTATGTTTCTTCTCTTTTTCCACCTAATAATTTTCCAACCAACTCTAGATACAATCATATCTCATAAACTATGTCAATAAATTCAAAATAAACAAAATTTTGGATACCCATTATGAGATTTTTAAATATTCTTTAATGTACTAATTTTCTATATGTTAAGATAGTTTTTGTTTCTTTAGTGTGACACTACATCCAACATTATCAACATTGTTTCTTTAGATTTCTAGTCTATCCAACATTATCCACGTATCTCTAGGAACATTGTTTAGTTGTGATCCGAAGTGGAGCATAACTTAGATTACCTTATTTAGAAGGATTTTTGAGTCCATATGTTAATCATCGTATTTGTATAAATTTTCTTGGTTGAGCTAATGATTTTTAGCCTATCAATATATTTAGTATAAAATTTCTCTTAGGATGATGCCCTTAGGTAGCATTTCCTTTTAATTCTTAGCATATTTTTCATAGAAGATTTACGTGAAGAAGTTGAGTTCTTCCTTCATTGAGTTATCTTGGCATTTAGTATCTCAATATAGAGTGTAATGTTTTCTTTTTATAGATATATGTTCTTTCCATGTTAGATTTTGTTGACCTATTCTATATATGATTATAGGATGAAATATTTTTGAATTATTAACCTCACGTTTTTGTATCAAGTGTAATAGATTTACAAGTATTTTTATTGATCACTTTTTCTGAAAAATTTATGGAAATCACCTGACCAATGTTTACCTATGCTACATGTGCTACAAAATTAAGGGTCAATTCTATCTTTTAATGGGCAATTGAGTGTCATATGAATCTCCATTGATCACGTGAATCGATAATTTTATTCCTTATCCTCTGCAAAATCTTCCATTGAATTTCCCACACAATATTTCTCCTTGATATTCCTCGACATTACATGTTTAAGTCAAATTGTTGATTAATTTATTTATGTTGTCCATTAATTAGACGTTTTATGATCATTCAACTCACATTTATACTTAAATTTGGTTGCTTCCACACATGTCACTCCATTTTAGATTCTCATTTTTTTCAATATATGGACAATTCTATGAGGTGTGATTGAATAAAGCTAATAAATTTCGTAGAATAAGTTTAACTATTCACGAATATCATTTTCAAAATTATAGACATGTTCTAGTTTTATTTATTATGAATTTCATTCATGTTAAATTTGTGGGCCATAAAATTGTTCATCTAAAATAATTTTTTTTGTTTATAGTTTGTTATGAATTTCATTCATATAAAATTTGTGCGCCATAATGTTGTGCATCAAAATAAATGGTTTTTTATAGTTTTTTTGAACATTCTAAAACCTTTCTTCCAAACTTTTTCCTATCAATAAGGAAATTAATGAATTTTCATAATCAATTAAGCTTCCTCGAATGATTTCGTGGATACATAAAGTTCCTCTAATGCTATACAGAAATCCAAATTCTTACCCAATAATAACAAAGTGGTATTTATCAATGTGTATGAGATATGGGATATGGCTTAATAAATCCATCGATATTTTTTCATATTCTAGTATTTTCTCTCTTCGCATCTAATTTTCTTTTACTTCAATCAGTTTTTTATAACATAATTAACATATTCAACTTTGAAGAATTCGAGGAAGCGAATTTGTATCATAAGTTTTGCTCTAATATAATTTTTCATAAATTTCATAAACCATGTAAGTGTTGTTTGTCATAGAGCTCTCACGAAGTGAACCATCTGCTAATCTTCATTAGTTATATCATTAGCAGGAAATTCATTTCCAAAAAGAACAAATGACCTTTCAAGTCTTCATCTCCCTCTTATATGGATCAATGCGATTGTTTGCTTTGGTGTTAGATTTACCTTGCTCTAGTTGTTGATCAGTGATGATCGTCTCACATCTTATTGTTCTAGCTCAACTCAAACATCTGGAAAATTGAGCAATGCATAAAATTCTAATCATTTTTACTTCTCTTATTTTATTGGCTTATAATTTATTGATCCACGTTTTTTTTTAAGGAAAAAAGCCATTTAGATAAATTGACCTGTTAGGTCTATTTATAACTCCGCTTCCACTTAGCTAGCTATGATTATTAAAAGGATGGAATCCAATTCCACTCCACTTAGATTCATCATGTTTTGACTTTCGTTGATTATATATTTGTGTCAATTAATCTCCAGAAAAAATCAAATTTGCTCTTTTCTCTTACCATTACTTGTTCTTCTGGTTGCATTGATTATACTATTTGCTCGACATACGGAGTATCAGCTCAACATTGTATCTTCTAAATATGATAGTGGAGCTTAGCAGAATGATCATACCAAAGGAAATCTATACTACAAATTATTTAATCTCAAGGAAGTAAAAGAGAAAATAGAAAATTATGAAATAAAAAAATAAAACAAATAAATTATAATGTGTTTTCTATGTTCTTAAGACCTAATTTATTATTATTTTTCTACGAATTTAAGGCATAATTTATTATAGTGATAATAATTTTTCTGAAAAGATCAAAGGAAAATCAAAGACTATAAAAAATCCTGCAAGTTTTCATTTGCTTAAGAGTCAGATGTGGAGACTCTCGAATTTTGTGAACAACATTGTAATTATCTGCAAACACAAATTTAACATCCCACTATTGAACTTGCAATTTTTTCACTCAGCTTTCACGAAGATTGTTGTCCCTCCTAGAGAAAAATCATTAAACCTCAGCATCCATACCATTGCATCTGGTGATTTTTTTTGCAGGTCTAGTGGTATATTTTCTTAAATACAATGTAGAACAACAATTAGGTAAGTTTTTCTGGACTAAAATCTTTCGTGCACCAAGTTTGTTAATCAAAGTCTGCAGTAACATGAAGAAACAATGATATACCATTTATATAGTTTTGCAAAAAATTAATTGAATGAATTTAGATTAGCTGAGCTCATGTGAAATGGACTGAAATTTCTGAGACTGGCCTGCTCACCTGCATTTCTTTTGTGGTCTTATTGACGACCAAATGGACAAATATTTCCACTTCATCCATCTGTCGTCCCTGCATGAATGGATCATTGTATTCGTTTTCGACAATTTCTCCCACCATAAACAATGCATTTGCAAAATTCTTTTTACAGTCTACATATTTTGACAAAATTAGTCACAAGATCGAATACAGTTAGAGGTTAAAAAAAAGTCACAAAACCAAACAACCACAAAGCTTTAGCCATATTATCTTATAAAAATGAAGATCAAGAACAAGAACCTAGAGAGTGGGAAATTTTTTTCCCTCTATATTTCCAACAAAAATGAAGTCATCAAGTCATAAGCTGCGAGATTGACTTTGCTACGAAGAAACTAGGTACCAGTTTCCAAGGTTGTGGCTCTAGCCATTTCAAATCTATAGGGAGGTAAAGAAGTTCAAACAGAAAATGAAACTGGAAAGATATCTATATTATGTTTATTAGTTATAATTATTTTAAAGATGAATAAGTTAAACAGTTGTAAAAATCAAGATTTGGTTGATAGTTAAAACAAAACAATGAAATCTAATGGTGGAAAAACTTTCAGTTGTCTAACATTTAATCCAATGGGTCAAACATGGACACAATGGCAGCTAGGGGAGTTGTTTTCAAATAAAAATTCCTTACAGCATAACTAGACTTTGTGAGCTAAATAACTAGCAATTGCACCACATGTTGCAAAGGAAATGTCGTAAGGTGAGTGTAGAAAAGAATAACATAGAAGATAGAAGAAAATTTTTTATGCAATTTTATTTATTTAAAAGTGTTTTCTGATCTCATTAGATTAAAGAATAGATATTCTTATTTACAATAAATTTTAAGGTAATATAGAGAAAAAGTGTTTTCTGATTTCATTAGATTAAAGAATAGATATTCTTATTTACAATAAATTTTAAGGTAATATAGAGAAATATGGAAGTATCTAGCATGTAAACTATTAGATTCAAAATATCATATTCCACTTGATTAGCATACCTACACATTGTCTTTTAAAAATTTAAATCCATTCATTATTTCACTTCATATGTACTCTGAGATTCATGGATGGACCATTACATGCTTGGAGATTCACATAATTCCTAGATAAATAAACAATTTCATATATAGTCCAAATTATTTGCACCTCTAAGATGGCTAAATCCAAACTCCAAACTAAAAAAAATGATATCATGTTTCATGTAAATTAAGCTATCACATCAATTATCCATAGAGTCAAAATATCATATTCCACTTGTTTAGCATGCCTACACATTGTCTTTTAAAAATTTAAATCCATTCATTATTTCACTTCATATGTACTTTGAGATTCATGGATAAACCATTACATGTTTGGAGATTCACATAATTCCTCACGTAAATAAACAATGTCATATCTCTGACAATAAAATCAACTATAACCCACAATTAATTTTGGCAATACATAATTATTTCATAATATATTTTATTTCATATATAAACAATATCACCATGTTACAATTCAAACTCATTGTTACACATTCATTGTTCATTAATTCATTGTTCATTCACATTTTTTTTTACTTCTAATTACTTTGGATGAAATTATATTAAGTCATATGGAAAATTAATTAAATATTTATAGCATATTTATTTTTTCTTTTTCATTATTTCCCATGTTTCTTTTCTATTTAGAGAATTTTTTATTTTTATTTGAAGGAATAAATTTTTTTTTTTCTAAGTAATACTGATCTATTAAGAAGCTGAATAATTTACATCGAGACCGAAGTCAAAAGCTACTGCCAAGAAGGCAGAAGATTCAGAAAAAACAGAGAAGTGGACTGTCGAAACACACGCAGGGGTGCAAAAGATTTCTCCAAAAACTTCTATGACCCATGACAGATAGAAGAGGGCCAGCAAACTTCATGGCAACCAAAACATAAAAAACTCCAGGATATGGGCAACTTAAACAGAGAGAAGGACCGAGCATCGAACCCATTAGTCTTCCGGAATCTCCTCCACGATCCTGCAGCCACCGGTGACAAGCATATCAGGGGCGAGGTCAGCCTGAGAGGCCTGGGGACCAGGCTCAGCCGAAAGCATGTCTTCATCAGGAACAGTCGGGCGAGACGGAGGCTGAAAAGGAGTGCCGCTGCCCAGATTGAAATGAGAAAACTGGGAGGCAGGAGCAGAAGTCTCCATGGGAACAGCCGGCTACGCACTAGAAGCCTCAGGCAAGCAGTCTTCAATAAAAACCACCGAGAGAATGGCGGTAATCCTCGGACGATTGAGGGAACTCTGGAAAGTAAACCGAGCAGAGCCATTTGTATTAGCAGATGCGGCAAACGAGCGACGAGAATGGGGACCCCAGTTCAAGCAGAAATCCATAGAGTGCCCCCTGCCACTGCGGGTTCTGGGGTAATGGCTGGAGCCATCGTCGAAGGAAGAAGTGTCCGGGGAAGTACTGGAAGGCAGGCGAGTAGGATGGCTCCGAGAGCTGCCCCTCCTACTCCGCATACGATGTTGAAGCCTCGGCATTGTGTGAGGGAGCAGGAACTTGAAAGAGTTAACCAAATTGCCAACCCGCCCGAGGAGGCCCGAACTCAAACAAAGACGCAGAGATAGTGGAAGATGCCCGGGCCAGGAGGCCTCCCTTTGCGAGGAGCGCTCCAGACGTCGTTGGTCGTTCACCCGTCTGTGCAGACCGAAACCAACGCCGCCCAAGTGACACTGAGGGAAAGCCAAGACCGGAGCCAAATTAATCTGTTGCATGTGAAATTTATCTGCCAAGAGACCGACCTGAACATGCGCCGAGTTCGTCCTGCCCAAACCCAGCAAATCCATCTTCATAACTGCAATCCGAGTGAAAATCTCGCCCGAGCATGCGAAGGCAGGGCTCAACCTGATTGAAGGCGCGCGAGTGCATTGGGTTGCAGAGCCCATAGCATTGGAGTGTGAGGAGTGTAAATGCAACAAGCTGTGGAGCAGTTGTCCATTTAACACAGCGTACCACCGGGGCAGGTGTCGGCCCCTCCGTCCCATTCCCTTAATTAACCATGGAAACACCCGCATCCGGGGGATTTGAAGGAATAAATTACATACACATCATTTCTACATTGGGTTGTAGAATGAGCCTCTAGGTTGAATCATTACTTGTTTAGAGATTCACACAAATCCTTTAAAAAATTTATAGAGTATAAAAACCATGTAGTTCTAACTTTATTTATCCATGAGATGTTACAATTTTAACATTAAATCATCTCCTCTAACTCCTCTAAATATTTCCATGTTTTTGGATCCAAGCTTATCATGATGGGAATGCGAAGGGTTGGAGCGCATTACATTTTTTTTTTCTTACGCAAGCCATGAATTTTGTTCTCATCTCATTAACAAGGAAACCACAATCTCCATTTTTGTCTGCAACAAATTCATGGCTCCATTCATCCCTTCAAATATTCATCTCTAAGACATCATATGGGTAAATTTTATTCTCTTGGCTTATTGTGGCAATGGTAAGGGTTTGATCCAATTGCCTTCTTTTGTATTAAAAATTTTACTTTCGGCCCTACATGGATTTGTTTGTCTACCACAATTGAATTTGTAGTTAGAGGGTTGCAATTATAATGACATTAATATATAGACTAATAAATGATAATTTATATAGTTTAATTAAATTTAAAAATTAAGAAATTATGTTGTTTTATGTGTAGTATATAGTTGGATCTTGGAATCAGCCCCATCTTGTAGCAGGGAAGCACACTGAGTCGAGCGCATGCAAGCACCCATTTTTTCAAGAACCATAAATTTTCAGGGAAGCCCCTAGTTCGGTCACGCTGAAATCTGAGCACTTCTGTTATCTGCCAAAAAATCGCCATTATTATTCAAAATAGATTGATTCACAAGTAATTTAGCTGTGTTTGTCATATAATAATGCCTTGAGGCCAACCTTATCAATGTAAGTAATCTACAGAATGCTAAGGCCTTTCCCGGGATCTTGTTCCAAGTTAAAATGTAGAAAAAATCGCCTCCAAGTTTTACTCATGCTTCAAGTTTCGTTCATGCTTCTTGGTCTTTGAAATTCACATTGGTTAGAAAAGGTTGAGGCAACTACCTAATTCCATTTAATTTTACTGTGGCGAATTTACATTTAAACTACTGATCTATTAGCTTTTGTACTTTTACACAGAGATGCTATGAGTATTAAGACATACTCAAAACCGAAGAAAAAATAATGTGACGTGGAGAATTATATTGGGAAAATCCAAATTCACATGATCAACAGAACAAAGCCATTATGCTAAATCTAAATCTAAGGATGTTGCCCGTTTACGTCACTTAAGAGTGTGGCAATTCAAAAGATCTAGTGTTTATCCTCCGGGGAAGAATAATTGTTCAGTATTAATGAGAAATTTCAAGGTATGAAAAAACTCAACCAGAAGTTGAGATATAGTTTGTGAAGAGATATTTACATGAACATAATTCAAAGCATCATCATCAATACGAAGTTTCCACCCAACTTGAAGAATGGGCAACCTTCAATTAGACTCTTGAAGTAATTATGGTATGCATGTTGATCAGTTTTTGGGTCTGCAACTGTCTTCAACAGGTAACTTGATAGGGGTTAAAAAAGAAACATAGCCAAAAAGTGGATCTAAATATTTGTGGTGAAAAGCTCTCAGCGCATTTCCTCTGGCATTGAGGTGAAAGTCAACCATGAAATGCGCACATTCCTTGGAACAATGCACATAAATGTTATTATTTCAATGTATAGAGTTAAAAAATGTAAGGAAAGCTTTAATGTATATTTCTATTTAATCTTTCCCAGGACTACTTTTGCCTCTGCCTTCGCTCCTTCCTTAACAACAATATCCTCTGCTTGGAACTGCTGGAGTCAAAAGGGGAAAACTAAAGAGTGAGATTCCATAGTGATGCTCACAGAAAATAGAGAACAGAATGAGGGCCGTGGAATGAAAACAAAGAGCAACAAATTGAACATGCTCAGAAAAACAGATTGCTAGGCAGGAAGATTAATAAAACAGGTGGCTGAATACACAGCTTTTTCCCTGTTGGTAGGTCAATTCCCTGGGAGATTGTCATTTGAAAATGGTAGGCCCCGTTGAAGAGTTCTACAAGAAATCAATCTTTCAGCTTGATTAATTGAATCTCATTAAAGTTCACCTGATTGTTGGGATTGGCTCCCCTGTTGGCATTGACAATCAAGTTTACTCTAGACCTCCTGAAATAGTGGTTCATCCAATAGTCGAGTACATAACATTAGAAACAAAGGCCACCAAATATAACAACAAAATGGAAAGAAACAAAAACCTAGTAGCAAAATATTGATTCACTATATACATCTAAAGCATAATGAGTAACATCAAATAACATAATTCATCACTGCATCTTTGTTTATATTTCATTTGGGGTTCCGAGCTCCCACCAAATTTCCAATGTCTCCTAAGGCCTTTCTATTTTTGTTGTTGACTTCCAGTGATTTCTTATTGGGTGCTGCCATTGCAGGGCCTGTCATTTCCCATGCACACATCTTAGCCAAAAAAAATCTTATTTAGTCTTAACACTTAAGCAATACAAGGCTTCAAGAAACCCACATACCTTTTCCTACCACGTATGGCTTGGGAACAATGCACCTGTTCTCCATCTCACAGCAGTCATGTTCCTGCACCCAGAAATACCAAAAACAAAATAAAAAAAATAACGGTCTATATTTCGTATTCCAAGGGGCATCTAGCAGATTGAATTAGGGGTTACCCTGGAAAAATTTTGATTTAGGAGTGTTGGAATTTGCTAATGCAGACTGCTATTTTGGTAGATCAAACAATAGATATTGAATACAACAAGAATGCGCTTATGCTTGGCTTACGGATCCCACATTTTTTTCCAATACTTGGCTTCCGTAGTATGGAAAATTTGCATGATTTTGGATAGGAAACCACAAAATGAAGGAGAAACCAAATCCTTGCAGGTAAAACCGAATAACGTTTTTCATGAGGACGTTGTAAGAAACTAATCGTTTTTGAAAATTTATAGTAACAGAGGTTATAACCACCAGAGAAATCAATGACTCCCCACTGAATGAGGAATCCTCCTCCCCATACAATGAAAGCTCCCACTGTATATGAAAATCTGATCCAGAGTGGCACAAAAGCCATCCATGCCTTGATATTCATTCTTCCAAGCAAGGAACCAGCCAATAGGGTCAGAGTTATGGCGGCGAAAACGAACTGGAAAAACACAAGGGTAGCCATGGGAAAAAGGGGCTCAATAGCTAGTGTTTCCACAGTCCCATTCTTAAAATTTTCCCACTGCTCTCATCGACTCATCTCTCAACTCACCAATTCTTTTCCTCATTTTCTTTCCTTGCTCACCACTCATCAATCTCCTTACCATGTCTTCCACATCTTCTCTCCTCACAACTTCATTCGTTGCCATTCCAATATTCCACACTCCACTAACAAATCTCTTGTTAGTTAGCTGCTCGGCAAGAAAGGGCCATGATATCATGGGCACACTGGCACAGATACTCTCCAGTGTAGAGTTCCAACCGCTATGAGTCAGAAAGCCTCCCACTGAAGGATGCGAGAGCACTGTCATCTGAGGTGCCCATCCCACCAAGAAAATTCTGTCCTTTACTTTCTCTAAAAACTCAGATGGAAACCCGGCAGAGTTACCATGGATGAGATCAGGACGAATAGCCCACAGAAAACGCTGGTTACTAGCCTCTAAACCCCATGCTAACTCTAAGAGTTCCTGGTTAGTCATAATTGTTATGCTTCCGAAGAAAATATAAATAACAGAAAAGGGTTTCTCACAGTCCAACCATTTCAAACATCCCGTTTCTTCAGTCCACAAGCTTGTAGAGATTTCAGATACTGTAGCATTTCCAGATTCAGGCTATAAAACAAGAGGGCCTATAGTATACAAGGCTGAAAGTCTTTCTTGGAGTGCATCGATTATAGGACGATCAAGCTCATCGAAGGTATTTAGTAATACTGAATCAGCTTCTAGAGCGGTCTGCGCTTCACATGTAACAAAGTTGAACAGGTCTTTGCTTCTCAAGCCGAAGGGAAGATCTTTGAGACGCAATGGGGGCATTCCAGGAATGCAAGTGATTTATTGTTCCATGCATCCATATATTAAACACTTGACATCATTTGCAACACACAATAGCATAAGCAAGCAAGCTATATTTTCCATGAGGAATTGATAGAGAAATGCTACCAAAAATCAGTGCAGTGCCATAAAAATTGGAGAGGAAGTTAATATACCTTTGCCAGGAATATGATCGTTGCGAATTAGAAGAGGGACAGAGAAGCAATCACAGAAGCCGCAAGCACTGGCAGTCCAGAAGGATACTCTTGGAATCCCCAGCTTCCTTGCAGTTTTCTGTGGAAAGGAGGCAAGCCCGTCTGAGATAATACATGTAAGTGCAGGAACCTCTGGTTGTGATTGTTTCAATTTGTCAATCGGCTTGTCAAAATGAAGAGGGGCATTAAAATTTTGGCATGCAGCAAATGGGAGGAGTTGCCAGGTGGCAATTCTAATCCATGGTTGAGCATGATTGAATCGTCTAACAAAGAATCCAATGGCACATATTATGACAGAAAGGAAGTTAGGAAAGTTCTTTTCAAATAGTGATGCCTTATGGCATAAATATTATATTATATTATTTTTTGTAAGGTTGTGAGGACTACATCTTCATCATGTCCAATATATCACTCCAAAATTTACATCAAAGAGTGTCTTATCAAGCACCTAATCACCCTCTATTCAAGACCGATAGAAAATATTATATTATATTAAAAATATAAACAATATTCATAGAAATATATTTTATCAATATAACTACATGATATTAATATTTAATAATTTTTGAAATTACAAAATATTATCTTTTAGTGAATATTATATTAATAGAATAAAAAAATTGATATTATAAAGTGTAAATTGGAATGATCATTATCCTAGTCACTTAGGTTCAATTCTCTCAATTAATAAGGATGACTTTAAACCTTAAAGAAATTTGTTGACCCTTTACAAACAAAAATATTTGAAATAAATATTATTATTCATTTAAAATAAATAAATATTTCAATATTTATATTGATTTAAATATGTCATTTGGAATTATCATTATCTTAATAATTTCAATAACTAAACATGACTCTCTAGCAATTGAACTAATAACCTCTTAACAATAAAACTTCTTTAAAAACTAAACTTGAACCATTAATCTAACTATCTACAGTAATATTAATATTATAAATATGTCAACTTTAATAATAATTATCACTCTTACTCCTTTCGATTTTCCATTAACTAATACGTTAAAATATGACTTTGAACCTTTAAAGAAATATCTTGACCCCTACCAAAATGAATGTTTATTATTTATTTATCTACTAACTATTTTTTTCCAGTTTATCAAAAAATAAATAAAATTAGATATAACATATATTATTATAATGATGGGCATAGCTACTAACTAAATTTTCTCTACTTTTATGAAAAATATAAGAAAAATTACATATAATATATAATGTTCCAATGATTGGAAACAATAAATATAGAAAGTAATATGAAAGTTAATTTAAAAAAAAAAATTATAATAAAAAAGTTATAGATTCAATTCCTACTATTGACATGTTGAAGATTACTTTGAACCTTAAAAAATTATGCTTACAAAATATATATATATATATATATATATATATATATATATATATATATATATATATAATTTAAAATTACTATTTTATTTTTTAAATATATAATATTGTTATTTTTATATTTTTAATATTATTTTATTATAAAATTTACCTAATATAATTTTTTTGTTTTTTTGGTAAGTTAGGTTATTCTATTAATTTGAAAACAAAGAAGTTACATATGTTACGGGTTGGGTTGGCAAGCTGCGCTTAGCCAATCTCGGCGTTAGTTACATGGTTTTGAGGCTACCTCAGAGGAGGAAACTAGCCTGAACAAAACTTAAAACATAATTTTACATTATGCATAGTAGCACTCGTGTATCTAAATAGCACAAAATATGTGGAAGAAAAAAAACGTTGATGGCAAGCTTGACAAAATACATGGAAGAGCTGTGCAGCTAAGCAGGCCTCACTTTTCATCTTCATCATCATTGTTGAGGACATCCTCCTCAATGGGGAAAGCAGGTGCTTGCGTAGCATCTTCCTTTGAATCCGCCACTGTACGCATGGGTTTGTGGACCAGTGCTCATAGCATGGGGGATTCTATATCTATTCCATCAGGGACACTCATCCAGTTGCCATTGGAATCCAACACTGAGACGTCTGAATCATCATTTTCCTTCTCCTGAACTGGTAGTGGGTTAGTTTTACGGTACTAGAGGTGCATTTGGGGAGTGATGGTGGACTTCTGCGGGCTGCGCCTTCCTCTCTGCAGATCTTGCCCAGGGGATTCTTCCTCCTTCTCAGGATAAGGGCTCTGATGAGAAAAAGTGTCACAGGAGGACCCTTCCATCAACTCCAGTCGATTTTCCTCGCAACAGTTATAGCGGCTAGGGAGAGCCCCACTCTATCTGCCTCAGATATTTCTCTGGCAAAGTGTGGGGGCCATTGAGCAAAGAGGCAGGGGGGATGTGTTCAGGAAGGGATACATAGAGGGGCAAGCACCGTTGGGGCTCAGGGGGTTGGAATGGATGGGGAAGAGGTGTGAAAAAAGGGATGAAGTAGCCCAGAAGGGACTACGCAGTACGACGCTCAGAATAGGGCTTCAAAACCTTCTCAAGTGAGGTAAATTCCAAAGCAGAGGTAAAGAGGTGAAAGGCAGAGAAAAAATATTGTGGTTTGAAAGGGGTTGAGAGCTCATATTTTTAAAGGGGCTAGCATGTGTACGAGGAGGATAGCAATGAGTAGGCATCACAAGTAGCTGCGTGCCATGATCGATCACCTGAGCAGGCTCGAGGGAAGGGGGATGGCTGCTATACAGGCTAATCATGATGATCATTTATGGTATCTTCATCATTCCTGATTCTGTAAGTCCTGTGCAGATGGCTAATGGTTTGAGGATCCACAACAGGTGAGGCTATGCGCAGAAGATCTCCATCCTTCGGGGTGTGTGAGATGTGATTTTCATGCGTGTCAGTTCTATCACCTACATCCAGGGTGAGAAGATTATTCTGAATGAGAGTGTGGAATTCTTGTCTGAGTGATTCCTCCTCAACCTAAGTTAGGGTGGAGTGATGCAACTCAAAGTTTCTTTCCACCCCTTTGTTCACAAGGAGATCCGCAACAGAGTTGGCCTTCTTGCAAACATGGCCAAAAGTAATGGCTCTGTGGTTGTGAATCAACTACTGCAGAACCTTGAGCTTATGGGAAAGCCTCTAGCTTTTGGATACTTTTGAGGAATCCGTTCCTTGGAGGAATTTTGTGGCTGCCATAGTTATGATTTGTGACTCTCCCTCCATTTCCACAGGGAAGTAATGAAATTTGATGGAAGTTTGAATACCCTGTATAAGCCCCTCCAACTTTGCCAAATTATTGTTGTCTCAACCTATGTTCCCATAGTAAATACATAGTGGGTCTCCTTGAGAGTTCCTAATAATGCCACTGAATCCTGCAGTTCCATGGTTTCCTTTGTAAACACCATCGAAATTGCATTTGAAGAAGTCGTTTTATGGGGGAGAATATTTTTTAGGAACAAGGGTTCTACCTGCGCTTCTAGGATTGATGTTCAGGGGGGTGTTTAAACTCATTTTCTAATTTTTCCATACGTGGCACTTTGTTTCAGAGATGGAGAGGTCCTCTTAACTCCAATCATCTAAGGCCAAAGTTTCAGAGAGGTTGTTGTGGATCCTGTCTCAGAGCTGCTTTGATGTGGATTCCTTCTCTTTGAAGATGCGATTATTTCTTTCCTTCCAGATGTTCCCAATGAGGATGCCCAGAATGATCTGTGAGAGTCTATTCAGGAGCATGCTGGTATGTGGATTTTCTTGCCAGCTGCTGATGGTGTTGATGATGTTGCCCCTTACTTGGTTGGAACGATGACATAAGACTGCAATTATGTCCCACAAGAAATTGGTGGTGGGGCATTGGTCCAAAAAGTGGTTGATGGTTTCCAAGTTATCCTGACATAAATGGCACCTGGAGGATCCTACAAACCCCCTCTTCAAAATATTATCCCATGTGAGGATGCATCGTTTATTGAGCATTCCTAGGAAGGTGGCTATTTTAGGCCACATATTGGCCCTCCATATATTTTTCCAGGTGAGATCTGTTGGACCAGGGATTTGCTAATGAAGTATGTTGTAAGCTTACTTGGTTGAGTAGTTTCCACTAGGAATATGCCCCCAACATAGGATGTCAGGTCCTGTATTTAATCTCATTTTTATTTTGGTACTGAGATCCTCCCAGATGTCTATATGGTCCTCATTGTTCCAGTCATCTTGCCATCTGCTCGTGTGTAGCCATTGCTTGTATCCTTGGGAGGTGGCGTCCATCTAGAAGTCATGTACAATCTGTCTTTGCCTTCCTTGGATACCTGCACTCCATATAGGTCTAGGGAAGATGGAGGAAAAGCTTGGCATCTGTTGCCAGGCGTCCTCCCAGAATCTTGCTTGGGTACCACTTCGCAACTCCCTGAAGCTGTGATTTTGTATCATCCATTTTTGGTTACTTGCTGCTTTCCAGATTTGG
Source organism: Pinus albicaulis (assembly GCA_034641835.2). NCBI lineage: Eukaryota > Viridiplantae > Streptophyta > Pinopsida > Pinales > Pinaceae > Pinus > Pinus albicaulis. Next base: position 1,066,845,425 of record CM076580.1, read on the forward strand.
GATCCCCCCAGGTCTAAGTTATAACTTATGAGATCCTCCTTTAGCTAGGAGTGTGCGTACTTTTCTTCCCATAGGCTGGCCCATGGAGTATTGGGGTTGGAGACCCATTTCCACTAGATGTTAGCTCCCATTATATTATTTTGTGCTCAGGGTCACGCAGTCCTAATCCTCCATGTATTTTAGTGGTACAAACATCCTTCCAATTGACTAAGGCCCATTTGTTTTTTTCTTTGGTGTCGCCCCATAGAAAATATCATTGCAAGTTGCGCATGGATTTCAAGACCCATTTTGGGGCTTCGAGGACTGAGAAGAGATAAATGGGGAGGGATTAAAGGACAAATTTAATGAGGACTAGGTGGCTAGCAATGTTGAGGGAGCGATGGGTCCAGTTAGACAACTGAGATTCCATTTTTTCTAGGAGAGCTCTCTAGGATGAGTGATTGATGGAAGAGTCATTCAACAGAGCTCCTAGGTATTTGAAAGGCAGAGAAGTAATGGATAATCCAAGGATGCGGGAAATAGTGCACTGAGTGAGAGGGGGGGTATGAAAGAAGAAGATCTGCAATTTTTATTGGTTGAACTCTGTGTTGGAGGCTTCAGAGAAAGAGTGGAGAAGGGATTTGAGAGAACAGACTTCTTGGACCGAGGGGAAACCCATAATAATATTATCATCCACAAATTTTTGGTGAGAGGAGGGAGGCAGGTTATGGACAGTTAAGCCAAGTAGGGCACCTGTTTGGATGGAGCTTTTGAGAAGGCAACCCAATCATTCTGCTATAATGATGAAGATAAAGGGAGAGAGAGGGTCCCCTTGTCTGATGGATCTCGAGGGGATACCATTGACCAAAATGGAGAGAAAAGGGGAGGTGATGAGACTCATGATCCATCAAACCCAGGTGTGGCTGAAACCAAAGTCTATGAGAAATTTTTTGATGTAATCCCAGCTGAGTTTATCAAAAGCTTTGGATAGGTCAATTTTGAGAAGCATGTCAGGCTTTTTGGTGGTTTTGAGAGAGTGAATGACTTCATGGGTTAAAATGATGCCATCAACAATTTTCCTTCCTTCCACATAACCTGTTTTCTCTAGGGAGATGATTATGGGAAGGAACTGCTTCAGCCTGTTAAATATTACTTTGGAGATAATTTTGTAAATGACACCGCAGAGAGCTATGAGTTTGTACTTACTTGGTGAGGTTGTGTTGTCTTCTTTTGGTACCAAAGTGATGAAGGTGGCATTTAGCTCTGGTAGAATCTAATGGGTAGTGCAAGATTCCTCCACTACGTCCTAGACTTCATTTTGGATGGTCTCCGAGAAAAAATGGAAGAAGTTGGTGGTAAATCCATCAAAACCTAGAGCTTTCCCTTCCTTCAGCTGGAAGAATTTTTGTTCCACCTTAGCGAGAGTGGTAGCTACGAGAAACATCCTATTGTGTTCATCTGTTATCATCTTGGGAATGTGTTGAGTGATTTCCCCAATAGCCTCATGCCTCTAGTGGTTGGGTTCCTAAAAATGTCCCTAAAGTGACTGCGCAGCTCCTGAGTGATGGCCACTTGCATTTCCATCCTTTCCCTAGTTTGGTTCTTTACGGCAGTAATTCTGTTGTGCATCCTGTGTTGAATGGTGGAACGATGAAATAATTTGGTATTTATTGCTCCCTTTTTGAGCCAATTGATTCTTGATTTTTGCCTCCATAGGGCTTCTTCCTGGTTCTGTCTTTCTTCCAACTAAATAGTTAAGGTTTTCTCCTGACTTTCTGTCTCGGTTGAGTGTCCTTCATGGATAATATTCTATTGCAGTTTCTTCATTTTTTCCTCCAATTCTTTCTGTTCTGTGAAGATATTGCCAAAGGTTATTTTGTTCCAGACCTTGAGTTTTCCTTTGAGCAGTTTCAATTTTTTCTGGAACTGGATAATTTTAGTACCTTGCGGAGGTGCTAAGGGGGACCACCATTTGGATATCATTTCCTTGAACCTCGGGTGTGGAAACCAGCAGTATTAGAAGTGGAAAGGATTAGGAGCGTGCTTACTTGGTAGTGACCATTGAAGTTGTATCGTCTAGTGGTCAGATCCTGCTGCAGGGATGATAGTATCATCTATATCACATCCAATTCAGATGAGATCTTCTATGATAAGGAATATTTCTAGTCTTGAGGCTATCTTATGGGTAGCTCCTCTTTGGTTGCTCCATGTGAAGATTCCAATGGAGGTGTGTAGATCTATAAGGTTGTTACTATAGATAAATTTCTTGAATCCATTACTATTTGATTCTAGATGCATCCTTCCTCCTTTATTTTTCTGAAGATTGGTTATCATGTTGATCAAGTCTCCTCCCAAGAGCTAGAGTGGAAGGGATCGTTGTTTGTTGATTTCCACTAGGTTGTCCAAGAGTGCCTATTTTTGTTGGGCGTTTTGTGGAGAGTAGACATTTGTGAGAAGACCATGAATGTTTGTGCCAATCAGGTGAAAGTTCACCTAGATGAAGTGTTTATTAGAATGAAGTTCTCTAAGGAGATGATTTGGGGGTTCCAGATGATTGACAAGCCTCCAGACGCCTCGTTGGCATCAACCGCTATTATATTACGACCTTTCAAAAAAAATTTGAAGATGGTATCGAGAGTAGAGTTGGAACATTTGGTTTCTTTCATGTAGAATATTGCAGGGTGTTCCTCAGTAATCCTTTTCTTTATGATCATGTGCTTCGTGTGGCTGTTGAGCCTTCTTATGTTCCAGGAGATGAGCTTCATAGGATATGATTGGAGGTAAAGGCGAACAATCTAGTCAGCTTGGGGAATCGCCCAGAATCCACCACTTCTTACCCAATTTCTATGGTTCTTTGTAGGGTTGTTTTCTTGCCCCTTCTGCGAGACTCTTTCGTGAAGTATTTGGTGTTAGTGAGCGTACTCCCCTGGATACCCAGGGAGGGGATCCGCTTTTCTCTGGCAAGTATTTCTTCCATTTTTTGGATTTGTTTCTCCGAGATAGATTTTAAGTCCTTCTTCTTGCAGGCATCCTCTAACCCTATGAGATCCAGGCCTTCTAGATCAATGCTTCTGGTTCTTCCTCCATGGCTTCTAGGATCAACTCTATGATCTGTTCTTTGCCCTTTAACTTATTATTTTCCTCTGCGGAATATAGACTTGGTGGTTTCAAGAACGTCTCAAGGGGAACCTTGTCCTGTTGAGCCTTTGAGGACTGGCCCTACTCCATGGAGGTATGTCGAGCTTCAATGTCTAGTTCATTTTTATTTTCATTTAATTGATTTAGGGCTGCGAAGCTATTTCTGGTCGTGGGTCCTTTTTTATTCTCTTGAGGGGTAGCTTCTTTATTGTGCCTTTTTTTGCTTCCTACCTTCATGAATCCTTCTGCTTCCCATTCGTTGGATTCCTTTTCAGCCATAACTTTCTTGTTTAGGCAATAGTCTCTGAAGAGATGGCCATGTTGGTGGCACTTCCTGCATCTGAAAGGAATGTGCTCACAATCTACTATTTGCACCCATTAAAAATATTCATGCAACAAACTTACCTTTCCTGGTAGCAGTTCCACTAATTTCATGTAGATGCATATGCAGTCATAGGCTGCGTAGCGGTTGATCTTGGTCTCCTCTGCGATCTTGATGAACTCTCCTAGGGCATTGCCGATGTATCTGAGGGTTAGCTCATCCTAGTAATACTGTGGGAGAGAGTAGAGCTGGATCTAGATCGGTGCCCAAGTGAGATACTGTTTGTCAAGGTTGAAATGCTTTGTCCAGAGTCTGAGGTATAGACTTGCAATGTTGAAAAAATAGGTGCCCCCATCCATGATTCTATCTTTCTGTTTAGAGCAGGTGAAGAGCACGTTGAAGAAGCCTTTAGCACACATTTGTAGGTCAATGTGGCCTTTGGGTTTCCATTTCGAATCTATCCATCCTCTCAATGCTTTTTCCGTGGGCTAGAAGCCCATGAACTTGCCTATTAGTGCGTGATCCTTCATGAACTAGATTTTTCCTTTGATGCAGTGCGTTGGGAGTTTGATCACTGTTTTCTTGGAGTTATTTGGTATGCATGTTGCTGATTTAGTGTTCATTTCTATTGATGCTTGTGTATTTGTCAGCTACGATGTGGGGTTCACCCCTGTAGTTTCTTGAGATAGGCCAGAGTTGTGTTGATTGACAGTATCAGCCCCCACCGTCGCCCCTATGGGAGGCTGGCCTATAATGGGGGGAGCAGCTGTCCCCCCACTTGAGTCAGTCATCGGTAAGCCTAAAGCTTTCTAGGAGAGGATTCACAGCCTAACATTCTGGGGGTGGAGGTCTACTTAGGGAAGCCAATGCCGAAACCAACAAACCCTAGGTCATGGAGGTCGACCAGGTGCAGAGCTCTGCTAGGGTTTTTTTTGTTGTTACATAATGTAAATTTTTAATAATACTTAGTTTATAAATAATTAATCATTATAAATAAATATATTTATATTAAAAATATATGTAATACTTATATCAATATTATTTATGAATATACTTACATAGTATTAATATCTAATGGTTTTTGAAATTTATAGCCTTATGAATAATCTAGTTGGTTGAAGCCCTTGGCCAAGCCATTTCCCTTTTTTCATTAGTCATGGGTTTAGTTCTCTTTGGTTCCATTAGGGTCAAACTCTGAGTAGTCTCCAAGTGGTATGTTAATTTGGCACCTCAGTGAAAACCTTCAGCTATGGGGCAAGATTCCCCTTTCCGAGAAGACCAATTTCTTCAAGTTTCTCTAAGTGGTCTCTGAGTAGTATGTTAATTTGGCAGCTCAGTGAAAAATTTCAACCATGTGGCAAGATTACCCTTTTCTAGAAGAACAATTTCTCGGAGTGGTCTCCGAGTGGTATGTGAATTTGGCAGCTTAGTGAAAAATTTCAATCATGAGGGCGACATTCCCCTTTTCGAGAAGACCAATTTTGAAGCGCTCAATTTGGACAAGGGAAAGTGTATTTTTTTAATTAAGCCCCACATGTGCATATTTGATCAAGTCAACCTTACAGAAAATTGGTCACCCTTGGAAGGCTATAAATGCAAGTTAAGTGACCGTCATTTGAACCATAATCAAGAATTACTATTTTATTCTCTTCATTGGTTTTTTCTCACACAAGTCTAAGGCATGTTTGCGGAGATTTAGTCGCTTAGGTTAGAAATTGTAGGGTCTAAAGCTTGCACGTGTGTTCTAGGGATTTTGTTCCTAGCCACAGGAATGAAACAAGGAAATTTTGGTTTTAATTGCAGGCTTGCAAAACTATGTGTGTAGCTGAAGGATTTCAGTCGCATGCATGACACTCTCTCTGTGCAGTTGGGACCTAAAATTTGGTTTATTTTTTGACCACTGGGTTCGGTAGTTGACCACAGTAATGAAATTTGATCACAAGCTTTTGAAGTAGGGTTATGATTATTAGCATCGTTTGGTTCATCTCATGTTGTTAATTTAGTTGATATTGCTGGAGAAGATCATGATTGAAGATATGAATTATTGTACTCTCTTTTGCTGAATCATTCAATGACAATATAATAAGAAGAATAATTTCAAAGGGTTTTCCCCATGGTGGGTTTTTCCCTAGTCTCCGACCAATCCTGGTGTCTCTATGTGTGAATGATTTTCTTCTATTGTTCCTTTATGTTCTGCTTCATTGATGATGATACTATTCATTAATGATGATATTGTTCTTTCTATATAGTTGCACACACCACTGAATAATGGCGTGAATTTAAATAAAGTTACAATGTTTTTGGGTAAATTTAATATGGAAATAATGAAATATTGTTCTTTCTATATAGTTGTACACACCGTTGAATAATGGTGTGAATTTGAATAAAGTTACAATGCTTTTGAGTAAATTTAATATAGAAATAATGAAATGCAATTATCTAAACAAACAACAATATAGCCCTAATTAAAAAATTAACATACTAAACAACAATATATCCCTAATAAAAAATTAACATGCTAAAATCAACAAGACAGTATCATCATAAAATTACGTAACAATATATTTTATAATAAATATTAATATTAATAAAAATAATAATATTAATATTATTTTATCAATGTAATATTAAATATTATAATATAATATTAATATTTAATGACTTTTAAAATTACATAATAATTTATTTTATAGTAAATATTATATTAATAAAACAAATAATATTGATATTATAAATATGTCAACTAGAATAATCATTATCCTTCTCCATTAGAGTAATTTTCTTCATCTAACATTTTGAAAATGGTTTTGAGCCTATAACATAATATTTGAACTATATATAATTATCATAATAATAAATAAATATATCATACTAAAAACATAAACAAGATGGTTGATAATATTTAATTTACAATTAATTAATAAAAAATATATATACTGTATTATATGATATTAAAAATATAAATAATATTTGTCTATGGTTTTCGATAGATAATTTTTTTTTTAAGACATTCTTAAATGTAAAATTACTAGTTCAATTTGGCATCTTTATGTGATATATTAAATATAATAGTTCATTTTTATTTTGAGAATAAACCACATTAGTTGTTTCAAAAAATAGACCAAATCTTAATAATGTGATTAATCCAAAAAAATATTTATCTAATCTATAAATCACAAAAATTTCAAATCTAACAATATTAATATAAATATTATTTTATCTATATAATAATAATATTTAATTATTTTTAAAATTACATAATATTATTTTATAATAATATTATATTAATATAACAAATAATATTGATATCGTAAATATGTTAACCAGAATGATAATTATTTTGCCATTTAAATTTAATTCTCTAACATAAAAAAATTGAGCGTAACTTCGAGCCTTAAAGGAATATGCTAACCATTATATAATATATATAACATAGTATTTTAACCACCATACTAGCAATAATAATTTTATTAAAAATAAATAATATATTATGATCTATTGAAAACGTAAGCAATATACATGTAGTTTGTTGTGTTGATAATACTTAATTTTTAATTAGTTGGTTACTATAAATAAATATGTTAAATATAAGTAGTACTTATATAAATATCATTTTATTAATATAATTACATAATATTAATATTGAATGATTGATGATTTTTGAAAATATATAGTAAGAAATATTATTAAAATATCATAAATAATATTAATGTTATAAAAATGTCTATTTAAAATGATCATTGTCCCTCTTATATAGGTTTAATTAATTTTTTTATTTTTAATATGTTGATTTCATATATATTATAATAAATAAATATATGATGTTATATTAAAAATATAAACAATATATATAGTTTTTTTATAATATTTAATTTATAATTAATTGATTAATTTTAGCATAGTTTTATTCTAATTTGAGATATAAATTAAATCTTCCAAAATGCAAAACTTTATTTCAAGTGTAAAATTTGAGTTATTTTATATAATATATGTATAGCTGATATTGACATATTTTATTTATAATTTAGATTCTCCATATTAAAATGTTAATACATGATTGAGAGTATTAAGAAGTAGAGAACATATATCTATGCAATATAATCTCTCATTATTATTATTACTTTTTAAAATGTTATATGTCATTTCCATATTAAATATTGAAGGAATTACAAATGTCTCTCATAGTTTGAATTAGAAAAAATTGTTAATGGAATAAGAAATCTCTCACTCTTTCTCCGATGTAAAATAATTTAATCAATAAGCATATTGAAATATTTGATTTAAACTTTTTTTTGACATTAATGTTTTTTAAATGTTATATATAAACTATATATTCAAAATGGAATACATTACACAACTTCCACTTCTCTATACAAAGTTGTGTTATTTAATATGGAGATTGAAATGTTCATTGGGTCTTGGATAGATGGTGGCAGTTCGGTTGCTCTATTAAGGCACTCGTTGATGTGAAGTTACTAGTTCAATTCCCCCTCAAATGGAGTGATATATTGGACATGATGAAGATGTAGTACTACCAAACCTTAAAAAAATTACGGAGATTGAAATATTTTATTTATAGCTAACACCAAAATATTATTTTGTTATTAGGATAGTTTAATTTCAATATTATATGTAAATTGGACAATAACACATAATTTCAATAATATTACTTTTACATGCCATGTATAACTCAACATTAAGTAGAAGGAATTACTAACTCCTACATACTAAAAAGTAAATTAATTTTCTTTACCTTCAATTATTTTATCAAGGAAAATTTTAAGAAAGCCCCCAAAATTTATATGTATGGTACATAGGAAATTGTATGGGGTATTTTATTAATAATATAATTGTATATATAGTTTTTTATGGAAGATATTTTAGTGAACTATAAAATATTTTTAAACCATGATAAATTTTCACTAAATTATAAAGCATTGTAAAGTTCTAATAAATCATTCGTAGAATTATAAAACATTGTAATATTTTGGATAATTTTTCATAATGTATGGAATCATATAAAATAATAATAATAATAATAATAATAACAACAACTCAAACTATAATATACTCATTTTCCGTGTTTGAGAAATTAAACATTATGAGTTATTTTTTTAAGTTTATTATTACAAACTATTCCGAATATATGCGTATTATTTTATCAATTTTTATCACAAAGGTCTTATTACCTCTTAATAGGCAATTAGTTAGAGAGGAACCCCCAAAAGTGCATAACATGGAATTGCAAAGGTTATTTTGCTCAAACTAGGTCTTGACACATTCAACAACTCAATCATATGCTATGTAATTGACATTCTAGAGACTTCACATAAAAATAATGTCTATGAATAGATGTCTTAAAATGACAGATACTTATATCAAATTATTTTGGTTTCTTATACATTTATTCTCTAATTTCTAGATACTTCTCCAATTCCTTGGCTTCAGATAAACATATTGAATGCCCATACAATAATTGAAGCCATATATGAAGCCTAATACCATATCTTTCTCAAATAAAAGTGAGAAAAAAGATAAAGGGATTCTTTACTAACAAAGATATTTAGCTTTAACCCAAACATTTAAATCAATACTAATCCAGGTGGATATTGGTGGCCGCCCGCCTATTCCACTTGGGACCCCACCATTGTTTCTTTCAGTTTTTTAGTTTCCTTAATTATAGCACAATTTACTATTTTTAGCAGTTTTTCGGGTCTTGAACTTCTGGAGCGGTTTTGAGGCCATAAACGACGTTTTTTGGGCATCGATTCTCTGGTGTATATAGTTTGTTTTGGCCTTAATATTAATTGCTAGCAGTTTTAGTCTTCAGATAGATCTTTCTAACGATGTATCATGTGCATCAAACGGAGTTAGTATGCCAAAGTTATGACCCTAGGAAACTGATGTGCCAATTTAGGGTGAAATCCTAGTTGGGAAAAACTTTTTGGCAGATGGATAGAATTTGGGTGAAATTTTTAATTTCTCGGCTGAGAAAATAGTCAACTCCATTTCTCGACCGAGAGTTTTTAAAACTCTCATCCGAGAGATTTTTAATGTTTCTCCCGAGAGTTTGATTGGGCTTGACTGGAGTTAAAATTCTCTCGGATTAGAGTTAAGTATTTTCTCGTCCGAGAGTTGTATTGACATAAACTCTCTGGAAAACTCTTGTCCGAGATTTTTCTTAACTCTCGTCTGAGAGTTTTATTCTTATAATAAAACCCCAAAATTATTAACTCGTCCGGCATTCTGCACTGTCATTTTCATTTTGGCGCTATCGTTTTCACAGACTGGAGATGTCGTCGCTGAGTATTCAAGCCATCATTATTCATCTAGCCAGGTAAGCCTCTTCAATTGTTGCACTTGCTTGATTTTCTATGGTCAAATTGCACACCACGCAACCTCTAACAAGCCTCCAAATTCACTATAATTAGGTCACTTAACATTATTTTTCAAACACATACAAGGGCAGACCATATCTTCTTGCAAATAATCGAAATAGAATACAATTACTTACCCTTGATGACGTTAACTTTTTCTCATGAAAGCTTGGCCCTGTACACACTTTTAATCTCTAAAAATTCGGCCTCGGTTATGGCTTCTTGTAGCTAATGCTACAACTCCAATTCTAGCTTACAAACCACTTGCAAACAAAATTTATCTTCAACGTTGCTTCATTAGAAAATTTGGCCCTTAGACATAGGTTTGTTCCAACATTGAATGACCTCAAATTTGATCCAATTTAGGGCTCAACCCTCTAGCAACCAATGAGAATATGCAGCCCTATTCCAAAGAAAAATCAACCCTCGTGCATGCACAGAATCATCCACAAAATTAGCTTTTTGCCTGCCTTGATTTGGTGCTCCAAGACATGCCTTATAGCCCTCCAAATAGGTTACCATATGGGCTCAGCCTTACCTCCAAGACACAAAAATTATGCAGCATATTCACAGAGATTGTGTTGCCAAATATGCCCAGAGATACTCCAAACATGATTGGGAATTAAATCCTCCCAAGATTAGGAATTTAATTAGCAACTATAGTGTGTTGGGAACTACATCCTCGATGTTTCAGAAATACATTTCCAAGATTTTCTATAGGTTGGGTAACTCTAATGTTATGAGGGATGATGTTGTCAGTTGACTTGATTCTGTGGTCATGGATATCAGAGCTCAACCTCTGATGTGTTAATGAATTTGTCAAGTGTGGTGTCATTGCCACTATCATTGTCAAAAATAAAAATTGATTGGGCTTAAAGAAAATTTCCCACAAATGTCTATCCAACACCCCTTAAATAATAACAATATTTACCAAATCCTTCAAAACGTATAGTATGTGAAAGTATATTGGCTCAAGGTTTGGGATAAACATAAAGCAACATTGGGTGGTGGGTCACCATGGCCCTTGGGGGTTAGGCCCCAATCATCCAAAAAAATTTTAGGGATAACAATAATTGGTTCCCATCCATGATTGGTAGGTCCAACAGGCTTATTTCCTTTTGGTATGGTGAGACCAATTTTTTGAAAACCACAACCAAAATCAACTAGTTAAGGGTTCTACCAAACAAAAACAAGAAAGTGGTACATAGAGACTATTTTTTCAACAAATTTACTAAAAAAAACATAAAATATCAAAAATACAATTAAAAAATACATATTCATGGACTTCAATGTAAATTCAAATAATTAGACACCAAATATGCAAAGTTTAGGTAGCTGCAATGCATGGATTTTGTAGTGTGGTTGGGTTTTTTTCCACCCAACTTCTTACCAAAAACAACATATTTAGAGGCATTATGAGTGATAACCTAAACAACATTCTCCACACCCACATTGAGGACAATCACATTCCATAGCTAAAATACCAAGTTTTCATATTAATCCTAGTTAGATGCATTTATTGTTCTAAAAAACAATGATCCTTTTGTGAAAATAAAAAAGGAAATGAATCATGGTAAGAGACTTTCCATCATTCCATCCATTTTAGAGAATATCACCTTTTTTCCCCATTATTTTTCAATCTCTATAAACTAGTCATTTATGTATTAAACATTTTTTTTTTAATCTATAAAAATGGCCTTTGAAGCTTTTACTAACAACAGCTATGAACTCTAGAGTAGATTGATAATAAGATGAATAGGAAATATTGAAGGGGATATCTTCATCATACCACAATTTCGCCATGTAATCATAGGCATATTCCTTGTACTTATTCCAATGGTTTCAATGGTGGGCTGAGTGCAACTAGTAGTGGTGGAGGAAGGTGGAAGAAAACCAACAATACTCTCTCATTTGTGGAATTGAAAGTGAAACTGTGGGATGTTTTTCATGAATGGGAGAAACATGTCTAAAGTGTTCCCTAACAATTATAGAGATAGGGGAGGAACCTTGAAACTTATGGCTACATTTCTATACAATCTCTCTCCTTTTATCTACCTTAGCTTGCATCTCTTTCTGGCTGATATTTTTCTGATTTATATTTCTCAATAAAGGTTTTCATTTCCTTTATAATTTCTAGATCCGGCATAGTAAACCTCATCATGGTTTAATTTTCCCTCGAATACTAACTAAGTTTTATTCCAGATTAAAAATCCTAGCATTGGGTGGTAGGTCATCCTAGTCCTTTGGGGTTAGGCCCCAACCATCCATGCCAAGTTTAAGATTAATAAATATAGGATTTCATCCATTATTAGTAGGTTCAAGAGTATTTTCGACATTTGGTATGTTGATACCATGTTTTGAAAACTAGAACCAGAATCAACCAGGTGAGGGTCTAACGAAACTAGAATAAAAAACTGGCTTGCATTGTCTTGTTTTTTTAACCAGTTTACCAAAATGATATAAAATGTGAAAATATTAATTAAACAAATATATATTCATGTACATCTATGTCACATGGTTTGGGTTCAAATTTGAGTTCGTAAATGATTAAGTTTGATTTGAATTTAAATTTTATGATGAAGTTTGTATGAGGTTTGCCATTGTGTTCACACATACATATTATAACACAGAAAACATAAAATGATAAGATCAATATCAATAAAAACATATGAGCAAGCATTTATATCAATGAACATACATGAAAATCTAGTTTAATCATCCATAATTAGAGAGAAGCCATGTTGAGCAGAGTAACGTTGGTTACATCCTTGTATGGCATGCATGGAAAATTTTAGGGGCTAATATTCATAGGTGGGCTAATTTTCCATGGTTTTTCAAAAAAAAGATTTGCCAATTTCCATTTTTTTATAAAAATGATGCGCCCAAATTTTACAATATAAAATTATTTTACGTTAAAAATCACCAACATTATATAAACAATATATATAATATCATTATAAATTTGAATAATTTTACAAATACATCAATAAACGTTTTATATTTTGCATATTATGGACTAGTGAGATTCACCAATTTTTTAAACTTCAAGATAATTTTCCATCCTGAAAATTATCCCTGATGGCATGTAATCTTGGTCCCATAACTTGGTGAGTCACTGTAGCCTTGACCCGTGTCCATGTATGTTTTTGTAAACTTGGCTAGTGTTTGTATATTAATGTCCATAGCTTGCTCCACCTCAACGCCGCATAATTGTAACCTTTGACCCTTGTCATCGTAACCTAAGCACGTGTTCCTATATGTCCTCACATTCCTGTAACCTCAACCTTGTAGCCTTGCGATTTGACACAAACCATGTCCTCATAGAGACAATATAACTTATTGTAAAGGAATATAGGAGAGGTTTTAATTTGGATTGTAAATCAAATTTGGAAATTTTAAGGTTAATAACTAAAATTTTAGGATATAGGAAATAGATATAAAAAGTATTAACATTAAATTTTTATATGACATTGCTAAAAAAATTCTAGACATTGAAAAATGCTTACCATACTTTTTATACCATATAACTAATATTTTTGTTGGCTTCAAAATGTTGGAGCTATAGTACTTGTTATCCATTGGTTGATGACATGACTGTCGATTGATAATTTGTTTTCTAATTTTTTTATGAGGGGCTGAAATTCAATTTGATACTATATCAACATTGGCATCAGGCGAGCCCTCTAGAGACCCCTCCATGGAAGGAGGATTATCAGGTACATTGGTTGTTTAGTTATGTCATGTTTTCAAGTAGGTTATATTTATTGTTCGTTGTGAAAAATTGATTAATGTGAATTTTTTTTGTCCTGCATAGGTGGACGCACTCATATGACTCATGCGCCGAGACAAGAAATCGAACATGAGGATCCCCATAGACCTGTTCCCATTTTCCCCCAATTTCATAGATCCCATTCCGAGGATTATATTATACATGGTATAGGTACACATTAGATAAATTGCTAGTTAAAATGTTCAATTTTACGTTATATTCAATGTTGAAGAGGTGATTTTTTTTTCAAATGACATGTGTTTAATGTGAAAACATTATGCTCCATAGGTGCAAATGTAGGAGTTGGGGTTGGCCCTATTTTTGGTGAGGGGCAAAGGAGAACAATGTCTCAGGCTGTGGAATCCATCCCGCACTTGGATACTTCTCCTCCAGGTAAAATCTAAAGGAAAATTTATTGTTTCATGTATGTTTAATGTGAAACTTATTGTGTGTCTCATGTACTTGTGTTATAAAAAAATTTAATGTTTTGTACAGTGGATGTTAGAGACGTTCATTCCTCAGAAGGGAACAATCCTAGTATGAGCGAAGAGGAAGAGATAATTTTTCCATGAGGTATTTTCAAATGAGCAGACAAGTTTTTTAAATACAAATGTTCCTTATAAATTATTTAATTTTAATATGTCCAATAATTTGACATGTTACATGTGGTGGTGGTCTCCGTCCTAGGGGGAGAGGTCGTAGGGTTCATGAGTTTGCTCGAAATCCGAGCTATGATCCCCTTTACACCCATCCCAGTGATATTCCTGAGAAGATGCCTTGGGAAGATATCATCTCCTTATTTACTGTTGAGGGGATGAGGGAGAATTCCATGAGATTACGTAATGAATTGCGAAGTTTCAATATCTCTACCCTTAGTTGAAATTGTCTCCAAATTGTTTTGCACAATTTGGAGAGTTTGATAGAGACTTATTGTGGGGTTGGACCATGAACCCAAGTTTTTTTGGACATGATGCATAGGAGGAGAGTGTCAGTGATTTGTATCCACTCCTACAATGAAGTTAAAAGTAGGGTCACTAAAGAAATGGCCTTTTCACTATTTGACTTGCGGCCTGAAGAAAAAAAATGTCTGAAGATTGCAAGATTCAATGATCCCAATATCGCACCTTATATTTATGATAAGTTCATGTATGCATATGGGAAGTTCCCAAATAATGGTGAGGTGTGGAAATAGTTTGTTAGGATGTTTTTTGCTCAATTCTAAGAGCACATGGACCCTAACTATATAGATACTGGGTCCAAATTCTATGGAGCTGGAAAATTTCGTACATATGAACGACCTGATGCTATGCGAGATGTTGGGTTTAGGCCTCCAACACCTCGTTTAGCACCTTGACCACCTAGGGTAGTTACACTTCTAGAGGAATTACCTCTTATCTCCAGTGTTGCATCACAAATGAGGGAGAATATACAAGAACATATTGCGCTGATTTAGGAGGGGTGGAAGTCGGCTTAGGGACAAGCCAATCTTCATCTAGTGCAGGAGTTCGTTCATTTGTGAGTATTCTAGATGACGTGTTGAGGGAGATGGAGCAAGATGAGCTTATGGAGTATGCATCCTCATGTAGATACCTCTATGAGCGATCCATTACACAAAAAATGCACACAATGGGCGAGGTATGTACAAGAATGTTTTGATCTATTTTAAAATACACATTTATAAGATGAGCTAGAGTACATGTAACCTGTTTTTTGGGTGTATATACATTTAGTCTCCAAAAAATTAAGCCAATATATTTATTTAACTTATGTTGTTTACAACATTCTTAGAACAACATTGCCTTGCCCCTGATCCTCATTATGTAGATCATGGACATGATCATGTATAGGTGCCACATTCATTACTATCTATCTATATTTTTGTATGTCAAATTGAAATTGAATTTATGTCACATAATTTTATATGGTATGAGTCTTAACATTATGGAATTTTTACGTTAGCGCTACACATCAAGGGCTTCCTGAAGAGATTATTCCTTCTCAGGTTCCATTCGTGACACAGGTATCGATACTTTTCGTTAAGCATATTTATAATGTTTATTATATTTCTTTTTGCAAACTTTTCTATAAAATTTGGTTTCTACTTTTCAGACTACAGATAATATTGAGATGATGCAAGCTGCGCCTCAAGGAGATCGTGTAGGCTCTGGGTTAGAGAGTATACATTAAACCATGGTAACCTCTTACTATTTCTTCGTTGGTATCATTGCCACATTATAAACAGGATATCTAGTGAATTTATAGACAGTTGAGAGGTTCCTTTATGTATCTACTGAATGCTAAAACTAATATTTAATTTTCAGTAAAAACTTTGAGCCATAGTCAATTCACTAGGTTACTGACAGTATATATGCTTCATTTGGCTTAGAGGAATATGCACATTTGTTTCCTTGACCATCTCAGGCACTGTCACAATGTCAATATGTCATACTTCCTACTCATGTCCCTGCAAAATAAGGAAGCCCATGGACAAAAAGCAAACGTACCAAGATATTTCATCTCTCACCATGGCCTTATCAAGTTAGTCATGGTACAAGCTCTAAACAAAGCAAGAAAATATTGGGAAGAATTCATTGCAACTACGATGGTTGCAACTTCACTAAATAAGCCCAATGTTGTGTGACTCCACCCATTGCAATTGCGAAGGAGGAAGAATATATTGTCATGAATCCCTTGGCTACAAAGTACCTACTAATTCATATTAAGGAAGAAGAGACAAATTCTATTACACCATAGAAGTATTGTGATATCGAATTTGAGATAATTAGTAGCAAACCAACCACTGAGAGAATGAGAGGGCATCAAAATAGGCCCCCCTCAAGGAAAGAAGAGGACATGATACATTCCTACCACCACCCACACCCCTGCTACTCCAAAAAAACAAGTAAGGGTAGAAGAAATCCTTTAACACCAGGAAGACACTACCCCTACTGAAACATAAGAACTAGTAGAGTGAGTGACCTAGGGTTGGAAGAATTTGGTCTGGTTGCCTTGCTACTCCATAATAACCAACAAGGAGTGCTCTACACTACATATTACTGCTTCAGAACCATTTTCCTATAATAATGTGGATGTGATCTCTTTTGAGATTCAACAAGATGATGAGCTTAGTGAAAAGAGTCACCTTCACTAAGTGGGCCCGCAGGCTATTTTTGGCACAAGTCTATTTTTAGACATGGTGATCATATTTCAGAATTTGTAGGATGCTATTTGTGGATGGTTGATCAAGTTGGAAAAATAGATGAAATTCTATTTTTAGAATATTGGGTGAAGCCTATTTATAGATCGTCGATCTAAAAATAGAAGTGTCGATTATTATTAGCACTTAATAATAATCCGACAATAAACAACAACTTATTCTCTTTGAGCACTTAGTTTCAGTGGACAAATTTGTCAAATTAGTGGGATGAAGGAATTACGCAATTCCTAGGGTTTACTGGTGTTTCATGCATGGAGGACTCAATTAGAACTGAAGTGGAAAATTTATGACAGAGTTGGCAGGGTAGTTCATGGAGTCGTTATTTAGTTTAACTCAATTATTGGAGTTAAAATCAGTTGAGCTAGTTGTATCTAGTCTAACTGAATGATACACTAGTGAGAGTGGAGTGAATTAATTAGTTAATTAATTCAAAAATAATAACTAATTAATCAATTTAACAATATAGCAGTTAACTACAGTGCATGTCAGTTGCAGTGGAGACCCGGTGGAGAGATAGGTGAAAGGGTAAGATGGACTATCTGTTGTGACTATAGTGATGCATTGATTGCATCACACACACATTGGAGTTGCCATTGAGGATCACACAGTTAAGGAAAGGGTAATTATAATTCATTCAGAGCTATTCTTTAGCATGGATTGTGCAGTGGAGGCAAGCTATTGGGAGGGCGGAAATCAGTGCATGGATTTGAAGATTTTTTCTGATTAGTGTGTGACGATTGATTGTACTAAGAGCTTGATGTACTAATATTTGTATGAGATTGTTACATGATCTCCATGATACATAATATATGATAGTTGGGGTTTTCAGCTTCAGGCTTTCTCGTTAAACAACTGTGTTATATGCAATTGTTTTTATTACTTCATGTGTTTTGCAATTGAATGTTTATTTCCGCAAAAGATTAACAGTGGAAGGATTCTATATTTAGCAAGAAGATAAATATTATTATATCAGGAGAATATGGATATATACATGCATATTGTATATAATTTTTACATGGTATCGGAGCAGTGTTAATTCTTGAAGATTGCCATTGTGAAGAATTGTTGAGTTTGTGCTGGTGGACAATTCAAATTTGCTGAAAAAATTCTTGGTGTAGAAGTTGAGTATACATTGAAATGTCTTTCAGTGGGTTGTGATTGGAGTATGCCCTTGATGGTAGCTTGAATTACATAACCTGTAAGGATATGATGGAGGCGGTGCTGGAGGATAATGGACTGAAAGATTTCATCGATAGAAATTTTCTTAAGCCGGGATCTAGTGATGTTGCATTACTTAACGCATGGCAAAAGAAGATAGAAAAGACAAGAAGAATTCTGTTGGAATGTGTGAAGGACCATATTGTGTCCAACCTTCACGGGAAAGCCAATCCATTCTTAATGTGGAAGGATTTGATAGATTTTTTCCAAAGCAGCAGCGACCATAGGAATTTGGCACTGAAATAAAAGCTCAAAAAAATAAAAATGGAGAATGGCGACAATATTCCAAAATATCTCACAAAGTTTGTCCACTCTAGAGATGAACTGGGAAGTGTGGGGATTAATGTTGATAATGAAGACTTGTTGAGCTTGGCTCTCCTTTGGCTTTCAAAGTGTTGGCATAGCTACGATGACTCTATCAATGGATGGGAGAAACTACCAGGATGGGAGCGACTTTGGTCGGATCTTGTGCAAGAGGAGATAAGGCGGGGTACCAAGGATGGCTCTTCATCGAAGAATGAAGATGAAGAGAATTTCACTTTGGCTGCAAAATCAAGGAAAGGGAAGGAGAATAAATTTCCTTCAAAATCCGATGCTAAAGGAAAGAAGCAAGATTTGTCCAAAGTGAGGTGTTTTCACTGTCACAAACATGGGCATTTCGCCACTAACTACCCATAGAAGAAGAAGAACAAGAAGGTCGTTGGAGCTGTAGCTGGAAAGGCCTTAGCCTCACAATTTGAACTTGATTTCTCTTTGATCACATGCTTGGTTTCAAGCTATATGATATTGGTGTGGTATCTTGATAGTGGTGTGTCTTTCCATATGACGGGAGACAAGGAGTTGTTTAGTGACTTGGAGGAGAAGGACCTCCAGATGCATATAGAGATGGGTGACGATGGTCAATATAGTGCAAATGACATTGGGACCATCACCTTTGAGAGGGAGTTCAGTAATCCATTCTTTTTGAAGGATTTTATGCATGTTCTAGGTCTGAAGAAGAACTTGGTCTCGGTCGCAATGTTGGAAGACAAAGGTTATGATGTTGTTTACAGTGAGGGAAAAGCCTTCCTTTGACATAAAAAAAACTGGTCAAACCAAGAAGATATGGATTCGAGTCAAGAATCTCTAAAATATGGAGGTAGATGGCTACGCTGTAATGATGGGCAAAGCAGAAGAACTGGTGAGCCAGGATGAGGGTGAATTATGGCACAGGATATTGGGCCATCTTCACCATGGTGCTTGGAATATTTTGTAGCATATTTCTACTTTAATTCCCAAGGGTACTCTTGCACAGTTAGATTAGTGCAAGGGATGCACTATGAGTAATTTTATGAACATCACCTTTCATGAGAAGGAGAATCGTGCTTCAGTGATCCTGGAGAGAAATCACACAGATGTGTGTGGACCTTTCTCGATTGCTTCAACAGAAAAACACATGTATTATGTTATATTTTTTTATGACTATTCTCGTAGATGTTGGATCTACTTCATGCAGAAGAAGAGCGAAGCATTCTCAAAGTTCTGTGAGTTTAAAGAATTGGTGGAGAAGGAGTCAAGGAAGCAAGTGAAAGCTCTACGGAGTGATAATGGTGGTGAATACATCTCGGGTGAATTCAAAGACTTCTGTAGCAAAGAAGGAATTCAAAGATAACTCATAGCGCCTCATAACCCACAACAGAATGGGGTCACGGAGATGAATAATAGAACGATCGTGGGTGCTGCACGAGCTATGCTTGAGAGGGAGCTATACTTGCATGCAGTGAAGGAACTTCTTGTTTCGAAAGATGAGCCTCCGGATGTGGATCAACCACAGGAGGATATTCATGTAGTGGAGGAGTCCACTCATGCAGAACCAGACATTAGACAAGGCAGAAAGTGTACCACGGAAGCTGAGAGATTGAAGCTTGATGCGGCACAGAATGTAGGAGTCCCTACATCACAACGCAGACAGAGACAATCACCTGACCGATTTACTGGATACATGGCTCTTATGAGAAAGTGTATCATGACAAAGCCATATTATTTTGAAGAAGCAGTGCAGGAGCCCACATGGATAGATTCCATGAGGGGGGAGAAGGAATCCATTATCAAAAACAGTGCTTGGGATATTGTTCCAAGGCCAGTGGGTAAATCAGTTGTAGGATCAAGATGGATCTACAAGGTAAAGCAAGCTGCTGATGGGAGTGTCGAGAAGTATAAGGAAAGATTTGTTTCCCGGGGCTTCTCACAGATCGAAGGGATTGATTATGAAGAAACCTTGGCACCTATCACACAGTATTATTCCATAAGGACCATCCTTCCTCTCTTAGCACAGATTGGTTGGTACATTCATCACATGGATGTGAAGACTACATTCCTTAATGGGATCATTGAGGAAGAGGTGTACATTGAGCAGCCTGAAGGACTTGAGATCTTCAGCAGCAAGTAGCATGTGTGCAGGCTCAAAAGAGAGTTGTATGGGTTGAAGCAAGCACCACGTCCTTGGTGTGCTCGGATCGACAAATATTTCACTAGACTTGGCTTCACCAAGAGTGAGGCGGATGCAAAATTGTACCAAATTGTGGTGGAGGGTAAGCTTTTAATCATTTTTCTTTATGTTGATGATTTAATACTAACAGATGATGAGCAGTTGATACACTCATGCAAGGCAAATCTTGCAAAGGAGTTTGAGATGAAGGATTTGGGCCTCCTTCATTATTTCCTTGGATTGGAAATATGGTAGAGCGAAGGTGAACTATTTGTGTCTCAAGGCAAGTATGCTCGGGAGATACTGGAGAAGTTTCAAATGCAAGGCTGTAAGCCTATTGACACTTTTCCTCCAGGAAATTGGGGGAAAGAGGATTCTACATCAGCAGAGGTAGTGGATGCCACTGTTTATCGACAATTGGTGGGTTCTCTCATGTATTTACTTAATATTAGACCAGACATATGCTATGTGGTGAACCAGCTTTCAGAAGTGATGGTTACGCCTACCAAGCTCTTTTGGAAGGCAAGCAAGCATGTCTTGAGATATCTCAGGGGCACATATGAGTATGGCTTATGGTAGAGACATATAGAAGAGGTGAAGTTTCATGGCTTAACGGATGCAAATTGGGTAGGCAGCCCAACAGACAATAAGAGCACATCAGGAGGGATTTTCAATATTGAATCTATGGCAGTTTCTTGGTAAAGCAGGAAAAAAATATCTGTGGCACTCAGTTCAACGGAAGTAGAATACATGGAAGCAAGTCAAGCTTTATGTGAGGCTATCTGGATGAGGAAGATCCTGGTCGGTTTGTTTGGTTCACATTTAGATCCTACAGTGATACATTGTGATAATCAGAGTTGCATTAAACTCTCAATTAATCATGTGTTTCATGATAGATCTAAACATATTGATATCCGGTATCATCATATCAGAGATTGTGTGCAGCAGAAGATCATGTTGCTTCAATACATTCCTACGGAGGATCAGGATGCGGATATTCTAATGAAGGCGCTCACCAGGAGAAAATTCGAATACCATAGAGGTAGGATCAGGGTGAAGGATAATCCCTATATTGTTGAGAGGGAGTGTTGAAACTCAACAAGATGATGAGCTTAGTGAAAAGAGTGGCCTTCACTAAGTGGGCCCGCAGGCTATTTTTGGCGCAAGTCTATTTTTAGACATGGTGATCATGTTTCAAAAGTTGCAGGATGATATTTCTGGATGGTTATTCAAGTTGGAAAAATAGATGACATTCTATTTTTATAATATTGGGAGAAGTCTGTTTATATATCATCGATCTAAAAATAGGAGTGTCGATTATTATTAGCTCTTAATAATAATCCAACAATAAACAACAACTTATTATCTTGGAGAACTTAGTTTCAGTGCACAGATTTGTCAAATCAGTGGGCTGAAGGAATTACACAATTCCTAGGGTTTAATGGTGGTTAATTCATTGAGGACTCAATTAGAACTGAAGTGGAAAGGTTATGATAGAGTTGGAAGAGTAGTTCATGGAATTGTTATTCAGTTTAACTCAATTATTGGAGTTAAACTCAGTTGAGCTAGTTGTATCTAGTCTAATTGAATGATACACTAGTGAGAGTGGAGTGAATTAATTAGTTAATTAATTCACAAATAATAACTCATTAATCAACTAAAAAATATAGCAATTAACTACAGTGCATGTCAGTTCCAGTGGAGACCCAGTGGAGAGATAGGTGAAAGGGCAAGATGGACTATTTGTTGTGACTATAGTGATGCATTGATTGCATCACACACACATTGGAGTTTCCAATGTGGATTGCACAGTCAAGGCAAGGGTAATTTGAATTCATTCAGAGCTATTCTTCAGCAAATATTGCACAGTGGAGGCAGGCTATCTAGAGGGCAGAAATCAGTGCATGGATTTGCAGATTTCTTCTGATTAGTGTGTGCCGATTGATTGTATTGAGAGCTTGATGTACTAATCTTTGTATGAGATTGTTACATGATCTCCATGATACATAATATATGATAGTTGGGGTTTTTAGCTTTAGGATTTCCTGTTAAACAACTATGTTATGTGCAATTTTTTTTATTGCTTCATGTGTTTTGCAATTGAATGTTTAATTTCCGCAAAATATTAATAGTGGAAGGATTTTGTATTTAGAAAGAAGTTAAATATTGCTAGATTAGGAGAATATGGATATATACATGCATCTTGTATATAATTTATACAATCTCTCACGAAAAACTCTGTAGCTATGACAGTGGGCTACATTCCCCAACTATTTATAGGCCTATCACTTAGAGCCTTAGGTGCAGAACTACCAGATGTGTTGCATTACTAGAACTTGTGGTGGCCTAATAATGGTTATGGAACACTATGGAATCAATATTCCTTAAAAGACAGAATTGCAGATCATGCTTCCCTTGTGACAAGTTTTCATGTATCCAATACATACCCTTAACAACAATCATTTGGACAATAGTATGTGCTCTCATGTGATGGAAAAATGGGAGTTTCAAGAAAAGGGGGCAGTATGTGGTTTGACAGAGTTCAAAAAAATCCTCTTCAGGATAGCTACACATATCTCATGGCAGATCATGTCCACTGTTGCATCAAAATTGATGACATTTTTCATTTGCAAGTACCTAGGTTCTATTGTAGCCCATCAATGAAAATATTCCATCCTGCAAACATTTTGGTTTCGAGGTTTCCTAGTTTTGCATGATGACTAAGCACAGAGGAAAGGACCATTGTATCCATGTGGTGGCTACATTAATTCACTAATTTCAACTGGCAGCCTTATTTTTGCACATGCTACAACATGATAGGAAATGAATAAGCTCTACTGAGCAGTAGTTTAGAGTAGAATAAGCTCTTTTGAGCAGCAATCTTCAATTCCTAGATTCATAGGCTTTAATTTCTTGTGCTATTCTTTGAAGGTTTATTCATAATGACAAAGTTGTGATCTCATTAAGGACTTAATCCTTCATGCCAATACTTAAACATTGTATTCTCAATCTGGGCACAAGTTTTCACAACAAGTTCTTAGTTTCATTGTCCATGGCATGAACAGTGGCAACCCATTCTATTACCATGCAACCCCCGAGAAGATTGATATTTAGTTCTTGGCTTTCTTCTTCGTCCCATCTATTAAATTTTAAGGTCCAACTTGGTAGAGATGTCACAGTGTTGCAAACTAGGATCCTTGTGCTCCATTTCTAGTTCATCAATCTGTAATAATATCTCCCCACGAGCATCATTATGCTCTAGTAAGACATTGTTGGGGAGCGATTTCATGTAATAGTATAGCTCGATTATACATAGATATTAGTTTTGGCACCCTAAAGTATGGCCTGAATCAATCACACACTCAACCATAGAGGCCAAGACCTCCTCATCAACTTTCTCATCATGTTGAACACGAAATTCAATGTCAACATAGTTTATTTCATGTTGTATAGGAGCAGGGGTTTGGGAATGATATCTTCATGCTTCCTTCTGAGCTTGAAGTGTGCCTTGAGCACTCCCTTCTACTTGAGAAGAGGACCCTCAACAGGATTTGGCTCTTTGTCATGGCATTGGAGTTGTAAAGCAGGGGAGTAATCGAGTATGGGTATGCACAAAGGTGAAGACTTCAAAAGGATATAGCCATGTCCAACAGGAAGGAGATTCAATGGTGTAAACACTAGGTAAGGTTGAGCATAAAAGAATTTAAAGTTCTAGAGGAGAAGGTGTAGGGTTGTGGGCACCACTGAAGGAGGTAGGAATAATACTATGGCTCATAGAGCTTCCCAAAGTACAAGGGGGACTCAAGTATCTGACTGTGTAAGAAAAATATTGAGTTCACAACTTAATTTCCCTACTTTGACAATTGCAAATTTCATTTATTTACAATAGACTATTATAGTGGAATAAGCCAACCATGCATTAAAGAAATTTTGTAGATGCAATACTGATTGAGAGCTTTGGTGCCACCACCTGCGAACCCCTACTTCTTCATGCACTTTTTCCTTGCAGATTGCATGAATTCACCACAGGAAAAGTCTACCCGCAGAATGAGCATGTAAAATTAAGGAACCTGGGATGGTTATAGACCTTGGGATTATCTGTTGTCTATAATTTTCTCCACTTGCATTTTTTTTCCTCATTTTACAATCAGTTGTTATGATTTCTTTCCTTTAAAGCCTAAACGAGTTCTTTTCAATCTCCATTTTTTTTATTCAAGAATCTAGTTTCAATGTCTGTAACAGGTATACAAAATCCTAGAGTATTTGGAAGCCTACAAGAAAGACTATAAGCTTCCTTCTTTCCCTGTTATTCTCAGTGGGTAAGGTTTGTGCTTTATTCCTTTTAATAGTATTTGTTTTGGTTTCATTTTCTAAAGTAGTAGTACCATGTAGGGATTGGAACAGAAGCAAATGGAGGCATGTTTACAAATTCCTGTGATCTCAAGGTTTTGTTTCTTCCTATGATACTTCTCACCACTACATAGACAATGATGCCGATGCTCATAAGGTTTGTACCATTTAGCTGTATGATGGGCACTAGTTTGTAGGTTTTACAATCCTTTTCCTTTTGGTATTGATTCTTGAAAATGGAACAAAAATGAAATTAACTTGTGGTGAACTACAAATTTCTAATTAATGAGCTGTTGGTTTGCCAGTGGGTTAGCCATCGCAATCACTGTGGTAATATCTGTGGAGTGGACTTTATTTGGCTTCTTAATCCCAAAAATATGAGTAAGCCTTTGAAGGCTAGCTGGAATGAATATTTATTTGGATTTATAAAGGCTGTTAACAACCCCTGATTGGTGGTTACAAAATTTAATTCTATGTGCATGACAAAACTGGTAGTTGTTATCAAAGAGTAGAAGTTAGCCTCTGATCAGTGGTTATAACTTCTAATTTTATGTTCATGATCAAACTGGTAGTTATCAAAGAGTATTTATTTCCCTCGAAACAATACAGATTGCATGCCATTGAGCACTTTTGTTTCTTGTTTAATGCATCCGAATAAAAAAAACTCTACCTTTTGAAATCAATCGGTACAATATTTATAGCATCTTAGTATTATCATTTATGATTTTAGTCTAAATTAAATGAATCTAGTTTGAAAGATAGAGATGCATTTTTCTTCTTCAAGTCTGATAAATGCCATGAAGGCTGTGGAACATTCCATGGATTTAAAGGAAAAGAAAAGCAGTGGAATGGACTGCACGATTCTTCGATCCAGGAATGAGAAGCAAGCTACCCATCCTTGAAAACAAAAAAATGGTCAAGATGGATTCTTAATGTAACATATTTTATGGCTCAAGCCTGTATTTTTACTATAGTTTACATTTTTCATTAGATTCAGCTAAGGTGTTGAACATTGAAATATCAGACCTACTTCAGACTAGCTTAGTTTGGGGGTCAACTATTAAACATTAGACCTAGGATTTGATTTTCCAAAGAAATATATGTGGAAATATTTGATGCATATCATGTTTGTGTGAAAATTGATTTTTATTTACCCAAAACAATGTTAAACAAATCAGTTTTCATTATGTTTGATTAATCAAAATGTTTTTTTTTTTGTAAAATTCGTCAAGCATATTAGTCTCTATCACATCTAATTGATCTGAATATGTTTTTTTTCTTCATCCAGGTAGAGAGGTGCACAAAGATCATTAATCCAAAAACTGATGATTCCAAGTATGTCATAAATGTTAAACAAATTGCCAAGGTATGCCTATTTCTCCAGGTTGTGTCGTGATCATACAGTAAAGTCATTATTCTCTTATAGGTGCAGCAAGAATCAAAACTGCTACTTTAATCTTACACTAAAACTATAGTTGCAGTGATTAGTATTTTTCTCGCAACAAAACTTATGAATTCAAAACCTAACGTTTCCTGAAATCCACATTGACATGCATGTAGTATTTACAAAGTTGTCTCCTGGGAATGCAGTTTCTAGTTGGACTAGGTGATAAAGTATCCCCTACTGATACTGAAGAAGGCATGCGTTTCGAGTCAGTTATTAAAAAATCCCCCTTGCAAAACCATCCTTTTATGTTCACTTTGTCTTCTAGGGAGTTTGCTTCCTTTAGAGTTGAGTGTGATATTATCCATCAATTCTAAGTATCACTGACATGTGAGATATCACATTACTTCTTAGTGAAGCATTACTATGTTTTCAACTCTAATGTTTTATGTTGTTTGCAATAATGTCATAAAACAATTTAGAGATTGCTTTAGGTCACACCTTGTGGGTTTTGTCAGGAATGTAATGATTGATGGTCTTTTTTATTTATGTAGGGTTGATTTCAATAGGTATTAAATTCAAATCCCTTTGCCTTCTAATATTGATCCCAGTGTGACAATGATGACTATTGAAGAAAAGCTATATGCTACTTACAATGATGTTGGAGGTTGCAAAGAACAAATTGAATAGATACGAGAGGTTTTTCAATTCTCTTATAAGTCATCATCTATTCACATTTCATAATTCCTCATTTGGCCAATAGTATCAACAGAGTATTATGTCAATAAATGGTCAATATAAAAAGTCATTTATCATAACAGTTACAGGGATAACATTGGGTAATCTCATCCTAGACAAACTACTGATTCCTACTTTTGGTTGCAGATATCTTATGAATCAAGGATGCATTAAGCCTCTATGTGATCTTCTAGTCTTTCCAGACCCAAGAATTGTAACTGTTTGTATTGAAGGGCTAGAGAATATTTTGAAAGTTGGGGAAGCAAAGAAGGTTCTAGGAAACACTAGAGGTGTAAATCTCTATGCACAATATATTAATGATGCTGAAGAACTTGAGAAGATTAAGAACCTGCAAAGTCATGACAATAATGAAATTTATGAGAAGGGAGTAAAGATTCTTGAAAATTATTGGCTGGAAGATGATGAAGATGACCAAACATTCAATTTTTACCTCTCATATTTAGCATTTTAAGCGACCTATGATATGACACCGATGGAGGGAACACTTCATTTTCCTACAGTCAAAGAGATTTACATAGTCAAGTATTCTTGTGTGCTTTATGTATACTCTATGTCCACATGCTATCAAATATATTTTAGGTTCAACATGATTACTTTATTTTACCTTGCAATCAAACTTACAATTATTTACTAATTTTGTGGAAGCTCGGATGGAGTCTAGTTTCCCGAGTTGAAAGAAATTTCAAAATATGAGTCTTATGTTTGTCATCAAGAGAATAATTTCAAGTGCTATTCTAGCACTAATGAAATTTATTTTTTTAATATTTCTCCACCAAGCTATATAGATTCCAATCAATGATCTAATATTTCATAAGAGGCAAGTGATCCGTTCCGGAAAATGTTGGTTTAAATGTTTTGTTGCTTATCAATATCCTTGGTTGTTGATAATTTTCTTTAAATTTAATTTTAACTTTTATTTAACCTTTCTCATTAGGAATATAGAAATGATGAATCAAACACTAGTAGCAAACAAGGTTCTCCAAAGATCATGTCCATCATTTACTGTGTCTTAATGTCATTTTATTAATATCATTATCAGAGGAAGAATTCCTACTGCTCATGTATCAGATTTTAAAGCTACCCTAAGGGTAGAATCAAGTTCTTCTCTAGGGATATGAGGATTCTTTATGCCAAGGATGTTTTGTTACATCCCTTAATCAATTGTTCATGCCATTTGATGCCCAAACTCTATCATTATGTCAAATCCGAAGGGGTTAGGGTGGGTGCATTCTTGGAAAGGGTTTCTCATGTGCCAAACTTGGAATGTTGGGGTCTCATTATAAGGAATCTTTCTGATTTTTGTCACTTTTTGCATAATTTTTCTGGTGCTTCCAAATACCTTTCTTTGGAATGATTCTTTTTTTATTCTTTAATTCACTTGCAAGTTGCATGATAGGTAATTCTTGGTTTGATTATATGGTATTTGCAAATTCTTTTGCATAGATCTTGCTACTAAATTTTTTGAAAGTTTAGGTCCATAGCATATGACTATATATTTAATTCTTCTTGAACATTAATTTATGTTTTGAAACAATTATTAAATTTTACCAAGTATTTAGTAACAATTACAACATTTTGCAGGTTATTGGCCCTTTTTGCTATCAACATGTATTTGTGCGTCCCTTTCTATAGCTTAGGACAATGACAACATAAATTCAAACTTCTTAATTTAAGACAGTGTGATAAAAAATCTTACCTTAGACTATGGTGGACTCCTTAAGACTGTGGTGAACTCCTTGCTCAAGCTATGGTGGACTCCTTAGCTCAAATTGTGGAAGATTACAATGATTCCTGTGTAGTAACTACAACTATATTGGACTGTGTATAGATTTTTGGCTCATTTCCTTGTTGGATAGTCTCAACACTGTGATACTACCTATCAGAATGGTGGAGACCTTGATTGCTGTAATTGACCTAAATGTGTATCATCATTCTTTGCTCAGACTTCCTTGCCGGAAAGTGACAACACAACAATACTACCTCTCAGAATGTTGAATACCTTCGTTGTTATAATTTCCTTGACTGTGCATCATCATTCTTGGGTCAGATTACCTTGCTAGACAGTCACAACACAATAATACTACCTCTCGGAACAGTGAAGACCTTCGTTGCTGTAATTACCTTGACTATGTATCATCACTCTTGGAACACAACAAATATTGTTGAAGTGTTGGAGTTTTCCAATATCAAGACCATTGTTGGAGACTTATTTTGGACAAGTGAGGCATTGGACAATGAACAATCAACAAAAGTTTTGGAAGAACCTATTAAGAAGTCTGTGGAGATATATCTTACTTGAGAAAGGGTTATTGAAGACACCCTTGAAGAATCCTTGAAGATTTATCTTATGATTTATGCCTACAAATGAACACCGAACATCAATTTTCGTAATGGTTGTTTAATCATATGAATTCTAATGATCCTAGAGTCATTAATCATAATGATTGAATTCATTCTTATTCCTTTAATGATTTTAAACCCTTTTCAAAGTTCATATGCCTCTATTTTCTATGATTCCAATTTTATGCTCAATCAATAAAATATAAAATAATAAAGCTAATCCTTCTTCCAATTTTAAAAATTAGGAGTATTTTGTTGAAGCTATCAACATATGCTCTATAAAATAGTTTGAGTAAATTTTCTCCTTAAATTTGAAATTTACCAAACCATTTCTCTTCATCTATATTGAAACATTGATGAGAGTTGAGTTGTTTTCCTTTGGAAATAATAATTTCATCTAAAAACTTTTGGATTTATTGATACAAGGGGTGGGATATCTATCTCTTAATATAAAAGTGTGAAATCCATTACTAGCGAAACTTTCTGACATACAAAATAATTCATACACACCTTTATGAATAGTTTTGACATTATTAACGGAAAGAAATAAGGGTAAATTTTTTTGAGATTTACATGATGATTGATGATTATCTTGAAAATCCATTATTATGAGTAGTAGCATGCTTGGTGTTAGATCCATAGGTTATGCTATTTTAAAACACAATATTGCATAGAAAAATTCATGGCACTTGAAAAGGATGATAAACAAAATTCTTTTAAATTGGTTGTTTTTTATATTTGCTAAAAACCCATTTACAAATGGTAATTATGAAGGCAAAAATTGTTAAGGTCACAATCAAGATTTGAGAAATCCATTGGAAGTGCAAGAACCTACACATAACTTAAAATTGTTATATGGAGGACAATGATCAACATTAAACAACCCACTAATGCAAATTTGGTTATATGGTGTGGTTATATCTCAATAAAAAAAAGTTTTAAGGATGACAATGACAAGTTGTACAACACATGGAAGAAAACACTTTCTAGTTTAATCCACCCATGCCCATGAGGTTGGATTATAATAATAATAGAGAAAAAATGTTTAACCTATATTTGATACTTCCATGATGATTGATGAGGAAACCATTATTACAAGTAATAACATACATTATTCATGTGTTAGATTTATATATTATACTATTTAGAAATACAATTATGAATAAGAAAATTCACGATACTTGAAAAGAGTCAAAAAAAGGTTTCCAAAAGAAATTAAAATAGAAACTTCCAAGTAAAGGGAAATGGCTTAAAAAAGAGGGTATAAGAATGTTTTCCATACCACATGTTGAAACTTTCAAAATATTGAGAAAACAAAATATACATTACAAGGGGATGTGTACAATATGTAAACGATTAAAGATAGAATTTTGGAGAAATAACTAAATCTCGATTACAAGATCTTGAATGTTCCTTTGTAGGATCTATTACATGTTGTGAAAAAAATTATCCAAGCACATGTAAAATAGAAACATGTCAAATGAACATAGAAACATTTGAAATTTGACATTTGTAGGATACTTTGTGGAAGCTATCAATATGCGAGCTATAAACTAGTTTGAATAAATTTTCTCCTTAAATTTGAAATTTACCAAACCATTTCTCTTCATCTATATTGAAATATTGATGAGAGTTGAGTTGTTTTCCTTTGGAAATAATAATTGAACATCTAAGCACTTTTGGATTTATTGCTACAAGGGGTGGGATACCTATCTCTTAATATAAAAGTGTGAAATCCATTACTAGCGAGACTTTCTAACATAAGAATTAATTCATAGCTTTAAACAAACCTTTATGAATAGTTTTTTATTCTTGAATGTTCCTTTGTAGGATCTATTCCTTGTTGTGAACAATATTTTCCAAGCACATGGAAAATAGAAACATGTCAATAGAAAATAAAAGTAGGAGACCTCCATCATGAGAAGAGACAATAATGAAGCGATTAGCCACATCAAATATAAAATAATCTAAGCTAATGAAGAGATGCAAATATGATGACATTTGATATCAAAACTAGAAACTAACGATATATATATATATTCATTCATCACCATCATATCCATGCAAAAAAAGGGGCGAGTTAAGATCATCTAGGAGTAAACATCATGGACACATTAAATCACCATAACTTAATCATCTAGAAAATATATATATATATATCACCATCATATCCATGCAAAAAAAGGGCCGAGTTAAGATCATCTAGGAGTAATGCATGGGCCGAGTTAAGATCATCTAGGAGTAAAAATCATGGACACATTAAATCACCATAACTTAATCATCTAGCAAATCACCCTTATCCGGTAGATCATAATATATTGTTCGTACCAACACACATCTAATCATCCACATGTCCATTTATTTGAAAGAAATCCAAAATATAGTCTTAAACTATATAATTTCCAATGCATTGTACAATTATATGTTCTAACCCTAGAATCAAAGTTCATTGTTCATCTTGAACAATGTGTTCCACTGATATGAAATGTGCTAGTGGAAAATTTTCCAGAATGACAGCATGATCATCTATCGATAACCTCCATTGTTGTTGTTTTTTTCTACTCTTCACTTTCACAACTGTAACTGAGTTGCTATGACCAAGTGAATATATTGGGCATAAATAACCTCTTGCTGCTAATCTTGAAAAATAATATGATCTTTACATTTATTTACTTCTTCAAAGAAATGTCCCATTAACACCATTGAACCGATTGGGTATGTATAATTTGATGGATCATTATACTCTTGCAGCAATGTGGATTTAGATGTGGTGCATCGTAATAAATAATAATGCACTTTTACTTGATTATTTTTTGGTGCAATGACAACGAAGACATAAAATTCTCTAACCATATCAGAAACATGATCATAATCATTGTCAGTCACAACCACTTCATTGTCCATTTCCTTGTCAGTCACGTTTCCAAATGGGGGCAACGGTATCAATTCTTCGTGTTTCCATCATTTAACAAATTTCTTAATTTGGTTTTCACAGTCATCGATGGACTCTGTTTGATCAATACATGCAGAACAAAAGCAAGAGCAATTTCGCTTCTCAATGCAATGTATATTTGTCATGTTCTTACTACTAATTGAGTGTAAACTTCTTGTTTGAGGGATTCCAAGGCAATTAAATGGCAACGATCTATCAAAATCACCCATTGCAATATTCCAAAAGTACCTTCTTGAGAAAAATACACACATGTATGATTCAAATTTTGAACAATATTTGATATTTTTTTTATAACAAAATACACACATATATGTATACACATATATATCTCTAGACATGTATAATATATTATTATTTAAATGTGTACGCTTACCTGTGCACATCAACCATCCTTGGGTTCAATACATGAGTTAAATTGTCTTTGCATGAATTAACAACATCTAAAGGAATTTGCAAGTCAGGAAGCTGAGTGATTCAATTGATACCTCCTAAGTGCATGTTTTATGCATGCCC
Source organism: Pinus albicaulis (assembly GCA_034641835.2). NCBI lineage: Eukaryota > Viridiplantae > Streptophyta > Pinopsida > Pinales > Pinaceae > Pinus > Pinus albicaulis. Next base: position 1,066,878,211 of record CM076580.1, read on the forward strand.
CAACACCATCGTTCTCTCCTTTTCCATGCCCTATCTCAAAGAAATTCCATGTATGTCGAATGTTGGTTCTCTTATGAAGACGAGGCAACCAAAAGAACGATCTTGCTGATTTAAATTGACCAGCACAACCATATGACCATACCCAATGTTGTTTAAAAGTGACCCTTCATTTCAAAATTCATTATAAATAAAATTTAAAAATTTTTGAACAAAACATGTATCATGTGTTCGATCATCATCGATGTAGAAATGGTACTCCTTAATCACCTCACGATTATTTTCATCACTATTAAAACCATCGATAGCAAGATATGCATGTCTATACAAAATATGCACAAATATAGATACTTGGTCTGAATGATAATACTCACTTTGTATCTCCTTTTGTGGACTAAACGTGTAATTCTCAACGAAATCAACCACTGATAATATTGTTCCTTTTGGGAACACATCACGTGATTTCTTGAACTATAAATCCTGCCATCGTGCTATATGACAATTCTTAATATATTTGTATATTTGCACCCTGAACTTCTCCATAAAATATGTCACTGGAATGTCGTCATCAAGTAAAGTGATCTTTTTTGATGTTGTGCTTGAATTTGCAACAGGAGTGTAAGTAACATTTTCATATCGCTTCCAATTCAGGCTGAGATTTGACAATCTAGGATCATTAGGATCAATTGGATACTTTGCATCGTAGAGTGCCAAATGAGAAAATTCTGGGAATTTTCTTCCACCGACACATTCTTTTTTATAAAATAATTCATTATTGTCTCATGCGCATAATATCTTCGATAAAAATTCATGAACACTTGAAGGATGGGGGTCATTTGAACAATATTTTATGCCAAAATTTACAAATGTCTCATAAAATAATTTGAATTCTACATGGTATCGACAACAACATGTATCTCAAACAGTGATAAGCCTAACATACCATGGTTTAATCTTCACAAATGTGCTAAGGGAAACCTTCACATCAATATTATTCTCCATAAAGTTCTGGAATAATTCTACTTTTCTGACCTGTGTTATATGTTTGGCATGAGATTCATAATTTCCCTTAGATATACGTCATCACACAAAATCCTTTTCATTTGGCGACACACGACAATTCAAATCCAAAAACACTTTTACTTTATCCCTCACACCATCAAGAATTCTATCATGATATGAACGCCTGCAGATATTAGCCCAACATGCAATTTCATCATTCTCATCTAATTGAATTCTAAATTTTGTATGCCTCCATAAACTTTTTCTTGATGTTTTAAACAATTTTAAAGTTTCAGACATCAACCGACTTGATGAAGTTCATTTTGTGACTACAATTGTTAAAAGTTCTCTACAAGCATTCTTTTCAACTTGAGATCACTTTTTGGCTAGTGTGGCAAGCACCGACGTCACATTTTTTTATACCATTTCATTTGCTAAAACCTATTTCTCACTTTTAATGCCCTATAATTCCACAACATCTTTGAGAGATTTTTGCTTGAAAAATCCATGTAACATATGAGCTTGTGCTATAATAGATTTACCTTCAAAAATATGTTTCAATCCCAAATTTACTTTATCTCGAATTGTTCTTTCAGCCATTGGTGGTCCCAATTCTTCAATTTTAGTTGGATCCATATTTTCTAGAAACTTGTAGTTGTATACAACGTTCTTGGAAATTCCAATTAATTGCAGCGAAATTCGAGGTGTGGTAGTATCTTCTTGTGGTTCTGATGTTGTCCCTACATAAAAAATAATATTAACTTCTAATTCGAAATTGACATATACATATTTTTAATTTTAAAACTATATTGAACTACAATGTTTTAAAAAAAATATTCAAAATTCAAATTGAAGAAACTATTGACTCACTAGTGAGATCGATATCAATATTCTCCTGGACATTTGGGTTTTCAATATTCTCGTTGACAAGTTCCTCAACATTTCTCATTTCCTCGTCATTGCCATTCACCTTTACATTTCTTTCACGATGCTCTACCTCCACATTTATTTCATGGCTTAATCTTTCCCTTTCCTCTCGCATTTTTTTTTGTAATCTCTCATTTTTATCCGCCGAATCAGTGCTTTTTCGATCGTGCCTTGATAGAAAATTCCTTTTGTTTCCCATGTTCACAAAATTGGAAACCTAAAATCCAATTCTATATGGACCAAATACCCCAAAAAACATAAAGACTTCAAAATAAGTACTTCATGCTTTCAATAAGAGAGAAGATTAAAAATAAATAATTAAATTCATAAATACATTTTTCAAAAATACTTCATGCCTGCATAGAGAAATTTTGCAAAAATACTCCATGTGTTAATAGAGACATTTTGAAAAAATACTTCATGCATCCACGCACCCAAAAAAACTTCAAAAAAAAATTTGCACCCAGAAAAAATTTCAAAACAAATTTCGCCAAAAATATTTCGCACCCAAAAAAACCTTTTTTTTTTTAATTTTTTTTTTGCCAAAAAGAATTTTGCACCTAGAAAATATTCACACCTTGGCAGAAAAAGAATTCGAACCCTCGCACCTTCGCAATTTTCGCTGGCTCAAAATGGTGTGTGGAAATAATCTTTCGAATGAGAGTATTTATATACAACTCTCACCCAAAATATTGCGTCAACTTTTGATTAACATTTAATAAACTCTCATCGGAGAGATTAAAAAACTCTTGTCTGAGAGTTTAATAAATTCTCGAACGAGAGTTTATTAAACTCTCAGATGAGAGTTGGCCATGGCTAAAATCTCGGCTGAGAGTTTAATAAAATCTCATCCGAGAGTTTATTAAACTCTCGGCCAAAATTTGGCTTGGGTAAACTCTCGAGCGCAAACTCTCGGCCGAGAGTTTTTAAAAATTTCGTCCGAGAGTTTACCCGCATGGTTAAATGTAACATGTGGTGGTTTAAAATATCAGTCGAGAGTTTTAAATTTCTTGGTTGAGAGTTTAAAAAATATCTCGCCCGAGAAATTATCTCGGGCGAGAGTTTCTGGTCAACGAAAAACCCAAAAAATTCTACAGTTTTCAGGAACCTGCAAATTTGGAGGGGCATAACACCTACAAAAACAAAATGTTATATTTCAGACCTAGTACCATTAGATTCATCTCTGAATCTAGTTTATGATGATGTAATATTTGTGGATTTTCATTAAAAATTTAAATTTTTTATTAATTTTATACTAAACTGTGTCACTGTGGAATTTCATTGTTCTAAAAATTGCACTTAATGAAAGTTCAATAACTTTAAAATGGAAACACCAAAAAAATCAGAAAAATCATATTACGATTTCTCTCCCTGTCTTCTTCAAAATGGTACTCTCATTTTGCTTATTGACGATCACATTAGAAATAAAATCTAGGGCTCATAAAATGTACTGAAACATGACCTTTTTTTTCCTTCGTCCATCTCAAAAAATAATAAAAAATAGTGATTTAATTTGAAAATTACTGAAAAATAGTCAGTGCACTAGTGCAATATATGTAGATTATGATGATATGTTTTATTTCCAAAAAATGAATAACCTTCCCTAAAAAAATTTAGGGTTCAAAATGTGACTATTTATGTTTACCTAAAAATTTCAAGTATATGCAACTAGTAAACAACAAATTACCCCTCTATATGTCAATATTCAAAAAAAAAAATATGAGTATGGAGGTAAGACAATTCTCTACAAATCTTGTTTTTATGTAAAAGCGTAATTTGCATTCAAAATATGAGTTTAGTGGAGTTGAAGTTGAAAAAATATAGAAAATTACAATTTTCAACATCAAAAAAGGGCAAAAAGTGTTTCCCAACTTCACATTTTCACATATCCCAACGGGGCCCATATTTTGGCATTTCATCTCCTAGGGTTAGGCTTTTGGATGTTTAGAGTTTTCCATTGTTCTCAATAATATATAGGCCTTCGAGCCTCATTGTAACATAGAGTTCAAAGGCCTATAACCACCACATCTCTTCTCAGAGATAAGCTATCAGCACCCTAGCTAGTTTATTTCCATTCTCTCTCTAAAAAAAATTTAGTTCTTTGATATTAATGAAATGAAGTTTTATTTATGTTTCATTTTTATATTTATGGTTATATGTGCATTATATTACATTCCTGCATAAATCTGGATCAGTGGTATCAGAGACGTCTTTTATTTTTCGATCCTTCTTTGCATGTCCCCAACAGGGTCGGAGTATAAGGAGTTAGGGTTTGATCTAGTTGAACCTTTTCAATATCATCCTCGCAAACCCCGACGACCACCCTTGGGGGATGAAAAGAAACATGAGGGAGTAGGAGATCCTATAAAAATATTTCTCAAAGAAGCCCTTGAAGAACAAAGGAACGCAATGATGGATAACTTTTCCCATATCCTTCAACGACTATCGACTGGTGGCACATCTACATAGAACAACCACTCTGGAGGTGAAACTCCTTTTAAGGTACAAGTAAAATTTGACATTCTCATATTTGAGGGCCAAATATATGTAGACGCCATAGATAGATGGTTGAATATATTAAAAGGATATTTCTCAGTTCATGACTTTTCCGACCCGAAGAAGATTATTTTAGCACTCCTCAAAGCTACCCCCCATGTCAAGGACTAGTGGGAAACCTACTGTGAGAAAAAGGACAAGGGGGAACCCTCTCTGTTCTCGGCTGTCCCACTTGGAATTCTTTGTGATTTTCCATCAAGGAACAATATTATCTCATGGGGAGCTATGAGGACAAGTACATACAGTGGACTACGCTGCAACAACAAAGAGATTAAGATGTACATGAGCTGATGAATTTGTTCCATAGAAAGTTGGGTATCAAAGGTTCAAATAAACATCTAGTGCTGAAGTACCGTAGTTGTATACACAGATACAATTAGGAGGAAATGGAGTTCCTTAACATCTCCTCTCTTGGTATGGCATACTGGTATGCTGCCATGATTGAGAAAAAATTCAAACAGAAGAAGCGAGACTTTGTATCTATGAATCAAAATCAAGGGAATGGTGCCCCCAAACCGTAGAACAAATGACGTAGCCAAGGCATGGTAGCCAAAAATAAGCTACCAAATCCGTAAGAAAATAACAACACCATGAAGCCAAAGAAGGACATGGGAAAGTGGCGTGAGTTCCATAAGAGCTCCACTCATAACATAAGTGAGTTTCAGGCCAAGAATTCAGTGGTGGCCGAGATGAGAGATTCTAAATGAGATGCATGCTCTGACTTTGAATCAGAACCTGACAAGGGGAGTGAGAAATGGAAGAAAATTATTGGTGCAAATCCCAATGCTACCATTCACACTATAAATATCTAGAAGGAGGAACCTAAATATCTAGATGAGGAGGAGCATATCTTCCACTCTCAAATGTGGGTAAAGGGTTCCTCGCTATAGCTGATTATCGATAGTGGGAGCCAAAATAACCTCATTCCAGTAGAGGTAGTGAAGCGTTTGGGCTTGCCGACCATAACACACCCATAGTTGTAAACCATCGGTTGGCTTCACCAAGGATGGGATCTCCACGTCAGCCAGTAGTGCCACCTTCCCTACAACATCAAGCCCTTCAAAAATGAGGTTTTATGTGACATTTATCCTCTTGATGTTTGTGATGTATTATTAGGCCAACGATACTTGTGGAAGAGAAATGATGTGTATGAGTCCCGGCATAATGCTATTATTATTAATCTGGGTAATAAGTTGTAAAGGATACCAAAGGTACCACCGCATGTGGCTATCTCTTTGGTTACTGCAAAAAATGTAGTAAGCTCATTTCCAAAGCCACGAAATTTGTTTTCCCGATGATTCACCCCTTGGGCAAGAAAAATACTGTGGCCATGACCTCCAGACTGGGATAATCCGCACGACAACAACAACTGGACAAGTTCGCAGACAAGGACATCTTCACCTCACCCACAGGGGTGCCTATGCACTGTTAGGTCAAGCGCCCCATCGATCTGACCCCAAGTGCACCGCTTCCCAATGGATCGTTCTATCAACATGTTGTTCCAGAGAATGATGAAATCAAGAGGTAGATTTAGGAGTTTTTGTAGAAAGATCACATCCAACCAAGTTCAATGCCCTGTGGGAACCCGATTGTGTTAGTGCAGAATAAGGATGGGACTTGGAGACTCTGCATTGACTATCGGGTGTTGAACAAGATCATTGTCTCGAATAGGTACCCAATCCCATGGATTGATTAACTTCTAGATCAACTCAAAGGGGTGAAATATTTTAGCAAGATCGAATTGAATTTCGGGTATCACTAGGTACCATTCGAACCCTCTGATGTGTTGAAGACTTCCTTCAAAGCCAAGGAGGGCCTTTTTTAATGGATGGTCATGCCTTTCGGGTTGACGAGTGCTCCCACAACCTTCATGAGGCTGATGGATGAGATATTGCGGCCATTAACCAACTCATTTGTAGTAGTGTTCTTGGATGAAATCCTGATATGCAGCTAGACTTGGGAAGAGAACCTACACCACATCCGATAGGTCCTCCAAACACTGTGGCAACACATGTTTTTTTCCAATTTGGAGAAGTTCACTTTTGGCATGACCCAGGTTCAGTATCTGGGATACATTATTGCTGAATGGGCGGTGCATGTGGATCCAACCAATATCCAAGTAATTCGGGGTTGGTCGGCCCCAACCACTCTAACAAAGATTCGCAGCTTTCTAGGTCTTTCTAATTTATATCACAAGTTTGTGTTGGGATTCTTCCAAATCACTTGGCCCTTGAGTCAAGTCACCAAGGGAGGAGTGAAAGAAAAATTATTTTGGTCAGAATATCAACAGAAGTCATTCGTAGAATTAAAACATCACCCCTGCTCTACCTTAGTTCTCACATTACCAAACTTGCAACAACCATTTCAGATCGATATAGATGCCTCTAACTATGCTATTGGGGCAGTTCTTACTCAACAGGGGCATCTAGTGGCATATCACAGTAAGACACTGTTCGACATAGTTTGCAAGTATCCCGTTTATGACAAAGAAATGTATTCAATTGTGCAGGCATACCGCCAAGGGAAGAATTACATTTTGGTGGAGGAAACGGTCATCCACACAGACCACCGACCCCTGCAGTACATACAGACACAATGGAAATTGTAGAACGATCGCCATCAGAAGTGGTCCACATACCTGCAAAAATTTCATTTAAACATCAAGTATAATAAGGGTAACACTAATAATGATGAAAACTGCCTTAGCCGACCACCGATCATGGCTATAACCACTGTTCTCAACTCTTGTCAGCACGAGACTCCTTATTGGTCGCTTCTCTCTAAGAGCGATCTGGAATTCAGCCACACATACATTACACTCTTGGAGGGTATGCAAGTTCCAAATTTTCACCTCCAAGATGCACTGCTATGTCACTTGGATTCATTTGTGTTCCTTCAAATGAGCATGCCAAGATGATTTGGGAAGCACACTACAGTGGATTCGGTGGGAATTTCAGGATCGACTAAAAAGTGGCAGTATTGTAGAAGAAGTTCTACTAGTCGAACCTTCACCAAGATGTTGGGAAGTACATCAGAGGCTGCACTGCTTGATCCATTTCCAAACCTACCATCAAGAAGCAAGGCCTCTATACTCTGCTACCTACCTCTAGTTGACCTTCGGAGTCCGTCTCCATGGATTACATGTTGGGCCTTCCGTCTACTAAGTATGGAAATGACTGTGTTTTTGTGGTCATCGACGAATTATCGTAGATGGCCATTATGTGGGCCTACAAGAAGAATATCACAATAGAAGCCACTGCTAAGCTCTTCTTTGAATGAGTCTGGGTGCACTTTTGGATCCCACATTCTATCGTATAAAACTGGGACAATAGGTTCCTCAACACATTTTTGTCTAGCCTCTGGTCAATGTTGGACACCAAGTTCACCAAGTCCACAACTTTCCATCCCCAAACTGATGGCCAAACAGAGGTCGTCAATAGGATGATTTTACACATTCTACGCATGTACAATTCAAAGCATCCATGCATATGGGATGAGAGCCTTCCATATTTACAACACATTTGTAACCAGTCTCTCCACAACTCAACTGGCCACAACCCCTTTCAGGTGGGCCTTGGGTTCCAACCACTATGTCACATTGACATAGCCATGCCGTTTGTGGTAACTCAGGCCGATTCGGCTCATGTCCAGTCTGAAGCTGACAAAGAGAAAAACTTCATTGAGAACATTCAACACATCTGCCAATAGGTTCATGACATATTGGACAAAGAAAATTCTAAGTACATGCAATGACATGATCAACATCAGGTGCCACACCACTTCCAGGTGGGCGAAAAAGTGTGACTACATTTATAGAAGGAGCACCTCACTGGACCCCGCCGCAAGCTTTGCCCGCTCCGATATAGACCGTAAAGCATCACCAAGGCTGTAGGGAACAATGCCTTTGAGCTCATTATTCCACCATTCCTTGGTCTGCACCTATTATTCAATGTGGACCACCTTCGGCCCTATTTCCCACCTCTACTAGACACCTCTGACATTGTAGAACAACTCATACCAACAGAGTTAAACCCAGACTACATGGAATAGGCTACCATAGATTGTATCATGGACATGAAAATCAAGAACACTTTCTAGCAGAAGATCCAACTGTATTAGGTTGTCAAAGTTGGCCAACTCCTGCACCAAGGCAAGTGGTTCACTAAGGACCAAGTTCAATAGAATTTTCCTCATCTCATGAAGAAACTCAACACAATGGGGACCATTGCATCCTAAGGGGGGAGGAATGATCTAGGTGGATATTGGTGTCCACTCACCTATTCCACATGGGGCCCCACCAATGTTTATTTCTGTATTTCAATTTCCTTAATTATAGCAAAGTTTACTATTTTTAGCAGTTTTTTGGATCGTGAACTTCCTGAGTAGTTTCGAGGCCCTAAATGACATTTTTTGGGCATCACTTCTCCGATGATTATAGTCTTTTTTGAAATATCGTTTGTTTCGGACTTGATATTATCTATTAGAAATTATAGTCCTTGAATATATCTTTCTAATGATGTATTATGTGCATCAAACAGAGATAGTATGCCAAAGTTACGACCCCATGAAATTAATGTACTAATTTACCCTGACGAAGCCCATATTTTGGCGTTTCATCTCATAGGGTTAGTTTTTTGGATGTTTAGGTTTTTCCATTGTTTCTCAATAATATATATGCCTTCGAGCCTCATTGTAACACAAATTTCAGAGGCCTGTAGCCACTACATCTCTTCTCAGAGATAAGCTACCAGTGCCCTAGCTAGTTTATTTCCATTCTGTCTGTGAACAAATTTCAGCTCTTTGATATTAATGAAATGAAGCATTATTTTTGTTTCATTTTTTTATTTATGGTTATATGTGCATTATTTAAAAATCTCATTAATATTCTAATAAAGGCTATTATTAATAAACCATAGTATTAATATCATTAATAAACCTTAAACCTTAATATTATTAATAAACCTTAAACTATGAAATTTTACCCTTATTTCAATCCTAATGCAAGGATTCTATCCATAATACCTATTTTATTATATATTTTTAAATCCATGTAATGAAAATCAAACATTTATGTGGTAAAATACTAGAGTTGAGAAGGTAAGAACATTGTAAAACTATTTAAATGTGATACTAACATAAAAACATGCAAAATAAATACAAAATATGAATCATACCATAAAGAAAAATTAATTTTTTTATTTATCTCACATAATGGGATTTTATAAGCTCTCAATGTCTACATATTTTCCATTAATATATGCATGCATGTAGGTTGAGGTTAAAATAAATTTAAAACTATAAATAAAGTATGTATAGAATAGTATAAAAAATATATACATGGATGCACTTCAATGACTACAACATTGACCAAAATATAGTACTATGGTGCATCAATGTAAAGGATTTACTTTGTATATCTTCATACATCATATAATCTAGTCCCCATTTAGCTTGAAAGTGCCCCTACTTTCCTCCTCATTTATGAGTGCGAGTATAGAAGATAAAAGTATTATGTTGATGTATCAAATGTCACGTTGTTGTACAATAAAGCATAAGGATGACTTTACATTGACACTTATTCTCCATCTCCACTTATTTTGGGCTTTAAAAAATTATACTGACTTACACAAGGATGTCATTACTTTGACCATTTCAAATCTTTATGACATGAAACTTTTATGCTTTCTTTGTGAATTACAACTTTAATATTGATTTCACTTGACTTATAGTGTGCCTTCTTTTTCTTTTTGATTTGGACACATCCAAAATTATCTTTAACTTCCTCTTGACTTGTCTAAAAATAGAGAATGTTTATCTAATACAAATTCCCCTGATGCATTTCTCTTAATGGAAATTTTATGATCCACGTATTTTCATTTTAAAATTAATCTTTATATATCCAACCATGGATTTGGAATAAGTCAAATTCCTATACATAGATAAATACATACATACTAATACTTACCTCTCTAGAATGGGAATTTCCTTCTCAAATAAAAGTTCCCTTTTCTTGTGAATGTTGTTGCATTCTAGTTGTCATTTTCTTCACATAATTCATGAAAAATGACTAAAACACCTTGCTTATAGTGACCATGGAAACCTATTTCATACGGTTATTTCAGGTTTGAATCAATGATGTCACAAATATTTCCTTAATAGTGTACTCTATCACCAACCCATCTACATCTCAAGAATCAAATTTATTAATTTTAGAGATGAAGTATTTGAGTGATTATCTAAACAATCATACAACAATAACTTAATACCTAAAAAAAAGGAATTTTTACATAATAAATTATTATATTATCACATTTCTTCACTTTATATACTATCATATATCGATTTACTATGAATTTCCAAGGGAAATAAAGTCCCCTTAATGAAGTTCATTGAGGGCTTCCATAATTTTAATTCAATTATGAATACTTATCAAGTGGATGGCAAGGATTTAAGCTCCATGCAATATTCTAAAACATTTTTAACAATATTCACAAATCAAAGGTTAATATCTATCTTCAAAGTGGTTATGACCTTTTTTTTATATTTTAATTAAATTGATTAAATTTAAAAATTTGTCATATGAAATGAGTTATGGTTTTTTGGGCATGTGATATTAATAATCCATGTATTTTCCCATGGTGTTGTAAGAAAGCCAATTCACACATTAAGAATCTTCATGGTTAAAAATCGTGTGACATGCTCTTTTTAAATGTGTATATGTTTAATTTATTTCTTAATTCATTTTATAAATAATAATAATAGTAATAAAGTAGTTATATTTTAGTTATTTTTATCATTTTTGAAATTTTAGAAAGGGGGGATGTATTATAAAGTAAGTGTTTTGATGATTATCATGGATTGATTTCTATTACTATTTATTAGATATTTAATTTATATGATTGCATCAGTTATATAAACATGTTATATATATGGTCATTATATAATACCTCATATACTCAACTATATACATAACATAATATGAAATTCTATAAACACAACTACATCACTAGAAAATAAATATTATAAGTTATATATTGTTAACAATATTACTAATGAATGCATTATTAATGTCATGAATCCAAATCCCCTAGCAAAAAACAAATTCCTACATGTATATTCCTAAGTCATTTCACACCTTGCTATATAGATTATTATGGAAGCTATGATTACTACTTAATTCTATTATTGTGTGTTGGTGAATATTTACCATACTTAATTGGTTACAATACCAAGTGGGAGATTAAATATTTATTAAAAAAGTGTATATATATACCCGGTGGCTCTCACGATGAACTCATTTCCTAAGTTAATGAAACACTATAATTATAGCTTTTGATTTAATATCTAATTATTTAATTTTATATAACCCATTTATTATTAGCATACTATGACATTATTCTTTGATTAATTTTATATGGTTATGGCACCTCCATAACCTAGAGGGTTCCATTGCTTACATTAGCGTTCATAAACACCATTGTGATGGGGATACTGAAGACATGTGACAGTGGAGTGGTGTTCGCATCCGCTAATTTCACCTCAGTTGCAATCATGTGCTAATATAGTACATTAGTCCCATATTTCCTATTCGATGGTGGATCTAGATTCTAGGAAGATCAACGATGGATATCCTACCCTACAAACCCTAACCCCAATCCTCTTGCCTTGATGGTTTCATTCTGATATTATCACATATGGAAAAGTTATAGCACCAGGAATGTGTTCGAACCGTGCCACCAAGACTGCACATCCCTTTGCAGGTGTTTGGAAACTAGATTCATGTTAATCTCATGGAAAGATGCCCTTCCACCATCGATCAGGTAATTTGTTCACAATTCCTCTGTATTGCTTGTTTTTCCCCATTTTAATTTTGTTACTTTGAGTTTTGCATTAAGAGTTTAGTATGATGTGGAATTAAGGGTTTCCTTTACCGGTATTCTTTCCAGGGATTCGATAGTGGTGTATAACTCCCATTTGGTGAATTACATAGGAAAAAATCTTGGAAATACTAGAAAAAAAATCACTTCTATCAGGGTTTCCAGCACATTACTCTTCTGAGTAATTATTGTTTAAAGTGTGGATGCGAAGGTTTTATTTTGATGCCATCTTATCTTGGTAAATACACTCATTACCTTTGAATCTTGTGTAGGGATGTTCAACAAAGGGAAGGAATATGAGTCTATGCATGCCCCTCAGGTAACCTTCATTGTGTTTTGGACAACTACTTCTGGACCCTAGGGTTATTAGACTCCCTCATGCACTGTGTAAGTTAATCCTTCCACTGGTTTTGTCTTTATGCTGATGATCACAAGAATTGGATGGAAATCTGTTATTTCTTGTTTCTATTGTTTAATTTAGACACCCCCGTGCTACCTAGATTTGGGAGCATCTGACCCTTCTTTACCTTACACGAGTTCATTCTTATCTGTGATTTTTCCCATGTAAAATCTAACATTGTTGTAAGGTTAAGGCTCATCTTCCTATTATTTAACTTAATTTGTATTACTATCCACCCTAGTTTTTTATTTTCCTGATGAAATTTGTAGGTGGGTTCTCCCTCTCTGCAAAATTTGCCTAGCATTAATATCTAGTTTTATCTTCAGGGATTCGTCATAGTCCTACCTCCTTACCAGGTTGGTGTTTTCTTAGTACTCGTGGGGTCTTTGGCTGCTACAATGGATAATCTGTTTTGGAGGTAGTTATTGAACTACGCTAAGTTCTAGCCTTCAAATTGCTCTTAATCGATTATGTTCTAGGACATGTATTTAATGTGTTATTCACCAGAAGGCCCACTTTTTAAATCTTGTTTTATTTTTCATCCATTGTGATGATGTCTCTGTTGATCAGCAATTGTCATTGATGTCAACCCAAGCAGCACTAGGGGCTAACCCAATATTGCATGGGAATTTTTACCTACCAAATTAATATATTCTGGGTCAATAATGCTTTTTATGGTTTGTACTTGTTGAGATTTTTCCGTTGATATATGGCACGCCATGTAATTCTTCACGGTTTGAGAGATATTCATGTTTGAAGTTTGTACCCCCAGTTAGTGGGCTAAAACCCCATGGGGTTGGGGCATGGGTCATTGAAAAGTCATAATTAATATTTTTTAAGCTCCTAAAATCCCTCCCACTTTAACTTGTTGAAGCCCCTCTCAACATAAGAATTTATATAAATTGTGATCCTCATTTCCTCCTTATGCAAGGGATTTCGCCATCTGAAAAAGTTCATCGTGAAATTTTCGTTCTAAATTTTTTTTTACGAAGGTTATGAAGCTGAAATTTTTATGAGGTGAAGCAGAAATCCTGAGGAAGCTGCTGTAAAAATTTTATATCAAGGTGCGCAATATTTTTGGAGATATGATTTGTGGAAGTCAGGGTTTTTGCAAGCTCCTGAAATTCATCTCAAAGAAGTGACCTTGGTAAAATCGTCATAACTCTCTCTCTGACTATCGAATTGGAATTCTATAAAAGTGATAGATAACACACATAATTCAATTTTTTCTCTATCAATTTTAGAGCTGAATGAAGAAACAATGACACGTGGCACACCATACAAGTTCGCTCTACTGAAAAAGTCCATAATTAGGGAATTGAGAGAGATTGGGTATAACTCTCTCTTGAAGAATCCAAATTGGGTCAGAACTGTGGCATTGGAAATATGACTCAGAGGACTACTACAGGACTGAAAATCCGATATTGGGGATATGAAATAACATAGATACACCAGATTCAATATCGAGCTCCTAGAATGCAAAGAAAAAGATAGATCATGTGTTGTCAAGGGTTGCAAAGGACCAGACTTTCTAGGGCAGAAAAGAAAATCAAGGTGCAACAAAGGGTAGCATGAAAAGAGCATCAACCAAGGTGCATAATAGTAGCAAGAACTTCATCCTATGAAGTCTTCAAGTGGGCAGCACTGCATACAATCATTGTAAAGGTATCATTGTACGTAGTCATTGTAAATAAATTATTGTACAAATTTTGCTAGTATCTATCTGCCAAGAGTTGAAGAGGCAGTACCAGGTGGTCTAGGATCATCATTAGGTGGTTGTGTCATATTTGAGGTTATGTTCTAGTGTGTCTTATTATTCTACATCATTCTACATCATTGTAAAGTGGACCATTTTCCGTGGTATGGGAGTCCATTCTTCTTTTATTCTTCTATAGGGTGGTAGGGTGGTGCTAGGGTGAGTTGTAGCTCATTGGGTGTTAGGGCATCCGTTCAGTTGATTACTCAAGAATCTCGAGCGTTGGAGTTTCCATCCAGTGGGAGCTGGAGAAGAATGCTTTTCTAGATTCTAAGAAGTTGGAGCTTTATTTTCAATTGGACTTGAATATTAAAGAATTATTAGAAATGCATTAGGTGGTTTTTGTCCTGGAGTGGGTTTCCACCTTAAAACCTGTGTGCATTTGTGTTCCTCTTGTTTGCTGCTATCATTGTACAAACACTGATAATAATTAAAGATTAACTAATTCTCTAATTGAAAGGAATATTGATTCACCCCCCCGGCCCTCTCATTATTTCCGAAAATTGGTTTCAGAGCTTGGTTCCTTCAATAGTAGTTTAACAACTGGAAGGAGGTCATGGAGCATACCTAGAATGGTGTACCACTATTCAATGAAAATAATTATGCACTCTGGAAAGGAAGAATGGAGGTCTATCTCTTGGTGCAAGGTTACGAAGTATGGGACACTATTCAAAATGGATTTACATCAACCGTGGATGAACAAGGTAAGAAGAATTTGGTAGATGATGAAAAAGCAAAGAATATTATTATCATTGGACTTATTGAATCTGCTTATAATAAGGTGTTGGGTTGTAAAACCACCAAAAATGTATGGGACAAGCTTGAGAATATATATGCAGGTGACTCAAATGTCAAAGAAGAAAAGCTTCAAATCTATAGAGTAAAATTTGAGCAACTCAGTATGAAAGAAGAATGCAACATTGCTGCATACTTCAAATACGTTGATGAAATAACCAATACTCTGGAAGGATTGGGAGAGCCAATTGATGAAAAGACTATTATACAAAATATTCTTAGAATGTTACCAGGGAGATTCAACCCAAAGGTATCGGTCTTAGAATACAGTGCAAATCTAGACAAAATCAGCAAAGAAGAATTACATGGAGTTCTCATAGCATATGAAATGAGACTTGATGAAGAAAAGGGTACTTCAAATATGGAAACTGCATTCATTGCATCTAAGAAAACCAATAAGGACAAATAACCTTCTATTGAAATGACATGCACCTTCAAGTGTGAAGAAAAGGGATATGATGGAGAAGGTATTTCAGATGAAGAATATGCTTACTTTACGAGAAAACTAAAAACTGGTAAGGGAAAATTCAAAGGTAAAATTCCATTGATATGTTTTGGTTGTGGTAAGGTTGGGAATTTCGTAGAAAAATGTCCAAACAAAAGTGATGGCAACTCAAAAGGAAAGAAAGGCTTTAAGAAATTCAACAAGCAAGGAAAAAAGAAAGGATCCAAAAGGAACTTTCGCTCTAAAGAAGATAGCTCATCATTCGAAGAAGAAAGTGACATCAAAGAAGAAGCCAATGAGAAAGTATTGTTTATGGCCAAGCACAACAAAAAAGAAGTATCAAACATTGAAAAAGAAGGGTTGACCATAGAAGAATTTTATGAGGAGGCAATCAAGCTTATAAAATAACTCAATGCTGAGAAGATCCGTTCCAATACTCTTGAAGAAAAAGTTCAAGGTCTCAAAATTGAAGTTGAAGAACAAAAATGTATTGAAGAGTAACTTCAAAAGAAGTTGGAAGAAAGCAACCAAGAAAGGGATGCATTAGAAGCCAAAGTAGTCTCGCTGCATAAGGAAGTGAAGAAGGGAAAAATTGTCCAAAACTATGCCAACAACTCAAGGGAATTGGAAGAAGTCATCAACAATCAAAAATCTTACAACGACAGAACTGGCCTCGGTTACAAAGAAGAAGAAGCAGGACCTTCTACAACAAAATACAATGAACCTATGAGATCTAACATACATGTAGACTTCATTCGACAAGATTCACAAGAAAATCCTTGGAAGACGATTCCTCGACGAAGATTTTCATTCAGGTACCAACATATTTTTCATGGCTATTGTTATTCATGTGGAAAATTAGGTCATAAAGCTGTAGAATGTCGCATGTACCCTAGGAACCAATACAATTCCAGGATATTTTCAAATATGAACCTCCCAGGGCTCAACGAAACATCAATAGATTTGAACATTTAAGAAATAATATGGAATGTTACAAATGTTAGAACTTTGGACACATAGCCAAAGACTACAGACTTGAAAATCCTCCAGAAGAATCTTTGAAGCCACAGAATGAATGAACGTGGAAGAAGAAGAAGACTGATAATTGTGCTCTCGCTCTCAAGGCTCAAAACAATAAAGATGTGTGGTACGTTGACAGTGGCTGCTCAATGCATATGAGTGGAGATAAAAGGAAATTTGTATCTCTGAAAGAGAAGAAGGATGGAACCGTATCCTTTGGAAATGATGGATCTTCAAATGTTATAGGATCAGGTACCATCACTCTTAGAAGCAAATATTCTATAGCCAAGAATGCTCTATTGGTCGAAAACATGAATCACAATCTTCTCAGTCTTGGACAAATGTGTGATCAAGGACAAACAATGCTATTCAACTCCAAAAAATGTGAAATCAAGAAAGGCAGGTATGGTAAAATTGTGGCTACAACACGTCGAGCTCCAAACGACATATATGTTCTGGATGAAGCAACTAAAGCATGTCTACTAGCTAAATAAGATGAAAGATGGTTATGGCACAAAAGAATGGGTCACATAAACTTTGACAATCTTGTCAGGATAAGCAAAAAAATCAATACGAGAAATGCCGAAAATCTCAAAACCTTCCAACACACTATGTGAGGCATGTCGGCATGGCAAGTAGACAAAACTCCAATTTAAAACAAAAGAACACTTTGCATCACATCCATTGGAATTGATACATACTGATCTATGTGGTCCTGTGAGAACAAAAGGCTTAGACAAAGAATTATATTTCATGTTAATGATAGATGACTATACCAGGATGACAGCCGTCAGTTTCCTAAAGAAAAAAATTGAAGAATTGGAGTGCTTTAAGATCTACAAGGAGTTGGTTGAAAATGAAACTGATTTGAAAATAAAGTGTTTAAGATCAGATAATGGTGGAGATTTCACTTCCAAATTATTTCAGTAATACTGTGATGAAAATGGAATAAAAAGGCAATTTTCAACAACACAAACACCTCATCAAAATGGAGTTGCTAAAAGAAAGAATAGAACCGTACAAGAAATGGGTAGAACAATGTTGAATGACTCAAAATTGGATGAATATTTCTGGGTTCAAGCAATTGATACAGTAGTCTTCATTATCAACTGAAGTATTCTTAGAAATAATTGCAATAAAACTCCATATGAATGATGAAAAGGAAAACCAACTAATGTAAAATATTTCAGAATCTTCAGAAGCAAATGTTATATCGAAAGAGAAGATCAAAATTTGGGTAAGTTTGAATCATGTGTTCATGAAGGTATCTTTGTTGGTTACTCATGCAAAAGAAAGGCCTATAAATGCTATAATCTAAGACGAAAACAGATAATGGAGAGCATAAATGTTACATTTGACGAAGATGGTGTTCTTTTGAGTAATGATGAGGATCTATAACCTTTGAAACTTGAGACAGAGGCTAAAAAAGACACAGATAAAATTGTAGAACAAGAAGCAACTATCAACGAGGAAGAAGTAAACAATGATCATCAAGATATACCAGAACAACAAAAATAAGCTCCTCCAAGGAGAACAAAAGAGTGGATTCAAAAGAACCATCTATAAAATCAAATCATTGGTGATATAAATGAAGGTCGATAGCTTCGTTCATCACAACAAGCTCACCTTTATTTTCTAGCAACCTTTGAGCCTAGTAGTTTTGAGGAAGACAACCAGAATGAACATTGGGTAGCAGCTATGAATGAAGAATTGGATCAAATTGATAATAATAACACCTGGGAATTAGTTCCACGACCAAAAGATAAAAATGTCATTGGGACTAAATGGGTGTTCAGGAAGAAATTGAATGAAGATGGGCAGGTTACTAGAAACAAAGCAAGATTGGTTTGCAAAGGCTATGCACAAGTGGAAGGAATTGATTTCGACGAAACATTTGCACCAGTTGCCAGAATGGAATCCATCTGAATGTTTCTCGCCTATGCATGTTCAAGAAAAATCAAAGTCTACCAAATGGATGTTAAGTCAACATTTCTGAATGGAAAATTAGAAGAAGAATTTTACATCGAACAACCTAAAGGTTTTCTACTATCACAAAAAGAAGACTATGTCTGCAGGTTAAAGAAGGATCTATATGGTCTCAAGTAGGCTCGCATAGCATGGTATGGTCATCTTGATGGATATCTATGTCAACAAGGGTTCAAGAAAGGTACTGTTGATAGAAATCTTTATGTACAAATAGATAAAGATAATTTAACAATCATTGAGGTATATGTGGATGATATAATATTTGGTAGCAATGATGATCGATTAAGTAAGAAATTTTATACAAAGATGCAAAGTGAGTTTGAGATGTCTTTACTTGGTGAGCTGACATACTTCTTAGGGCTTCAAATATCTCAGCAAGAGAAAGGAATATTTATATGTCAAGCCAAGTACATCAAGGAAATTCTCAAGAAATTCAAAATGGAAGATTGCAAACCCGTTCTTACTCCAATGGTAACAGGGTGCAAATTGAGCATAGACAACTCATCTAAGGATGTGGATAAGAGGCCGTATAGATCTATGATTGGTAGTCTTCTATATGTAACAGCCTCTCGGCCAGATGTTATGCAAGCAATTGGACAAGTAGTAAGATTCCAAGCAACACCAAAAGAATCACATATTATTTCCGTCAAAAGAATTCTTCGATATCTAAAGGGCACAGAAGAATATGGCTTGTGGTATCACAAGGGTAAGAATCTCATTATTCAAGCCTTTACAGATACAGATTGGGCAAGAATTGTTGATGATCGTAAGAGTACTAGTGGAGCAGCATTCTATCTAGGTGGTTGTCTCGTATCATGTTTGAGAAAAAAGAAAAATTCAATCTCGTTATCTACAATGGAAGAAGAATACATTGCAGCAGCATCATGTTGTACTCAATTCCTTTGGATGAAACAAACTTTGCAAGATCTTCAAGTACAATTTAGTGAGCCTATTACCATATTCTGTGACAACACTAGTGCCATCAGCATCTCCAAGAATCCTGTCATGCATTCAAAAACAAAACACATTCCGATCAAATATCATTTTTTTAGAGAACAAGTCGCTGAAAAGAATATCAAACTTGAGTATGTTTGTACAAAAGAACAAATTGCTGATATCTTCACTAAACCTTTACCTCGTGAAGCATTTGAATATCTTCGTCAAAAGCTTGGGATTCTCCCAATTTCTCATTAGATTATAGGTTTGCAGGATGGTTGTGTGTCAGAGGGAGTGGAAGTGTGTACAGGTCCGCAATATGGTTGTGTTTAAGGGGGAGTTACCCTTTGCCATTGATGTTAAAGGGGGAGAGAATGTTGTAGGAAGAGGTGTCATGGTCGCAGGGGGAGTACTTGTGTTTCCATCAATGCCAAAGGGGGAGATTTCTGATCAGCAGTTGTCATTAATGTCAACCCAAGCAGCACCAGGGGCTAACCCAATATTGCATGGGAATTTTGACCTACAAAACTAATATATTCTGGGTCAATAATAATTTTTATGGTTTTTACTTGTCGATATGTTTCCGTTGATATATGGCACGCCATGTAATTCTTCACGGTTTGAGAGATATTCATTTTTGAAGTTTGTACCCCCAGTTAGTGGGGTAAAACCCCATGGGGTTGATGCATGAGTCATTGAAAATTAATAATTAATATTTTTTAAGCTCCTAAAATCCTTCCCACATTCACTTTTTTAATCCCCTCTCAACCTAAGCATTTATATAAATTGTGATCCTCATTTCCTCCTTATGCAAAGGATTTCGCCATCTGAAAAAGGTCATCGTGGAATTTTTTCTCTAACTTGTTTTCTACAAAGGGTGAGAAGCTGAAATTTTTATGAGGAAAATTCGAAATCCTGAGGAAGCTTCTGTAAAAATTTTAGATCAAGGTGCACAATATTTTTGGAGATATGATCTGTGGAAGTCAGGGTTTTTGCGCGCTCCTGAAATTCATCTCAAAGAAGTGACCTTGGTAAAATAATCATAAATCTCTCTCTGAGTATCAGATTGGAATTTTGTAAAAAGTGACAGATAGTGCACATATTTTAGTTTTCATTCTATAAATTTCAGAGCCGAATGAAGAAACAGTGACACGTGGCACGCCGTACAAGTTCACTCTGCTGAAACAATCCATAATTGTGAGAGATTGGGTATAAATCTCTCTTGAAGAATCCAAATTGGGTCAGACCTATGGCATTGGAAATACGACTCAGAGGACTACTACAGGACTGAAAATCAGATATTGGAGATCTGAAATAACAAAGATACACCAGATTCAATATCGAGCTCCTAGAAGGCGAAGAAAAAGCTAGATCATGTGTTGTCAAGGGTTGCAAAGGACCAGAATTTCTAGGGAAGAAAAGCAAAGCAAGGTGCAACAGAGGGTAGGATGAAAAGAGCATCAACCAAGATGCATAACAGTAGCAAGAACTTCATCCTATGAAGTCTTCAAGTGGGCAGCACTGCATACAATCATTGTAAAGGTATCATTGTACTTAGTCATTCTAAATACATTATTGTAGAAATTGTGCTAGTATCTATCTGCCAAGAGTTGAAGAGGCAGTGTCAGGTGGTATAGGATCATCTTTAGGTGGTTGTGTCATAGTTGGGGTTATGTTCTAGTGTGTCTTATTCCTCTACATCATTCTATATCATTGTAAAGTGGACCATTTTCCCTGGTACGGGAGTCCATTCTTCTTTTATTCTTCTATAGGGTGGTAGGGTGGTGCTAGGGTGAGTTGTAGCTCATTGGGTGTTGGGGAATCCATTCAGTTGACTACTGAAGAATATCGAGCATTGGAGCATACATCCAGTGGGAGCTGGAGAAGAATGCTTTTCTAGATTCTAGGAAGTTGGAGCTTTATTTTCAATTGGAGTTGAATATTAAAGAATTATTAGAAAAGCATTAGGTGGTTTTTGTCCCGGAGTGGGTTTCCACTTTAAAAACTATGTGCATTTTTGTTCCTCTTGTTTGTTGATATCATTGTACAAACAATGATAATAATTAAAGATTAACTAATTCTCTAATTGAAAGGAATACTGATTCACCCCCCCTCTCAGTATTTCCAATAGTCTCCAACTCGGTTTCGTCTAGGTTCTACTAAATAATCCATGAGGCACTGTAATGCACACTGTATTATTTTGACTTTTTTTTATAAAAATTCTGCATGAGTTCTATTATTGATAATGGAATTCATGTAGTTTTAATGTCTATAAAGCTGCAAATTTTTATTTTCGTGAATAATTCCCTTGTTTAAAATCGAATTTCACTAGCTATAAAGGATTGTTTTCTGTTTCATTTCTTCTTCGTTATATGATACACTTTTGTTGATACGGTTCTAATCATGCTCCCTTTAGCATATATGTATATATCTCTCATAAACCCAATAACGATCTAATTATTTACAGTTATTGTTTACAGTTGTGGTTGCTATGTTTCCAACAATTCCATTTCTTTGCAATTAGGTACAAGGAAAGATTCGCAACTTCACCCAGTTTTCCCTTCCTAAAATTAAGTTTCTGCCTGTAATTATATTTCTTATAAATTTATTATGATATTATCGAGGTGATTTCAATATGTAGTTAGTATATGAACATATGTAACTTATGATGGTGGTTTCTTTCTTTTCATTTTTGAAGTTAATATTTTTTCCTTGTCTATGTACTGTCGATATTGGTAGTCGTATGTTCTTTCCCCCTTCATGTAGTGTCGATTAGCAAAATATTATCACTATCAACATATATTACCTCAATTTAAGTACCCTATCAGAATCTAGTTTTCTAATTTATTCTCCCCTATGTCAATTTATTATTCCCTGATCTGTAACAACAACATTTTAATGTTTTTAAAATAAATACTTAGGTGTATCAATTCATTAATCATTGATATGTATTAATATGATTTTACAATACCACACGTTTGTTCCCACTATTAGTTTTTCTTATTAATTCCAGGAAATTGAATTTCTATCACTCCACCACACATGTACTGGTTTAGAACGATATGCATATCAACATTGTCCTTCTAATTGTTTATACCCTTAGAATTTTATGGACACTATTGCATTGTATTTTTTTTTTAAATTTTACTTCGACATAGACCTCTGGTTGAGGTTTTAATTGTTTTATAAAAATACCAAACTCTCTAGCCTTTTTCCTTTGCTAATAAATCTATCTCATTTTTTGCATTGTATGCTTCTTAATGTGCATTGTTGACACTTATTATCTCAGAGGTAATCCTAGCTACATATTTTAGTATATGTCTTATTCTCAACCATCGAAAATAGAATTTCATATTTCTACTAGGAAAGGATTTACCAAGAATTCCTCCACTCTTAGTATCACGCTTGGTTCATCTATACAAGTCCAACATAGAGGAGATTATCCCGCTTCTTTCCTATTGCAAGTTACTTCTGTAAACTAGTTCGATTATAGTCATACATAACAAACTTCCCCTTTGCTTGTATATATTTCCTAAGAATCATCAAATAAACTGTAATAGAATTTGAATCATGCTATAATCATGAAATAATAAAGATTAATAACATACTTAGGAATCATCAACTACACTATAATAGAACTTGAATCATGCTGTAATCATGAAATAATAAATATTAATAAAATACTTAGGGAAATATTCTGATAGGCTACATAAGAAATAATGTACAAAAGAAACATCATCAAGCCTCTTCATTTAGCACAATATACTTTTTAATTACAAGATATTTCTTACATAACATATTTCTAACATAAATCAGAATTAAATAATAACCTGCAAAGATTAAAACATTAAATTATAAATATTAATACTACTTGCATATTAAATAGTATTACAAAAAGTAGTCACAAATAAATATATCCAAACCAGAAATATTGTTGTAGGCCTGACTTAGGGAATTTACTAGCCACCCAACCTTGAACTGCACTTCCAGTTCCCCTAGAGATGAGTATGTTTGTGAAGAGAATCAAAAACCTTTGTTGGTTTCTCCTCTTATATATTTAATACCTTCTTCCATACTATATGTTTCTCTTAGAAGTGTCTCAGTTTTGTGGTTTTCCACAACCGCTATGTGAGGATTTGTTTTCTAAAAGCTCTCTTTTCTCTCCTGTGAGGCTTTAATATTTTCTGAGCTTGACATCTTTCCCTAGCCAAGCAATTTAATGAATTTTCTCTTTGTCCATTAAATATTATGTGAATATTATCTAGAACATTATGTGGAATTATTACTTTAGTAAGAATCTCAATTATAAATAAGTAATTCCTTAAGTATAACCATTCTTATCATTATATATAAAAAAATATTTATTCACATAGTGTCTCAATGTAATTTATGTATTTTCCACCATTTACATGAAATAATTAATTAAAAAATAGTAACAATAAACATTAACACATGCAGGGGCATTAGATTCTTGCCCCCTTTTATTCTACACCATCCTTGGCGTTTCTTGTTTCTGTTATTTCCCTCTAGAACAGTGATGGGTACTTTTCTTGCATTTCATCTTCTCGCTCAAAGTTTTCCTCTTCGTGAGTAAAGTGCTTCCATTGCACTTTAACCCAGACGATAGCTTGATTCTGAAGCCAAATATTTTTCCTATCTAGGATACAGAGAGGTTTGGAGAGAAAGTCCCCTTCAAGAAACACCTGTATCAATTTCCAGTCAATAACGTAAGATTCATCATGTAAGTATTTCTTAAGTAAAGAAACATGAAAAACATTATGAACATTAATGTGTCTGGGTAGTGATAATTGGTTGGATACAGGTCCTACACTGTCTAAAATTCCAAATGGCCCACAAAATCATGGTGCTAATTTTGGACAAGTTCCCATACATAAGGTACTTCTTTTGGGTTTAACTCTTACGTATACATGGTCTCCAATTTTTAACTCTTTGTGTGTTCTCTTTTTATCTTCATAACTTGTACTTTTCTAGGTTTAACTCTCATGTATACATGATCTCCAATTTTGAACTCTTTGTGTGTTCTCTTTTTATCTACATAACGCTTTTGTTGGTGTTGTGTAGTTTCATATTCTACTAAATTATTCATATTGTTTTTTATTTTTCCTAAAATGCATCTGGCCCAAGAATCAACTTATCCTTTGGTTGGATCCAAATAAGTAGTGTATGGAATTTTCTTCCACAAAAAGCTTCAAAAGGGCTAATTTTTGTAGATGTCTAATAGTTGATGTTATAAGAAAACTCACTTAAATGTAAAAAATCTTCCCATTTTATCTATCTGTCCATTAAATACATTCTGAGCATTTCCTCCAAAATATGATGCACTCTTTTAGTTTGTCAATCCGTTTTAGGATGGTATGTGGTACTAAAATTCAACTTGGTTCCCATGCCCTCAAGCAAGGCCTTCTAGAATTTTGAGTTAATTTTGGTGTCTCTTGCTGATTCTATCATCTTGGATATCCCATGCAACCAAAAAATCTCCTTCATGAAGGTGTGAGAAATTCATGGTGTACCGAAGGTAGACTATGCTGGTCGGAAATAGGATGCTTTACTCAAGTTTTCCACTACCACCATGATTGATTCATGTTGTCTCTTTGTCTTTGGGAGCCCTGTGATGAAATCTAAAGAAATGATCTCTCACTTCCATTATGAATAGGTAATGGATTCAACAATCGAACATGATGTTGATGCTCTAAGTTTACCTACTGACATTCTAAGCATCTTGATAAATATTCAGCCGCATCCTTTTTCATTCCCATCCAAAACACTTTTTTCCTTAAGTATGTGACCATTTTATGATATCCTAGTTGTCCTACATATGGTATTTTATGATATTCCTAAAGTATCAACTGTTTCAAATCATTTAGATTGGGTATATACATTTTTTTTATAAAACAATTTTTTTTTAGAATTTTCTATATAGCAATGAATATTAGTTTGCTGTAATTTTGTTAAATTTCAACATATTTTGGATCACTGATAAAAAAATTCTTAATATGCTAAAAAAAATATGTATTAACATTACTAACTACCACCTCCATTAAATTATAAACCTGCCTACTCAATGCATCCTTTATCTTGTTTTCTTTCCCCTTTGTGTTTTATGTCGAACTCGAATTCGCTAAGAAATTCCATCCACCTAGCTTTTCTTGCATTCAAATTTGGTTGGATGAACATATATTTCAGGCTTATGTGGTTAGTTACTAAGGTAAATTTATTCTCGATTAAATAATTCCTTGACATTTTTAAGGCATGTATGAACATGACTAACTCTAGATCATATACAACAAAATTTCTTTCATGAGATTTTAGCTTCCTTGAATCATAGGCTATTGCAGAGTGACCTTGCAATAGAACTCCCCTTAAGTCTTCCATACTAACATATGTACAAGCTGTGAATTCTTTATTGGGATAAGCAAGTTTTAGTATTGTTGTCGTTGTAAGTAGTTGTTTCAGAATGTCAAAATTATTTTGACACTCAACATTCCACTCAAAATCTTCTTTTTCCTTTTTTCTGTAAAGATGTAATAGGATCTACTATTCTAGAAAATCCTTCTATAAATCTATGATAATACCATGCAATTCCCATAGGGGACCAAAAAACAGACACATATTTGGGTATACGCCAATCAACCCTGGCTTTACCCTTCTCCGTGTCAACTAATAATCCTTCCTTAAAGATGACGTGGCCAAGATACTCTATTATGGTTTTGTAGAACTCACATCTATTGATTTGTCATATAATCGATTCTCTCTTAAAATTTGCAACACCACTATTTAAGTGTTCTTTATGTTATTCTTTGTTCCTAGAGTATATCAAAATGTCATCAATAAAGACTAGCAGGAATTTATCCAAATATTTACTGAGTACCGTGATCATCAAGCACATAAAGGTGGTTGGGGCATTAGTAAGACCAAATGGAAGCACTATGAACTCGTAGTGTCCATATTTGGTACTAAATTTTTTTTTGTGTATATCTTCACTCTTGATCCTTAGTTGATGATATCTTGTCCTCAAGACCAATTTTCAAAACACTATCATCTCCCTTACTCGATTGAACAGGTCGTCAATATGGGGCAATGGATGCTTATTTTTGACAGTTAACTTATTTACGTGTCGGTAATCGATGCATATGTTAAATGTGCCATCCTTTTTCTTAAAGAAAAACACAAGTGCTCTCCATGGTGACACACTACGCCTCTTGTAGCCTTTATCTAACAGCTCTTGAAGTTGAATTTTAAATTCCAATAACTCAGGTGGGCTCATCCGATAAGGATCCCTTGATACTAGGGTGATACCAAGTACCAAATGAATAGAAAAAAATATATCCTAGTGGCGTGGTAAACTTCGAATCTCCTCTGGAAACACATCCCATAATTATTTAATAGCTGGTAGTGTGTCTAAACTTGGTTTCTCCCCTTCTTGATTTCCTTTATCTATCACTACTATATAGAATTGACACCCTTTCCTTGCACTCTTTTTCATTTGTACATCGAAATTTTTTCTAAAAAATATGGGTTTTAGTGTTACTTGAATTGTTTGAGTTTGTCCTTGCTAATTTGTGCATGTCACTATTTTAGCTAGGTAGTTGACAATAGCTCCTTGAATTTCCAACTAGTCGATACCTATTAGTATGTCATAGGATCCTAGGGGAAGTACATTGATATTTACTATTGTGGGGTAAGCATTTAAATTGAGGGGACATTGTTTTACTTGACTAGTTACCCTTCTCCTAATACTAGTTTCTAACTAAGCCAACCATGGATATTTGTATTTTTCATTCTTAATTTACTTTTGTAAACTAGTTCGACTATATATTTCATAGGAATCACCAATTACGCTCTAATAGAATTTGAATCATGCTATAATCATGAAATAATAAAGTTTAATAAGAGGTTGAGAGGAATATTATGATAGAATACATAATACATAATATACAAAAGAAACATCTTCAAGCTCCTTCATTTAGCACAATCTATTGTTTTAATTGCAACATATTTCTAACCTAACATATTTTTAACATAACATGGTAACAAATAATAACCCGCAAAGAGTAAAACAGAAAATTGTATATACTAATTCTACTTACAGATTCAAGAGTATTATAGAAAGTAGCCACAAAAAAATATATCCAAACCAGTATTATTGTAGTAGGCATAACTTAGGGAATCTACTCGCCATCCAACCTCGAACTGAACTTCCAATTCCTCCCGAGCTAAGTATGCTTGTGGAGAGAATCAACAACCTTTATTGGTTTCCCCTATTAGTTTTTTCATACCTTCTTCCATATTGGATGTTTCTATTAACGACGTCCTGATTTTGTGGTTTTCCACAACAGTTAGCCGAGGCTTTGTTTCTTAAAATCTTTCTTTTATCTCCCACAACGATTTAATATTTTTCAAGCTTGGTGTCTTTCCCTAGCTAAAAGATATAATGGATTTCACTCCCTCCATTAAATCTTACTAGAATATTATCGTGAACTTTCTATGGAAGTATTAGGCATCTCAATTCTAAATGAGTGATTCACCAGGTATAGGCGTTCTTATCATTATCAATAAAATTTATCTATTCACATGATGTATCAATGTACTTTATGGTTTTTATGCCATTTACATAAAATAATTAATTAAAAAATAGTAACAATCAACATTAACATATGGAGGGGTATTACGATTAATGGAAATATATTCCATAATAAAATATGATAAGTATTATTTATTACATGAAATTTTATATCACTTATATTACTCATTGTTGTATTATATTAAAATCACATAATATTTACAACTAGAAACTCCTTAATATCAATTATTATATTAGTAAATTACAACGAAATCCCATGTAGTATAGGGAATCAAATCTCCACTAATCTTGCATAACATTAAACATGGTAACATTAGTAATTTTGTTATTTATTGTTAATGTAAATAGAATTTAAACATATAAAAAATATTTTATAGTTTTTATTATAAAGAAGTTAATTGGATTGATTTTAATATATATGATCTATTTTTTATTTAATTTTATTTATGTTTTTTTAAATTTGACTTGATCCAATATTTATATTAATAACTTTAAATTTTATATTTATATTAATAAATTTAAAATATATATTTATAGTAATAAATTTAACTTAATTTTAAAATGTGATTATTAAAAGAAATTTATGTTTAGTATTACAAAATAACAATCCTTAAATATTTCAAAATTTGTAACTTGAATTGTATTAGGTTATAATTTACTTGTTTTATTGAATAATGAAAGAAAATAAACCATATCTCATAAAGAAACAAATAAAAAAAAATTATTTGCATTTTAGTTGAGAGACCACTTGTATATGGAAAAAAGAACATATGGAAAATTATTTTCATAACTAATTTCACAATAAGAATATATGGAAAATTAATTTCATCATCCATGAGCTAGTTGTTTAGCTCAAAATATTTTTGACACCAAAAAAATTTATAATCACATTCATTCTTCATTTGAAAATGGACATGGATGTGGGTGCTTACTAAATTTTTTTTTTTTTACTTGTTAGATGTTGAATTACTCACAAAGAATTGAAAAATTGATCTATTTTTTGGCTCAACCTTTTATTCCATGGTGCTTTAAATATGGATGGAGCTTATCTCCTATAAAATGTAGATTCTATGAATTGGGTTAAATTTTAACATAAAAACTACATTTAAAAAAATATGGGGTAGGAAAAAATAGAATAGAGTGAAAATGAGTTCTATAATGTGAAAAAAGTCTAAATAATCTATATTCCTATAATTAAATTAGAGTGAAGTCTTGGCTAAAATTTAAGAGAGAAACCTACATTTAAAAAATATATGGGGAATGAAAAAATATAATATAATGAAAATAGATCTATAATGGGAAAAAACTATAAATAATTACGCCTTGTCTCTATTTAAAGACGACTCCCCAAATTTCACTCTGTACTAGTCTGTACTATTGGATAGAATGTTAGGCGATTAAAGATTTATAGGTGGTCAGATTAATAATTTTTTTTTTTTGTAAATTCGTAGGACCTGCTATTTTCTATTAAGATGGGCAAGTTGCAAAAATATAAACATCAGTAGTTGTGGTGCCTCGACCCGCCCGAAGGAAACCGGGTCTGTTGGCCACCTTAACGAGTTGAAAGCTAACCAGAATTTATACTGTTTTAACCGATCAGTAGCAGCTAGTGCTACTCTACTATGACCATAGTATTTACATATAAAGCAGCGTTGATAGATCCTGTCAACAAAATGCATGCAAAAAGACAAAAAAGAGAAGCAGATTTGACATCAAATCAACTAGGAAAATAAGGATTATTGACAGGAAATACTGAAGGTTTTGCATCTTGAAGAAGGCGGAGCTGTTGCTCCATATTTCCAATTCTGACATTTTGTTGATGCTAGATCGTTACCATCTCGTGCATCTCATGCTTCAATGAGTGAAGTTCAAAAATAACAGATGAATAAGATTGAGTTTCCTTTTGCTGAAGGCTTGAAATGGCTCTGGCCAACACACACTTAAGTTTCCAGTAAGTTTTCACTGATTGTTAAAAGAGGGATACTCTGCCCCTAGTACTACTTGGGTCCAAGATGAAATCCAGACTTTCCTACTACTCAGTGATATCTTTATCTTCTGCTTCATAATCCTACTCCTAATTTGCAATTGTAGCTTTGATATCCTCAGGGGTAGAGGTCTCGAAGGTGGCAGCTATAGTTTCCACGGTTTCCACATGAGATTTATGCCCTCGTTTGGCAACTGGAGGGGTTTGAATAGGACGATGCCTAGCACTCTGCCCAGATTTCATCCGAGCCATAAAATCTGGAAACAGAGATTCACGTAGGGGATAAAACAAATATTGGTAAAGATTATGGAAACAAAAGAGAGACTTGACTATTATGGAATTAACCGATGAACGTTCCAACCAGGATATAGAAACAAGGCCGAAGTCAGAGATAAGGCGAGACAACTGGGTGGTTATACTCTATCGCAATGTGAGTACACAATGGCTGAGAGTAGAAGCAGTTAACCTATACGAGTCCATACAATGCCATAACAGAGAAATTAGATAACTAACAATTCATAACCCCGTAAGCATGGACGCATAATAAATACCATAAATATGAATACAATGCGATTCTGGGCTTCTAAAACAGGGAATAACAGTAACAGGTCAAATAATGAGAATAATTTCAAGCAAAAAATCCATCACGAAATCAACCAGGGTACCCATCACGAAAGCAACCAGAATAACCATGTGTGAGGATTGTACATACCAAAGAAGCCTAAAGCACTTGAAACAAATCTGAACAGATCCAACCACCACGAAATTCAACAACCAGAGCCAGAAAGGAATAAACAAGAGAGTTCATAGATTACCACAAACAAAGAAAGACCAGCGCCTATAACGCTTATGCAGCCGCCTTATCGAGTAAGTGCATGGATGACAGGTTTTGATCAACATCATATCCATCGAAGGTGGGAGTACGTTGAATTAATGCTATCTGACAAGGAGTTAATGCCATAGGAGTGTAAATTAATTGCATGTATAGGCTGTCCCATTGCTCTAACAAGCATCCCGATCGGGGAGGTGGTCAGATTAATAATTCACAGTTAAGAAAAAACTAGGCATTTATTGCGCAATTGTTTCTTGATAACTTAATGATTTCTTGCTGAACAATTCCTTGATGACTTAACGATTTCTTTATAGTTTCTCCACAAAAAAGTTTCTCTTGCAAGGATTTCTCTATTTGTCCATCAATAATTCCGAACTCAAATTCTTGGGAGAGATCGATCCTTCAAACAAAATGCCACATTGTAACACTCATTAACACTCAATCAACTACCATAAAAATAAAATAAAAATTATTTATACCATAGAAAAGTGATTTACCATACTACACAAAACTCCCATTTACCACTATTAAACCTTCTCCTATGCACTTTATAGCTTTATCACATTTGTTATATATATATATATATATATATATATTTATATATATATATATATATATATATATATATATATATATATACATATATATATTGGATTTTATACATATATCTTATCACATTTGTTTTATTTAATTTCATGAGTTCTAATCATCATATAAATCATTTAAGTTATAATATGATAACTATGGGTTTCGATTGCAATATCAATTTAGTGCAAAGTTCATGGTTTCACATGTTCGTTTGATGGTTTGCTCATCCTGAGATCCTTGAATTAAATTCTACCATCCTTTGTAACAAGTTGCGATCTTGGTCTTTAATGGCACAAGTATACAAAAGTTGATACAACCTATCAACATTTATTCTCCATGCCAGCTAATGTGATTGGGATACGTGTGTAGCCACCTGCCCTCACGGTCCCTATCTGATTGTTAATAGATCAACGGTGATCGTTAGTTGGTGGGAGAAGGCTTGCTTAATCGGTGTTATCCGACTTCATACTTACCATTTTCTCTGCCACAATTATTGGCTTGGCTCTGTCGTTGTCTCACTCTGCATGAACTTACCGCCATGGCACCTCTTCTGAGTGAGGCGGAGTATATCACCTCGGTCCATCAAAGTTGGTGCAGGAATTATCTGGAAGCTTCCCTTCACAAGGATTCCACTAGTGGCTTAAACCTTTGGCACTCTTCTCCAACTCAGGTAAGATAATCCCAAAGATAATACTTCTTTGTCTGCGTTTTACCAGTCTCAGCTTGTACTGCTTTCTGGTTCTGTAATAATATGTTTTTTTTGCTAAGTTTAATCTTTGTTTCTTTTTCTTCATAGCTCGGCTTTTGGCTTCCCATGGTGAGGTTACGATATCCACATATAATACCATATATTCTCATTATCCTCTGTTTTCTATTATATTCTTGGTAACAAATTTGTTATTGCTTTCCAAGTCACAGCTTAATTTCTTATCTAACCTCCTTGCTCCGGTATTATGCAGGTATTCCTCTTTGAAGCAGAATTATTTGTTTCTTCTCTAGAGAACAAAATTATTTCAGCTAATATTTCCTTACCTCGCTCCAGGTATTCCATAACGAGTTTCCTCCATCTGCATTCCTTGTCCTCGGGTTGACGCTTGATGCATATCCATAGGTTTCTCGAATTCTCCTCTAGAGTTGGTTCAGATTAAAATTTGGTTTTATTTTTCTTTGGCTCCGAGGAGCAACCTTTATAGTTTTCTTCCCAAGAAATCTGTATAAAAGTTTGTATGACTAAGGGACTTAAGGCTTAAACTATGTAATTCTAGTTTTTCTTTTCCTCCCTAAACAATCTCGGAAGGAATGCTCTGTCGAACTGTTTTTAAGCTTTGAATGAAAGTGAATATTGGTTACACTATTTCTCATTTCTAGGTTATGAGTTTGAACTTCTTTTATTTTGCATGCGCTGGTATCCATATGTATATGGAACATCTAAATGAATGTCTTATTGTGTTTAAATTAATTCCACAGAATGAACTTCTTTAAAATAATGGATAGCATTATTTTTACTTATATCTTGTTCTTACCATAGTTTAGTTCTTATAGAGATCGACTGAGTTATTTCCGGGATTTTAACTCTTAGAATAAAATACAGTAACACATATACATTAAATAGTTTTTTGTTTTTCTTTTTAAATAGAATGATGCATGCTTATTTTTCTACAAGTTTGTGCCTCGAGATGAGCTAATAAGTTAACTATATCTCTGTGTAATTGTTCCAGTTTTGTAGAAAGTAACAGATAGATATTGCATTTACTCTTTTATTGTTATTAAATATTTTTCTCTACATAGCATTGTCATAACAACATTTCCGTTCATTAGCTAAATTACTAATCATTTTTACTCGGGTGACCAAACCACCTTGCTCTTTGTCCATGATAACCATTTTTGGAGGACGACGTGTCAAGGGTTGGGTTTCTACGTGTCACCCTCAACCAACGATTCGTCCCTTAGTTTCTATAAGAGTTTTCTGTAGATTTCACTTGTTTCATTAAAAATTCACCGTCTATTCTATTCTTGATTATTAATTTTCTGTCTTCCTACTGGTACATTTTACTGCACAGTTCTTCCGCAGTCCTTAAATGGTTTTCTTGGTTTGCATGTAAAAGGAATCTTAACAGTAATAACCCAAATATGAGTTCTTTCATTACTTCTTCAGCACATAGTTTCTTCTGATCATTATGGAAGAAACCATTCCAAGAATATTCCCTAATAGTAATATTATCTACTAGGATAAAGAAAAGAATACAGAATTATCAATAAACAGGATTTCAGTCTTCATATACAAATGATGTAGATTACACTGTTCAAGTATTAATCATAGCTTCGATATTCAAATATATCCTGTGATATATATATATATATATATATATATATATATATATATATATATATTATTTTTTACCTTCATGTATAATATTTATCATCTCTATCCCATTCCAATACCACTAATTCTATGATTAATAGGAAATCACCTGTTTACAGTAAAACTAAACAATATATGTACTTTAATTATTTGAAATATATGCACAGATACTTATTTGGTTAAATAGTTTTCACAGCTGAGGTCCTCCCAACCTTCAAAAGAGGTGATTACGTCCTCCTCTTGCCCCCGTGCTCCAATCCCGAAAGCTACAGGTTAACAGTGGATATTTATGTTGTGACCTCAGGACACCTAGTCCAGTTAGTTCTAGAAATAAATTTGGGATTTTCTGAGTGTCTCCACTGGTCACTACCAGCTCTAGAAAATTATCACTTTCCCTTTTTCCATCCACTGAACCCCTACTCCTCACTGGTATGAATCTCTTATCCCCATAGGAGTAGGTAACTGTTTCCAACTGTCCCCAACCTCTAGTTCTTGGAAAACATTTACCATCATCTTTTACTTTTTATGAAGTTATTTTTCCATAAATAATTTTATTTATTATAATTAATGACATTTCAAAAAAACATTAATAGTTCCAATCTTT
Source organism: Pinus albicaulis (assembly GCA_034641835.2). Lineage (NCBI taxonomy): Eukaryota > Viridiplantae > Streptophyta > Pinopsida > Pinales > Pinaceae > Pinus > Pinus albicaulis. Next base: position 1,066,912,880 of record CM076580.1, read on the forward strand.
CCTTAAAAAAATAATTAAAATTTTCTTTTAGCTAGTTAGCAAATAGTTATCATTAATGGAGCTGTCACAACTTCCCCCCTGGAAATAACATCGTCCTCGGTGTTTCAACCTTGCTCTGAAAGCAGCTCTGGGTAAGCCTCATGCACAAATTTTTCGTACTCCCAAGTATCCTCATCCGGGCCAAGTGCTTCCACTGCACTTTAACCTGGGTGATGACTCGCTTCCGGAGCATAATTTCCCTCCGGTCAAGTATGTGTTGCGGCTTGACTAGAAACTCGTCATCTAGCTCTACCTGAAAAAAGAAAATTTTTATGTCAAAATATCATAAATAAATCATTTTTCAAGTTAGGATTTTAAAATCTATCCTGCTTGAATATTTTTCCATTGAATTACGTGCTTTGAATCATGCACATAATGCTTCAACAGAGATATATGAAACACATTGTGTACTCATATATGACAGATTAAAGCTAGCTGACAGGCCACAGGTCCTACCCTTTCCAAAGTTTGGAAGGGTCCACAAAACCTGGGAGCTAACTTGGCATGAGATGTCCACCGCAAGGTACTCCTCTTGGGTTTGAACCTCACATACACATGGTCTCCCACTTCGAATTCCCGATAAGACTTCTTTTTATCTGCATAGATCTTCTGCCAGTGTTGTGCATCCTTCAGATTTCATCTTATCTTCTTTACCTCTGTTTCCATCTCAGCAAGCATCTCGTGTCCCAATAATAATTTTTTTTCAGGACTTCTCTAATTTATGGGTGTGCGACACTGCCTCCCATACAAGGCCTCTAAAGGACTCATTTTTAGGACTCCTGGTAACTATTTTTGTAAGAAAATTCGGCAAGATGCAAATAATCCTCCCATTTGGTTGTCTGCTGCATGACATACATGTGCAACATGTCTTCCAATACTTGGTTTACTCACTCTGTTTGACCATGGGTCTAGGGATGATAAGTTGTACTAAAGTTTATTTGGGTCCCCAAACCTATAAATAGATTTTTCCAAAATTCTGAGGTAAACATAACATCTCTGTCTGAGATTACTATCTTTGGAATACCATGTAGCCTGAAGATTTCCCTCATAAAAATGTCTGCTATCTGTACAGTCTTGTAAGTAGACTGCACTGGTATAAAATGTGTGGATTTACTCAATCTTTCCACTACCACCATGATGGAGTCATTTTTCCTTTTTGTCTATGGTAAAACTATAATGAAGTCTAGGGATATAAATTCCCACTTCCATTTAGGTAGCAGTATGGGCTGTAACAATCCTGCAGGATGTTGATGCTCCATCCTCACCTGGTGACATCCAAACATTTACTTAAATACTCAGCAATATTTTTACGTATACCAGGCCAAAAATATACCTTTCTTATTGCAGTCAACATTTTTTGGTATCCTGGGTGACCTGCATAATTGTTGCGATGGTAATCATTCATTATCAACTCCTTTGGGTTCATACGGTTTGGTACATACACCTTACCTCTAAAATTTAGCATCTGATCATCATTTAATCCATACTCAGAAGTAATTCCTTGCTTTCTGGATTCTTCCATTGGCTGCCATAGGAATTGATATTCAGGATCTTTTTATGCTTCTTCTTTTACTAGATCTAATAATTTACTTTGAAGCTGATTGTAGTAAATCTCATAAACACAATGCAGCTTTCTACTTAAAGCATCAACGACTCGGTTCTCCTTACCTTTTACATGCTGGATGTCCATATCAAACTCACTTAAAAATACATTCCATCTTGCATGTCTAGATTTTAAATCAACTTGCTTGAAGTAACTAGTCAAGCTGCTATGATCTGTCTTTAACACAAACATTTTACCCAACAAGTAGTGTCTCCATACCTGGAGTGCATGTACTACTGCTGTTAATTCTATATCGTATGCTGAATGTATTTGTTCATGATCCTTCAACTTTTTTGATTCATATGCCACCACTTTTCCCTCTTGAGACAGAAGTTCCCCAACACCCTCTTTACTGGCGTCTGTACAAACTTCAAATTCTTTTTTGGGGTCAGCTACCCTCAACACTGGTGCAGTGGTCAAAAGTTGTTTTAGCTTTTCAAAACTGTTATGACATTCCACAGTCCACTTGAAAAATTTTCCTTTTCTATGCAAGGAGGTAATGGGAAAAGAAATTATGGAAAATCCTTCAATAAATCTTCGGTAGTACCCAGCTAATCCCATAAGGATCGAATGTATGCCACATTCTGGGGTACTCGCCATTCCATAATTTTCTTGATCTTCTCTGGATCAACTGAAATCCCTTCTGCTGAAATGACATGGCCTAGGTACTGGATTCCTATTTTAAAGAAATCACATTTGTTGAACTTAGCATACATCTGGTGTTTCCTTAACATTTCCAACACAATCCTCAAATTCTCTTTATGTTCTTCCTAGTTTTTAGAATATATTAAAATGTCATCTATAAATATGAGTACAAAATTATCCAGGAAAAGATGAAAGATTCCATGAATTAACCTCATAAAGGTTGCTGGTGCATTTGTTAACCCAAAGAGTAACACCACAAATTCATAATGCTTGTACCTTGTACGGAATGTTGTCTTGCAAATGTCTTCATCCTTTATTCGAATTTGGTGATACCTAGATCTTAAATCAATTTTAGAAAACACTGTGGCCCCCTTTACTTGATCAAACAGATCATCAATTTTGGGTAAAGGATATTTATTCTTGATTGTTAACTTGTTAAGCTGTCTATAGTCCATGCACATTCGCATGGTTCCATCTTTCTTCTTTACGAACAACATTAGTGCTCCCCAAGGGGACACATTTGGATGAATATAACCTTTGTTTAGCAGTTCCTGTAACTGCATTTTCAATTCTGTTAATTCTGGAACACTCATTCTGTAAGGAGCCCTTGACACAGGTGAGGCTCCTGGAATTAACTCTATGGTGAAGTCAATGTCTCGCTTTGGTGGTAATCCAGGAATATTTTCTAGAAAGACATCTAGAAAATCTTGCACCACAGGTATATTGTCCATCACAGGTGATTTTTCCTTGGAATCTGCATATCCCACATGAATAACATATAACTGACATCCCTTCCTTATACATTTATTCATTTGGAATGTTGTAATTGGATGTAACTGTAATGGATTTTTGATTCCTTGAATCTCTTTACATGTTCCATATTGTATTCTGTAATAAATAATCTTTTCCTTGCAGTCCAGTAGGGTCCAATGTTTTTCTAGCCAATCCATGCCCAGCAAAACATCATAGGATCCTAATGGAAATATATTCAAGTCTACTTGTAACTGTTGTTCGGATATTTCCAAAGTACTGTATCAAATATTGGAAGTTAACTTTCTTTTTTTCTCGTGTGGCTAGCTGTACCAGCCACGAGTTTTTCAATTTTTGTTCTTTTAATTTACACAGTTCCACTATTTTGGGACTAACATAACTTAGACTTGCACCTGGGTCTACCAAAATTGAAACAGATTGAGACAGTAATTTACCTTCCAACTTAATCATTGTTGGTTGATAATTTTCCCGTTGATCCTCCAATGTTGCGTTGATATGAGGAATGTTTCGCGCCACATCGCCTATTGTGGAAGCTTCTTGCAGATTTGCAACTGTGTCATTTCTTGCTCGCTGCGGACAATTTTTATAATAGTGTGCCTCTCCACACCCCCAACATTGTAGAGGTGGATTATTCACATGTCCTTGCTCAGGCTTACGGGATGCCTCTGTAGGATTTTATTCCACTGGCCATCGGGTTCTCTAGTTATTTATGCAAAAAAATTTAGTGATAGAACTTCGGGTAGCATTTTTAAAATTACTGCTTTTGACTCCTTTAAATTTGGAGTTTTTTTTCTGTTCTTTCCTTGGCTGCGAACTTTTTCCAACTTCCCCTTTAGCCTTGGACTACTGATAGCACATTCATGCCTTATGAATGGCTTCGTCCATGTTTTATGGATTCACAAACTCAATTCGCTCTTTCATATGTTTTGGCAAGCTGCTCAGAAATCTTTGCACCTTAGCCTTTTCCTCTTGGAGATCTGGGACATATCGTAATAGGGCGGTGAACTTGGTGATATATTCATCCATAGTCATCTGTCCTAGTCCCAAGTCATAGAATTCCTTAGCTTTCACATTATAGAAACATTATGTTAAATACTTGTATTTAAAGTATTGTTGGAACAATTCCTAGGTGACATCTTGTTCTTCGATGTTGCGAACATTCTTCACTTCTTCCCACCACATAGTGGTTTTCTATCTTAACTAATATATGGCCAATCTAGCCTTCAGTTTGCTACTATACTCGTACACCTGAAAGTAAGTTTTCATGTTTATTAACCATGCCTCTGCCACTTCCTCGCTTCACCATCAAAATTTGGTGGTTTTATTTTTTGAAACTCCCCCTAAAGTTCTACTTTCTGCTTTTTAACCTCTCATTGATCCGACAGATTGCCGAATTCTACTTCATGGTAGTTTTTTTCTTGTTACTTCGCTGGGATGCGCTTCTCTCCACTCTGTCAGTGGTATTATCTTTGGTTTGTTGTTCCTCACCTTCTTGCATGTCCCTATCAGCACTAGGATGTTCCATGCCTTGATTTTGTTTGTCTGGCAGAATTTTGAGTATCTTCTCTTTCTCTTGCATTAATCATTCATTGTCCCTTAGAACTCACACCATCTCTTCCTGTAATTGTTGTACGATGTTCAACAACAAACTATTTTGATGCTGTTGTTCCTCTAGAAATCTACTGGTTTGCTGGTACTGATAAACACTTAGTTGAACCCACATCTTAGGGTTCACAACTAGTTGTGTTTGAGGTTCCCCGGTGTCCTGTGGTGGTTGTTGCATTGTTCCTCTCCTCATGATATTTTCGTGCTAAAATTCTATGCTGTGCATCATTATACACACAACGTAATTTGTTAGTTGACCCTTAGGGTCCGACCGTATGAACTCTAATCTAATACCACTTGTAAAAATCATTAACACTCAATCAACTACCATAAAAAATATATATATATTTACACCACATAAAAGTGATTTACCAAACTACATAGAACTCGCATTTACCACTATTAAACCTTCTCCTATGCACTTTATAACTTTATCACATATTCGTTATATATATGTATTGGATTTTATACATATATCTTATCACATTTGTTTTATTTAATTTCATGAGTTCTAATCATCATATAAATAATCTAAGTTATAATATTTTAACTATGGGTTTTGATTGCAATATCAATTTAGTGCAAAGCTCATGGTTTCACATGTTCATTAGATGGTTTGCTCATCCCGAGATACTCGAATTAAATGTTACCGTCCTTTATATCAAGTCACAATCTTGGTCTTTAATGGCACATGAATACAAAAGTTGATACAACTTGTCAACATTTATTCTCCACACTAGCTAATGTGATTGGGATCCGTGTGTGGCCACCTGAGCCACCTGCCCTCACGGTCCCCATTTGATTGTTAATAGATCAACGACAATCGTTAGTTGGCAGGAGAAGGCTTGCTTAACCAATGTTATCTGACTTCATACTTACCATTTTCTCTACCGCAATTGTTGGTCTCGCTTTGTCGTTGTCTCACTCTGCATGAACTTACCGCCATGGCACCTCTTCTTGGCGAGGTGGAGTATATCACCTTGGTCTACCAAAGTTGGTGCAAGGCTTATCTGGAAGCTTCTCTTCACAAGGATTTCGCCAATGACTTAACCCGTTGGCACTCTTCTCCAAATCAGGTAAAATAATCCCGAAGATAATACTTCTTTTTCTGTGTTTTACCAATCTCAACTTGTACTGCTTTCTGACTTTGTAATAATATGTTTTTTTTGTTAAGTTTAATCTTTGTTTCTTTTTCTTCGCAGCTCGGCTTTTGGCTTCCCATGGCGAGGTTATGATATCCATAGGTAATACCATATATTATCATTATCCTTCATTTTCTATTAGAGTCTTGGTAACAATTTTGTTATTTCTTGCCAAGCCACAACTTAATTTCTTATCTAACCTCCTTGCTTCAGATTATGGAGGTATTCCTCTTTGAACCATAGCTCTTTGTTGCTTATCCAAACAAAAAAATGATTTTGACTAATATTTCCTTACCTCGATCTAGCTATTCCATAACGATTTTCCTCCATTTGCATTCTTTGTCCTCGAGTTGGTGCTTGATGCATATCCATTGGTTTCTCAAATTCTCCTCTGGATTTATTTCAGTTCAAAAGCTGGTTTTATTTTTCTTTGGCTCCGAGGAGAAACCTGTATAGTTTTCTTCCCAATAACTCTCTGTAAAATTTTGTATGACTAAGGACTTAAGGCTATGTAATTCCAGTTTTTTTTTTCCTCCGTAAACAGTCGTAGAAGGAACGCTCTGTCGAACTGTTTTTAAGCTTTGAATGAAAGTGAATATTGGTTACACTATTTCTCATTTCTGAGCTATGAGTTTGAACTTATTTTATTTTTCATGCGTTGGTATCCGTATGTGTATGGAACATCTAAATGAATGTCTTACTGTGTTTAAATTAATTCCACAGAATGAACTTCTTTAAAAGAATGGATAGCGTTATTTTTCCTTATATCTTTCTCTTACCATAGTTTAGTTCTTATAGAGACTGACTGAGTTATTTCCAGGATTTTTACTCTCAGAGGAAAATACAGAAATGCATATACATTAAATACTTTTCTTTTTTCTTTATAAATAGAATGACACATGCTTATTTTTCTACAAGTCAGTGCCTCGAGCTGAGCTAATAAGTTAATTATATTTCTATATAATTGTTCGAGTTTTGTAGAAAGTAACAGATAGATGATGCATTTACTCCTTTACTGTTATTAAATATTTTTCTCTACACAACATTCCCATAAAAGCATTTCCGTTCATTAGCGAAATTACTAATAATTTTTACTCGGGTGACCAGACCACCTTGCCCTTTGTCCATGACAACCATTTCTAGAGGATGACGTGTCGAGGGTTGGATTTCTACCTATCACCCTCGACCAACGGTCTGTCCCTTAGTTTCTATACAAAATTTCTCTAGATTTCACTTGTTTCATTAAAATTTCATCGTCTATTCTTTTCTTGATTATTAATTTTCTATCTTCCTACTGGTACATTTTACTGCACAGTTCTTCCACATTCCTTAAATGGTTTTCTTGGTTTGCATTTAAAAATAATCATAATAGTATAACCCAAATCTTTGTTCTTTCATTACTTCTTCAGCACATAGTTTCCACTAATCGTTATAGAAGAAGTCATTCCAAGAATCTTCCCTAACAGTAATCATATCTACTAGGATAAAGTAAAGAATACATAATTATCAATAAATAGAATTTCAGTCTTAATATACAAATGACGTAGATTACACTGTTCAAGTATTAATCATAGCTTCGATATTCAAATATATATATATATATATATATATATATATATATATATTTTATTGCTGCACCTTCAAGTATAAACTTTAGCATATCTATCCCATTCCAATACCACTAATTCTGTGATTAACATGTAATCACCTATTTACGATAAAACTAAACAATATATGTACTTTTATTACTTGAAATATTTGCACATATACTTATCTGGTTAAATAGTTTTCACAGTTGAGGTCCTCACAACCTTCAAGAGAGGCGATTACGTCATTCTCTTGCCCTCGTGCTCCAATCCTGAAAGGTGTGAGTTAACAGTGGATATTTCTACTGTGACCTTAGGACACCTAGTCTAGTCACTAGTAGAAATAAATTCGGAATTTTCTGAGTGTTTCCACTGGTCACTACCAGCTCTGGAAAATTATCACTCTCCTTTTCTCCATCCATAGAATCCTTATTCCTCACTGAGATCAGATTTTCTAAGTATTTCCAACTGTCCCCAACATCTTTCTAGTTCTTGGAAAACATTTACCATCAACTTTTACTTTTTATCAAGTTATTTTCCCATAGCTAATTTTATTTATTATAATTAATGACATTTCAGCAAAACATTAATAGTTGCAATCTTTCCTTAAAATAATAATTAAAATTTTCTTTTAACTAGTTATCATTAATCCACCTCTCACACACGCTTTGAAGTTTTGGAATGAAAAGGTAAATAGCAGTGCCAAGTACTAATTTCAGTATGATTTATTTAGTGACATAGAGGCCTTGGCATGCCGAATCTCCAGGAATCCCAACAGGAGGGGCTGCACAAGAAGAAATTTTCTTATGGGCCCAGAATAATTTTCGGAAGTTGGGAGGGCTTGGCGTCGTTAGTTTTGCTGGAGGAATCCCAAACGTGAGCGGCTACATAGGAAGAAATATTTCTATGGGTGCAGGATCATCACCTAGGATCATCGTAGACCCATTGTCTATCCAAATGTAGAAACTGCAATTCTTGGACATCATTCTAGATTCAAATCCAGCCAATGATACTTACGAGTTTAAACTAGTATTAACTAGAGGCAGAGGCAGAGAGATTCATGTTCCACCCAAATATCTACATGTTGTGAATCCACGCAGGGATACTTAGGAGTTTAAACTAGTGTTACCGAGAGGCAGATGCATGGAGATTCATGTGCCACCCAAATATTTACATGTTGTGAATTCATTTATCTGCGTAGCCTTATGTATCCTTTATCTAACAAATATTTAAGTTTCATTTTAAATTCTAATAACTCAGGTGGGCTCATCCGATAAGGATCCCTTGATACTGGGGTGACACCAGGTACCAAATCAATATCAAAAACTACATCTTGGTGATGTGGTAAACTGGGAGTCTCCTATGGAAACACATCCCAGAATTATTTAATAACTGGTAGTGTGTCTAAACTTGGTGTCTCCCCTTGTTGATTTCCTATCTCTACCACTACTACATACAATTGACACCCTTCCTGTGGACTCTTTTTCAGTTTTATAGCGAAAAATTGTCTAACAGGTATGGGTTTTAGTGTTACTTGAATTGTTTGAGTCTGGCCTTGCTAATTTGTGCAGGTTCCTGTTTAAGCTAGGCATTTTACAATAGCGCCTTGAATTTACAACCAATCCTATGCAATAGGATCCTAGGGAAGTACATTCATATTTATTGTTGTGGGGTAAGAATTTAGATTGAGAGGACATTTTTTTTACTTAACTGGTTACCCTTCTCCCGGTACCAGTTTTTAGCTGAACCAACCATGGAGATTTGTATTTTTCAGTCTTATTTTACTTCTGTAAACTAGTTCGACTATAGTCATACATAAAAAAAATCCATTTTTCTTCTATATATTTCCCAGGAATCACGAATTACACTCTAATAGAATTTGAATCATATTATAATCATGAAATAATAAAGTTTAATAGCAGGCTGAGGGAAAGATTATGTCAGAATACATAATAAATAATATACAAAAGAAACAAATTCAAGCCCCTTCATTTAACACAATCTATTTTTTTAATTACAACATATTTCTAACATAACCTGGAAATAAATAATAATCTGCAAATATTAAAGCAGTAAATTATAGATACTAATTCTACTTACAGATTCAAGAGTATTACAAAAAGTAGCCACATACAAATATGTCCAAACCATTATAGTAGGCATAACTTAGGGAATCTACTAGCCACCCAACCTTGAACTCCACTTCCAGTTCCCCTCGAGCTAAGTATGCTTGTGGAGAGAATTAACAACCTTCGTTCATTTCTCCTATTAGGTATTTCATACCTTCTTCCATACTCATGTTTCTATTAGCAGCGTCTTGCTTTTGAGGTTTTCCACAACCACTAGCCTAGCCTTTGTTCTTAAAAGCTCGCTTTTATCTAACACGAGACTTTAGGATTTTCCAAGCTCGGCTTCTTTCCCTAGCTAAGCGATATAATGGATTTTCTCTCCCTCCATTAAATCTTATTTAAATATTATCCTGAACTTTCCATCGAAGTATTATTTCAACAAGAATTGAATTCCCCAAGTATAGGGGTTCTTATCATTATTAATAAAATTTATCTATTCACATAATGTCTCAATGTAATTTATGGCTTTTCATAATTAATTAAAAAATAATGACAATCACGATTAACACATGAAAAGATATTATAATTAATGAAAATATATTCCATAATAAAATACATTCAGTATTACTTGATCCACATATAATATTTATATTAATAAATTTAAAATTTATAAATTATATATTTATATTAATAAATTTAATTTAATTTTAAAATGTGATTATTAAAACCATTTATGTTTAGTGTTACAAAATAACAATATTTAAATGTTTCAAAATTTGTAACTTAAATTATATAAATTATAATTTATTTGTTTTATTTCGAAATAAAGAAAGCAAATAAACCATATCCGAAAAAGAAACAAATAAAAATTTATTTGCATCTTAGCTGAGAGACTTCTTGTATCAGATCGCAAAAAGAACATATGGAAAATTATTTTGATAACTAATTTCACGTTAAAGATATATGGAAAATTAATTTCCTCGTCCATGAGAGAGTTGTTTAGCTCAAAATAATTTTTACACTGTAAATTTTTTATAATCACATTTATTTTTCATTTGAAAATGAACATGGATGTGTGTTGATAAAATTAAAATTTGTGTGTTCATTAAATGTTGAATTACCCATAAAGAATTGAAAATTTGATTTATTTTTTGGCTTAATTTTCTTTTTCATGGTTTTTTAAATAGCGATGGAGCTTAGATTTCATGAATTAGATTAAATTTTACCATAAAAAAATACATTTAAATAAATATGGGATATGAAAAAATAAAATAGAGTGAAAATAAATTTTATAATGTGAAAAATTCTAAATAATCTATATTCCCATAATTAAATTAGGGTGAAGTCTTGATTAAAATTTACCATAAAAATCTATATTTAAAAAACATATAGGAAATGAAAAAATAGAATATAATGAACATGAATCTGTAATGGGAATTAACTATAAATAATTAAGCCCCGTCATTTTTTGAAAACAATTTCAGATATAATGTTAGACAATTAAATATTTGTAGGTAGTCAGATTAATAATTAATAGTTAAGAAAAAATTAGATATTTCTTGGTAAACATTTTCTTGATGATCTAATGATATCATGCTTAAAAATTCCTTGATGAGTTAACTGTTTCTTGATAGTTTTTCCAGTAGAAAGTTTCTCTATTTTTTGGCTCAACCTTCTTTTCCATGGTCTTTTAAATAAGGATGTTTTCCATGGTCCTTTAAATAGGGATGGAGTTTATTTCCCATAAAAAGTAGATTCCATGAATTAGGCTAAATTTTACTATAAAAAACTACATTTAAACAGCATAGAGTGAAAAAAAAATTTATAATTGGAAAAAAATCTAAATAAAAAACTACATTTAAAAAGATATATGGAAATAGAATATAATGAAAATTAATCTATAATGGAAAATGACTATGAGTAATCAGACTGGGTCTTTCTTTCCAAGTGCCACTGTGTTCCAGATTGTACCATTAATAAAATGTTAGAGGATTAAAAATGTGTAACGCGTTAGATTAATAATTAATATTGAAGGAAAAATTAGATATTTCTTGCTGAACAGTTTTTTGATGACTTAATGTCTATGACTTAATGATTTCTTGCTGAACAATTTCTTGATGAGTTAACGGTTTCTGGTTTCTTGATAGTTTCTCGAGAAAAAAGTTTCCCTCGCAAAGATTTTCTCTATTTGTCCATCAATAATTTGAAACTCAAGTTCTTGGGAGAGATCGATCCTTCAAAGAAAATGCCGGGGTTTCCTACAGAGGATGTTTAGGAATGCAAAGGGAAATAGCAGTGCCAAGTACTAATTTCGGTATGATTTATTTAGTGACAGAGAGGCCTTGGCGTGCTCAATCTCCAGGAATCACAACAGGATGGCTGCACAAGAAGAAATCTTCTGATGGGCCCAGAATCATTGTTGGAAGGGCTTGGCGTGCTCAGTTTTGCTGAGGAATCCCAACAGTGAAAGGCTGAAGAAATATTCTGATGGGCGCAGGATCATGGTAGACCCATTGTCTATCCAAATGTAGAAACTGCAGTCCCTGGACGTCAGTCCAGATTCGAATCCAGCCAGTGCTAGTGATTCTTGGGAGTTTAAACTAGTATTACCCAGAGGCAGAGGCATGCATATTCATGTGCCACGCAAATATTTACATGTTGTGAATTCATCTATCTGCTTTTCTCAGTGAATAAACGCCCAGACAGCCTAAAGCGTTAATATCTCAAAAGCGTTTGGAACACGAAAAATGTACGCAGATGTAACAGTTGATCATGGTGAAAAGATGTAATGGAGCTTTACTTCCAACAAATTTTACTGAAAGCGATACAAACAAATCTTTTTTCCAAAATCATATTTGTATGAGAGAGGTAATTTCTCAATGTATGTAATAAAGTGTGGCAATTTTTATAATTGTAATTAGATCAGATTGTAGTACATGTGACTATAGCTATACAGATACATATAAAATAAATTTAATAAACTATGTATGAAATAATCCTATTTTGCCTTCTACTTCTGAGAATAGAGAATAGAAAAGCTACTAAATAAAAGCCAAATTAAGGGTATATTTCTCAAAAAAAAAATTCAAGGAAATTGTTTTCAGATCAGCCAGATGGAATAAGGTTGCATTTGATACAATGCGATTTTAATAGATTTTCCTTCTAGTATTAAAATGTAATATTTAAATTTTTTTTTTTTAAAATAAACTATATTTTTAATACTATTTTATTTCATAAGTAATGATTAAGATTATTTTTGTATATTTTGATGTTTATTTATTATTTATCAATAATTTTATTTGAAATATCATATGTTTGTTAATATACCAGCCTAGATTTATTTTAACTTTGGATCTATCAAGTGCATGCTGAACATATGCTTAATTTTATCAATAATATGTAAATACATCTAATATTAATATAACCATTTTAAATATGATAAATATTGTAAAATAATTTTAATGATCAAATAAAAATTTTGAATGCAAAGTGTCAAATAAAATTTTTGAATGCAAAGTGTCAATGTAGTAATATTGAATGATAGAAATTGTGAATAATAGGAATGTAGTCAATTACATTGTGATTAGTAAACATCATACCTTGTCTCTCTTGCTCTCCAATATTAATAGGTTTAATTACTATAACACAAAAATCATTGTACATTGTCAATAATTTTTTGTGGTTACACTAAAATCATTGCACACTATTAATCCAATGATTTCAAAATTAATGTACCATCATACATCTCATTACATCAAATCAGAAATCAACATATACATTGAAATCAATGCATCTAAATAGAAAACAACAAATAGGATTAGAAATCACCATCTGCACTGAAATAAATGCATTTAGTGCAAGAAATAAAATAGGATTATAAATCATCTACACTGAAATAAATGCATTTAGTTAAATCATCTACATTTAAATCAATGCATTTAGTGCAAGAAATCAAATATAATTAGAAATCAACATCTACATTGAAATTAATGCATCTAGTGCAAGCAATCAAATAAGATTAGAAATCACCATCTACACTGAAATCAAGGCATTTAGTGAAAGCAATCAAATAGGATTAGAAATCACCATCTACACTGAAATCAATGCATTCAGTTCAAGAAATCAAATAGGATTAAAAATAATCTACATTGAAATCAATTCATCTAGTGCAAGAAATCAAATATAACCCCAAATCAACATCTACAATTAAATTAATGCATCTAGTGAAATCAATCAAATAGGATTAAAAATCATCATCTACACTGAAATTAATGCATTTAGTGCAAGCAATCAAATAGGATTATAAATCATCTACATTAAAATCAATCCATCTAGTGCAAGTAATCAAATATCATTAGAAATCAACATCTACCAAAAAATCAATGCATCTACTCAAGAAATCTTCTTCCCTCTCTCGCCCCATATATCTCTATATATCCCTCCATCTCTCCTTCTTTGTCTCTTTATCTCACCCCACCAAACACACACTCTCTCTCACTCCATATCTATCAATTTCTTTGTCCCTCCCTACGTCTTTCCATCTATCTCTTTTTCTCTTCACCTTACATCTATATCTATATATCCCTCTATCTCTCTATATCAACTCCAAAACATAAACTCTCTTTCTCAAATCAATCTATCTATCACTCCCTCCTCGTCTTCCTCTCTCTCTCTCTCTCTCTTTCTCTCTCTCTCTTTTCTCCTTCCCTCCTCTCTCGCTTCTATCTCTCTTCCCTCCTTCTACCCTTTCTCCCTCTCTCTCCATCTTCTTTATCACTCCCTCTCTCTCTCTCTACTTTTCACCCTCTATGTCTTTATTCTTACCTCACCCTCTCTCCCTCTTCATATCCATCTCCCTTTCCCGACCTCTCTTCACTCTCTCTCTTCCTTTTTCTCCCCCCTCTCTCTCTCCCTCTATATTCACCTTCCAACTTTGTTACCATATGCCTCTCTCGCTCATTCTCTCCCCCCTTCTCTCCATATCTCCTTATTTTCCTCTTTATCTCACCCCAAACATACACATTCCCTCTCCATCTCTCCCTTGTCACTCCCCCTCTCTCTCCACTACTCACTCTCTATGTCTTTCTTCTTTCCTCCCTATCTCCCCAACTAGCTCCATCTCTCTATCCCTCCTTCTCTCCCCTTCTAAATCTATATTTATATACCTCCCTCTCTCCTCCCCTCTCTCCTGCTCTCTTTTAAGTCCTCTATCTTTTCCTTCCTCTCTCTCCCTTTCTCTTCGTCCATCTCTCTCTCTCTCTCTCTCTCTCTCTCTCTCTCTTACAATCCTCTCTCTTCCCCCATCACTCTCTTCCTCTCTCTTATCATTCCTCTCTCTCCCTTTCTCTCTCGCCTCCTTCTATTTCCCCCCCAGCTCTCTCTCTCTCTCTCTCTTTCTCACTCTCCAACTATGTTACTATATCTCTCTCCTCTTCCCTCTCTCCCCCCATCTATATCTATATATCCTTCCATCTCTCCTTCTTTGTCTCTTTATCTTAGCTCACCAAACACACACTCTCTCTCACTCCATATCTATCAATTTCTTTGTCCCTCCCTCCTTCTCTCCATATATCTCTTTTTTTCTTCACCTTACATCTATATCTCTATCTACCTCTATCTCTCTATATCAACTCCAAAACATAAACTCCCTTTCTCCAATATATCTATCTATAACTCCCTCCTTATCTCTCTCTCTCTCTTTTCCCCTTCCTTCTCTCTCCCTCACATCTATATTTATTCCCTCCTGATACCCTTTCTCCCTCTCTCTCCATCTCATTTATCACTCCCTCTCCCTCTCTCTCTCTCCACCTTTTACCCTCTATGTCTTTATTCTTACCTCCCCCTCTCTCCCTCTCCCTCTCCATCTCTCTTTCCCTACCTCTGTTCACTCTCTCTCTTCCCTTCTCTCCCCCCATATCTCTTCCTATCTTCACCTTCCAACTTTGTTACCATATGCCTCTCTCTCTCCTTCTCTCCCCCCTTCTCTCTAGATCTCCTTATTTTCCTCTTTATCTCACCCAAAAACATACACACTCCCACTACATCTCTCCCTTGTCACTCCCCCTCTCTCTCCACTAGTCACTCTCTATGTATTTCTTCTTCCCTCCCTCTCTCCTCATCCAGCTCTATCTCTCAATCCCTCCCTCTCCCCCCTTCCAAATCCATATTTATATCCCTCCCTCTCTCCTCCCCTCTCTCCTCCTCTCTTTCAAGTCCCCTCTCCTTTCCTTCCTCTCTCTCCCTTTCTCTTCCCCCATCTCTCTCTCTCTCTCTCCCCTACAATCCTCTCTCTTCCCCCGTCATTCTCTTCCTCTCTCTCATCATTCCTCTCTCTCCCTTTCTCCCTCGCCTCCTTCTATTTGACACCCCAACTCTCTTTCTTTCTCTCTCTCTCTATCCTCCAATCCTCTCTCTTCCCTCATCGCTCTATCTAACTCTCTAACTATCTTACTGTTTCTCTCCATTTATCCTTCTCTCCCCCCTTGTCTCCATCACTCCTATGTATCTTTATCTCACCTATAAGCATATACACTCTCTCTCCATCTCTCCCTTGTCACTCCCTCTCTATGTATTTCTTCTTCCTTTCCTCGCTCCACTTCCAACTCCATATCTTTATCCCTCCTTCTCTCCTCCTTCTCTCATCCTTCCTCTCTCTCCCTTTCTCTCCTACCTCCCTCCCCCTTCCCCCTTATTTATCTCTCTCTCACTCTCTACCCTCCAATCCTCTCTCCTTCTCCTTACCTCTCTCCTTATCTCTCTCCCACCTCCATATTTATATCTCCCTCTCCGTCTCTTACCCTTCTCTAACTCCTCTAACTCTCTAGCTTCTCCCTCTCTCTCTTCATTCCTCTTCTCCCCTCGCCTTCAATTTATCTCCATATCTCCCTTGTCACTACCCCTATTTCTCCAGCTCTATCATATATCATGATATATTAATATATATTACAATATACAAAATTTAATATTGTATTAATCTAAACTCATTAAATTTAATAACATTAATATTTTAATATTAATTTCAGGGTTAATAATGTTTTTTTGGCATGGTATTAATAATAATTTGGTCCATGGCATTTGGCCCATATACTTCATATATAATTAGATGTTGATTTCTAATAGTATTTGATATATTTTTATTTATTTACCTTACCTCTTTATACTTCTTTTATATTTATTTATTTACCATACCTCTTTTATAAATATGTTATTTGGCCCATGGTATTAATAATAATTTGTCCCATAAGCTTCACCTAAATAAAACCTCTTTTTGAGTTTTTGAAAATATAAAGTGGTTTATTGAGTAAATATAAAAAACGGTTTTATTTATTTACCATACCTCTAATTTATTTATATTTTTATTTATTTGCCATACCTCCTGACTAATATAAAAAGAGGTTTTATTTATTTACCATAGCTATGGTTTATTTATATTTTTATTGATTTACCATATCTCTTTTTTTAGTGTTAGTAAACCTCTTCATATTTTAAGTTTATATCGTTTAAAATTATTTTTAATGAATTTTTAATTGCTCATTTATATGTTTATGTAAGTTATTGTTTAAGGCAAAATTATTTAGATTTTTTTTTCTTTAGTTTTTCTTCTTCTTTTTTTTGGCTTCCGAGCTACTTACACATCTGGGTCATACTGGGTGTAAAATGCGCCTCTTCACACAAAAATTGGTTGTAAAATTTAGTTTATATTGAACATTACTTATTATGGAATACTTACTTTATTCACAATAACTATATTTGAATTGATCTATATCTTGGGTGATATCATTTTGAAAATTATAGGCTAATGAAAATTTATGTAAGTGAATAGCTCATATGTAACATTCATAAGTTATAAAAATTACCTCATAAATTTTATTTTTTTACTATCGATGTTTACCATCTATTAGGCCATAACGAATGCCATAATTTATTCATTAAACTGCTAGCTGAGATATGACATCTGTCATCAATTATTTATGGATCTGTTAATACTCAAGGATAATTTATGGCAACTGCGTACTGTGGATTGTTAAGTTAATTAATTTCGTGGGAGAATCATAGCCAGCACTATGATCCGGCTAAATCAAAATTACTTTATTTACATTGGTTCTTAAAACGATGTACCCAGCACTTAAGTGTCAACTGCCACGGCATCACATTTTAATGAGTTTTGTCAATTCCGCATACTTGCAACTTTGGAACTGTAAGAATTGTTTATTGTGCAATGATATTTCTGGTGAATGATTTGTTGGAAATCAACCCTGTCCCATCGTATTACACCTGGAAATCTCTGGGCCATTGATCGGATCACGTTCCTACGGTGAGAATTCACTAGGGTTGGATAATGACCTCGGGGTCATAACTGAATTCTTGTTCATTGTTGCTTCCTCGTCGAAAGGTCTTGAGGCGCTCTCAACCAACCTTAGGGTTGAACCAGTGCTTACCAACTTGTCCAGTGCCGATGGTGAAATGGCGCCACTGGGGTATCTATTCCTCGGTTACAGGTATTCTATCTTCTTCCTATTCTCCAATCTTACGGTATCTAAGCAGGAGTTTGATTCTCAGTTTGTTTGTTTAATGGTTGGGGAATACTGTTATTCATTCCAGAGTATCTGATTTATCAGTCTATGGTTTCCTTTGATAACTGATGCACTCATGGTTGTTATACTTTTCTCATGTAAACCTGCTGTTTTACTGGCAGAATGGATTATGCCCTATCTAGGTTCTACCGACTTCCTGAGAGCTATAGGTAATTCTTGCTCAGAATACTGTCATTTGTTTTCTTTTCCTGTTTATAATAGTGGGCAGGTTTCTTTTTTTTTCTTTAGCTCATTAGTTTCTCCTTTTCTAACAGTTGCACCGAATGGCTGGCAGGTACGCTATATTACTTCCCTACTCGATTCTGGGCATTTGAGATAATACCACAGTTTTTTCCGCAAGGAATCTAACACGGTATCCACTTACAGGTACCCCTAATGTCGACGAGTCCGATTCTACTTTAAGAGAGTTTCCTTAGTTAATGGAATCTACTACTGGGTTAACTAGTTCTTGGGATCAGTTATCACAGTCGTTACTGTTTTCTATCATTAGAGTGAGAGTATAGCCGAGGGTTACGACTTAGGGTTTCCTTGAATGAAATTCAGTCTAAGTTTTTCGATTATTTTAAAATTATTGTATATATATTTCTACAGCTGTGACTGACTGGGGTTTTTCTCACCCGCTCTTTGTTCTCATTTTATTTTGTCATTTTAATCCTCAGCAAATGGGTCTTTCAACTGACACCTTTGTCTTTCATTTATATAAATTTATTATACATATGGAATGCATGCGTGCATTTTACATGTGGTTTTGAGGTAGCAAGTTTTAATTTCCATCTCCTGTACTGATAATGAAACTTGATAAGGCGTATTTATGGAACCCCTGTTGCAATTAATATATCTGTGAATTTGTGTATATATTTCACCGTCTTTCTTGAAGGCGGACCTTTCGGGGTTTCACCTCAATGTCTCCTGCATTATCTACTTATGAAAAATTTCTACACTGCGAGGGTTTCATTCGATAGTCCACTTGTTCGTTTTCATGAATTTGTTACTGTATTTTTTTCTCAGGCGTTCATGTGTTTTGCTTCCCCTAGACTACTGACCCTATTTGGGTGCCGTTCTTGCTTTTTGTTAACACTAGGCTACATGGTGTCCGGACCACCATTTTCGTCCGTGTATTATCATAGATAGGAGGCGACCAACCCAGAAGATGGAAATTTGGGCTTTCTAGCATTATGGGTTAACGACTCTCCTACACAGTATTATGTAACCTTGTCTATTTAAAGGAAATTTACTCTACCTTTTAGACCAGAAGAAAAAATGAAGTTTCACTAGTTAATACTGCTTAGCTTGTTACTCTATTCTTTTGTCTACTCCTTTCCTACAAGAAATTTAGTTCTTCTTTTTAAGAAACTGCATTCAGTTTTAATTTATACAGAAGACAGCGTTACCTATTTGTTTCTACTTTAGATGACGTAGAGCATTAAAAATAAAAAGAAACATTTATACTATCGCAAACTTTACCATTTCTCACAGAAAGAAAATATCTACTTACTAAGACAGTTTAGATATAACAGAAGTAGTCTTTCCTCTACCCTTCCTTCTTAAACGAAAATTAAACAAGGTGCTGTTGTGTTTACTCATCTGAGCTTATCCCAGCGGATGGTATTTGTTGCCTCCCTTCCACAAGTTTGGGCAATTACGTCCCACAACTCTCCCCCGTGCTCCAAGACTGGGCCTTCGTTGAACACAGAAATTCTGGAGGAGAACTCGGGACAATCCGATCCAATTATCCAACTCTAGTGAAAAACAGTAATTCTGGAGGAGAACTCAGGACAGTCCAGTCCAATTCTCCAACTCCAGAGGACAGTTTGTTCTGAAAACAAAATCTCCTTTTCCAAAATGACAGAGTTCCTTTTTCTTCACACAGACAGAACCCCAAACTCTCCTTGGAATTCCTTATTTATTCCAGAGATTCTTTGGGTAACTGTGGAAACTGTTTTTCTATTCAACTGAATCCAGATCTTGATTTACATTTACCATCAAATTTTACTCATGAAACTAATTTCATAAGAAATCTTTTATTCAATATCAAAAATTGATTTTGTTCAAATATTCTAATTGAAAATAAAACAACAGTCATAATTAATCCACAATTAATAAAAGTATAACCTTTTTTCAGCAGCTAAGACAATGGTTACAGTTTTCCCCCCCTGGAAGAGAACACCGTCCCCGGTGTTCTTATTTTAATTTAGCAAAAATCTCAGGATAAGCTTCGCGAACAAAACTCTCATCTTCCCAGGTGGCCTCCTCCGGTCCAAAGTGCTTCCATTGCACTTTAACCTGGGCGATGGCTCGTTTCCGAAGCATAATTTCCCTCCGATCGATTATACTATGTGGCTCGACCAGAAATTCTCCGGCCGGTTCTACCTGCACACAATAGAATTATGTTAATTATATAAGTCTTTAACATCGTATTATTATTTTAAAAATTATGCTCACCCACTACCTGTATGTTCTGCCAGTGGATTATGTGTCTTGGATCATGAATATATCGTTTTAATAACGATACATGAAAGACATTATGCACTCGAATATGACTAGGAAGAGCTAAGCGATACGCTACCGGTCCTACCCTTTCCAATATCTGGAAAGGACCACAAAACCGAGGTGCTAATTTTGCACAAGATGCCCATCTTAGTGTACTCTTCTTTGGTTTAATTCTGACATACATGTGGTCTCCGACTTCATATTCACGGTATGACCTTTTTTTATCTGCTTACACTTTCTGTCTGTCCTGTGCTACCTTCAAATTCTGTTGAATTTTCTTCACTTCTGCTTCCATTTCTGCTAGCATGTCTGGTCCTAACATGAGTTTAGTCTCGGGACTGCTCCAATTAATGGGAGTTCTGCATTGCCTCCCATATAGCGCTTCAAATGGGCTCATTTTTAACGATTCTTGGTAACCGTTGTTATAGGCAAACTCTATCAAGTGTAGATATTCCTCCCATTTAACTGGTTGTTGCATGACATACATTCTCAGCATGTCTTCGAGTATTTGATTTACTTGTTCAGTTTGTCCATATTTTTGCGGGTGGTACGCAGTACTAAAATATACTTGAGTTCCTAATCTCGTAAACAATGCCTTCCAAAAAGCTGATGTGAATTTTACATCTCTGTCCGAGATAACAGTCTTAGAAATGCCATGCAGTCTGAAGATCTCGCACATAAATAAATCTGCTATCTGCACTGTCTTATAGGTGGATTGGACAGGTATGAAATGTGCAGACTTACTTAAGCGATCCACAACTACCATTATAGAATCATTGCCTCGTTTTGATTTTGGTAACCCAGTAATAAAATCTAATGAGATCACCTCCCATTTCCATTCTGGAATGGGTATAGGCTGCATTAATCCAGCCGGGTGCCGATGTTCTACTTTTACCTGTTGGCACTCTAAACACTTGTTTAGATAGTTTGCTATTTCCTTCCTCATGCCTGGCTAGCAATAATCTTTTCTTATGGCTATCAACATCTTTTGATACCCTGGGTGTCCATCATAATTGCTTCTATGATATTCATCTAGTACCATATTCTTTAATTCCACACTGTTTTGGATGACTATCCTTTTCTTAAAAATCAGCAACCCGTCCTGGTTAATCTCATAATCCCCTTGCCTACCCTACTCTTCAGATTCTTGGGTTTGTTGCCACAAAAATCGATATTCAGGATCTTTGTCTGCTTCTTTTCTTATTTGATCTAGAAATCTGGGTTCAACTTTGTTAACATATAACTCATAAATGTTATGCAGTTTTCTTCTCAATGCATCCGCAACCTTGTTCTCTTTTCCTTTTACATGTTGTAGATCAATGTCAAATTCGCTCAAGAAGGCATTCCACCTTGCTTGTCGGGAGTTTAAATAAGCTTGTTTAAAGTAGCTGGTTAGACTACTATGATCAGTCTTTAATACAAATTTCTTCCCAAGTAAATAATGTCTCCATACCCGGAGGGCGTGCACAACGGTGGTGAGTTCCAAATCATAAGATGAATATCGTAGCTCATGGTCCCTTAGCTTACGAGATTCATATGCAATTACCTTCCCTTCCTGTGATAAAATTTCCCCAACACCCTCCTTGCATGCATCCGTACAAACCTCGAATTCCTTATTCAGATCTGCCACACTTAACACAAGTGCTGATGTCAATAATTGCTTCAATTTTTCAAAACTATCCTGACATTCTTTTGTCCATTTAAAAATTTTTCCCTTCCTTTGCAAGGAGGTAATAGGGAAAGCTATTTTTGAGAATCCTTTTATAAATCGTCGGTAATAACCAGCGAGGCCCATAAAGGATCGTATATCTGCCACATTTTGTGGCACCTTCCATTCCATAATAGTTCTGATTTTCTCTGGGTCTACTGCTATACTTTTTTCAGATATCACATGTCCAAGACATTGTATTTCTTCCTTGAAAAAATCGCATTTACTGAATTTTTCATATAATTGGTGCTTCCTTAGCATCTCCAATACCATTCGCAGATGTTCTTTGTGTTCTTCCACATTCTTAGAATAAACTAGTATGTCATCAATGAAGATTAACACAAAGTTGTCCAAATAAGGGTGGAAAATACTATGCATCAGTCTCATAAAAGTGACTGGTGCATTAGTTAACCCAAAAGGTAATACCACGAATTCATAGTGGCCATACCTTGTGCGAAAGGCAGTTTTGTGTATATCTTCATCTTTAATTCTAATCTGATGATAACCGGACCTTAGGTAAATCTTTGAGAATACAGTAGCTCCCCTTACTTGGTCAAATAGATCGTCAATACGGGGTAAGGGATACCTGTTCTTAACAGTCAGCTTATTTAACTATCGGTAATCCATGCACATGTGCATGGTTCCATCCTTCTTTTTGACAAACAGTATAGGCGCTCCCCAGGGTGACACATTGGGTCGTATATATCCCTTATCTAGTAACTCTTGAAGCTGCATTTTCAACTCAGTCAATTCTGGCACACTCATACGATAGGGAGTCCGTGAAATTGGTGAGGCTCCTGGCAGCAATTCTATTGTAAAATCAATATCTCTTCTAGGCGGTAATCCTAGTATTTCTTCAGGAAATATATCCTTGAATTCCTGTACTACAGGTATATTTTCTAACATGGCAGCCTTATCCTTAGACTCAGATATTCCAACTTGTATAGCGTATAGTTGGCATACTTTTTGTATACATTTTCCCATTTGGGAAGCTGTAATTGGGCGCAGATGTACAGGCTTCTTTATGCCTTGAATTTCTTGGCGACTACCATTCTGATCTCTGTAGTAAACTATCTTTTCCTTGCAATCTATGAGGGTCCAATGCTTCTCCAACCAATCCATACTCAGCAATACATCATAGGATCCCAAGGGCAGAATATTTAAATCTACCATTAATTGTTGTCCGCTGATTTGCAGTGCACAATCTGGTATTTTGGCACTAACTCTTCTTTTAGCTCCCGCAGCTAACTAAATCAACCAGGTATTTTTAAATTTTTGACTTGGAAATTTACAGATTTCTACTAATTTAGGACTTATATAACTTAGACTTGCTCCCGGATCTACCAAAACAGAAACAGTTTGCGATAACAACTTACCTTCTAGCTCTATCATGATAGGTTGGAAATCAGCTTGCCATTCTTCCAATGCTGCATTGATTCCGGGCATGCTTCGGGAAATATCCCCCATAGAAGAGGCCTCCTGTAAATTGGTTACTGCTTCGGTTTTACCCCACTATGGGCAATATCGGTAGTAGTGTGCTGCTCCACAACCCCAACACCGCAGAGGTGGCCTCTGATTTTGAGGTTGCTCAGGTTTATTAGAAGCCTCAATAGTTTTGTCTTCCCCAGGCCATCTTATACTCTGATGGTTCCTACCAAACTTCCTATTAACTGTGTTCCTGGCTGAGCTTCTGAAATTACTGGTTTTTCCTCTTTTGAAACCAGCACTGTTTCAATTTTCTTTCCTTGATTGCCACCCTTTTCCTTGGTCTACTTTGGTTTTCGCTTGCTGATAACACAACCTTGCCTTTCTAATGGCCTCATCCATTGTCTTAGGATTTACAAACTCGATACGCTCCTTCATATGGGTGGGTAAACTGCTCAGAAATCTTTGGACTTTGGCTTTCTCATCTCTTAAGTACGGTACATAGCGCAGTAACGATGTAAAATTAGTGATAAATTTGTCCATGGTCAATTTTCCTAGTCTCAAATCATGGAATTCTCGAGCCTTTTCATCATAAAAACACTCAGTCAAGTACTTGTCTTTGAAGTATTGTTGAAACTTATCCTATGTCACATCCTGATCCTCTATTCCCTGCACGTTCTTCACTTCTTCCCACCATAAGGTGGCTTTATCCTTTAACTGGTAGATGGCTAGCTGTGCCTTAAGACCACTGTCATAATCATACACCTGAAATTACTTGTTCATATTAATCAACCATGCCTCTGCCACTTCCTCCTTTTCTCCATCGAACGTAGGTGGCTTTATCTTTCTGAATTCTCCGCGTAATTCCACCTTCTGCTTTTTGTTTGCCTTCCGTTCGGTTTCATTTTCAGATTCAGCCTCATTAAAATTTCTATTTGGATTCCTTCGCTGTGACACACTTCTTTCTTTTCGGCCTACATATTTTTCATCTGTTTGCTGTTCGTTCCCTTCCTGGAACTCTCTATCAACACTGGGCTTTTCAATCCTTTGATTTTGTTTATCTGAGAGGCTTTTTAAGATCCTCTCCTGATCCTGCATCATTCTTGCATTTTCCCTTCGTACTCTCTCCATTTCTTCCTGCAGCTGTTGTACTGTGTTTAATAAAATGCGAGTCTAATGCTGTTGTTCTTCAATCATCCTGTTAGACCGTTGATGTTGTTCTATCCCCAGCTGAACCCACATTTTGGGGTTTCCCTCTGGTGGAGGTTGAGTCTCTCCGACATTTCACGGTGGCGGTTGTGTAGGTGTTCGTCTCGTTTGTCTTTCCATCTAACTATCTGACTGTGCATGAATAACATACAATTTTAACGTCAGTTGACCCAATAGGATCCCAACGTTGTAACGCCGCTGTGATACCACTTGTAACATTCATAAGTTATAAAAATTACCTCAGAAAAAATAAATAAATAAATAAAAAAAATTCTAACGATGTTTACCATCTATTAAGCCATAACGAATGCCATAATTTATTCATTAAACTGCTAGCCGAGATATGACATCTGTCATCAATTATTTATGGATCTTTTAATACTCATGGCTAATTTATGGCAACTGCGTACTGTGGATTGTTAAGTTAATTAATTTCATGGGAGAATCATAGCCAGCACTATGATCCAGCTAAATCACAATTAATTTATTTACATTGGTTCTTAAAACAATGTACCCAGCACTTAAGTGTCAACTACCATGTCATCACATTTTAATGAGTTCTGGCAATTCCTCACACTTGCAACTTTAGAACTATAAGAATTGTTTATTGCGCAATGATATTTCTGGTAAATGATTTTTTGGCAATCAACCCTATCCCATCATATTACACCTGGAAATCTCTGCGCCATTGATCGGATCACGATCCTACGGAGAGAATTCACCAGGGTTGGATAATGACCTCGGGGTCATAACTGAATTCTTGTTCATTGTTGCTTCCTCTTCTAAAGGTCTGGAGGCGCTCTTGGCCAACCTTAGGGTTGAACCAATGCTTACCAACTTGTCCAGTGCCGATGGTGAAATGGTGCCATCGGGGTATCTATTCCTCGGTTACAGGTATTCTATCTTCTTCCTATGCTCCAATCTTACGGTCTTTATGCAGGAGTTTGATTCTCAGTTTGTTTGTTTAATGGTTTGGGGAATACTGTTATTCGTTCCAGAGTATCCGATTTATCAGTCTATGGTTTCCTTTGATAAGCGATGCACTCATGGTTGTTATACTTTTCTCATGTAAACCTGTCGTTTTACTGGCAGAATGGATTATGCCCCGTCTAGGTTCTACCGACTTCCTGGGAGCTACAGGTAATTCTTGCTCAGAATACTGTCATTTGTTTTCTTTTCCTGTTTATAACAGTGGGCAGGTTTCTTTTTTTTCTTTAGCTCATTAGTTTCTCCTTTTCTAACAGTTGCAGCGAATGGCTGACATGTATGCTATATTACTTCCCTACTCGATTCTGGGCATTTGAGATAATACCACAGTTTTGTCCGCAAGGAATCTAACTCGGAATCCACTTACAGGTACCCCTAATGTCGACGAGTCCGGTTCTACTTCAAGAGAGTTTCCTTATTTAATGGAATCTACTATTGGGTTAACCAGTTCTCGAGATCTGTTATCACAGTCGTTACTGTTTTCTATCATTAGAGTAAGAGTCTAGCCAAGGGTTACGGCTTAGGGTTTCCTTGAATGAACTTCATTCTAATTTTTTCGATTATTTTAAAATTATTGTATATATATTTCTACAGCTGTGACTAACCGGGGTTTTTCTCACCCACACTCTGTTCTCATTTTATTTTGTCATTTTAATCCTCGACAAATGGGTCTTTCAACTGACACCTCTGTATTTCATTTATATAAATTTATTACACAGATGGAATGCATACGTGCATTTTACATGTGGTTTTGAGGCAGCAAGTTGTAATTTCCATCTTCTGTACTGATAATGAAACTTGATAAGGCGTATTTATGGAACCCCTATTGCAATTGATATATCTGGGAATTTGTGTATATATTTCACCGTCTTTCTTGAAGGCGGACGTTTCGGGGTTTCACCTCAATGTCTCCTGCATTATCTACTTATGAAAAATTTCTACACTACGAGGGTTTCATTCGATAGTCCACTTGTTCATTGTCATGAATTTGTTACTGTATTTTTTCTCAGGCGTTCATGTGTTTTGCTTTCGCTAGACTACTGACCCTATTTGGGTGTCGTTCTTGCTTTTTGTTAACACTACGCTACAGGGTGTCCGGACCACCATTTTCGTCCGTGTATTATCATATATAGGAGGCGACCAACCCAGAAGCTGGAAATCTAGGCTTTCCAGCATTATGGGTTAACGGCTCTCCTACACAGTATTATGTAACCTTGTCTCTTTAAAGGAAATTTACTCTACCTTTTAGACCAGAAGAAAAAATGAAGTTTCACTAGTTAATACTGCTTAGCTTGTTACTCTATTCTTTTGTCTACTCCTTTCCTGCAAGAAATTTAGTTCTTCTTTTTAAGAAACTGCATTCAGTTTTAATTTATACAGAAGACATCGTTACCTATTTTTTTCTGTTGTAGATGACGTAGAGCATTAAAAATAAAAAGAAACATTTATACTATCTCAAACTTTACCATTTCTCACAGAAATAAAAGATCTACTTACTAAGACAGTTTAGATATAACAGAAGTAGTATTTACTCTACCCTTCCTTCTTAAAAGAAAATTAAACAAGGTGCTGTTGTGTTTACTCATCTGAGCTTATCCCAGTGGATGGTATTTGTTGCCTCCCTTCCACGAGTTTGGGCAATTACGTCCCACAACTCTCCCCCGTGCTCCAAGACTGGGCCTTCGTTGAACACAGAAATTCTGGAGGAGAACTCAGGACAATCCGGTCCAATTCTCCAACTCCAGTGAAAAGCAGTAATTCTGGAGGAGAACTCGGGACAGTCCGGTCCAATTCTCCAACTCTAGAGGACAGTCTGTTCTGAAAACAAAATTTCCTTTTCTAGAATGACATAGTTCCTTTTTCTTCACACAGACAGAACCCCAAACTCTCCTTGGAATTCCTTATTTATTCCAGAGTTTCTTTGGGTAACTGTGGAAACTGTTTTTCTGTTCAATTGACTCCAGATCTTGATTTACTTTTACCATCAATTTTTACTCATGAAACTAATTTCACAATAAATCTTTTATTCAATATCAAAAATTGATTTTGTTCAAATATTCTAATTGAAAATAAAACAACAGTCATAATTAATCCACAATTAATAAAAGTCTAACCATTTGTCAGTAGTTAAGACAGTGGCTACATCATATTTGTAAATTAATTTGTATATATGTTTTTTTTTTCCCCTTCTATTTTATATTGGAATATATTTTTATTATCAATATTCTTTTTAATCTTATTTATTATTTTTATGGATAAAATAATTTATATGACATTTTTTTTTAACATCTATTATGTCATTTATTGGAATTGAATATGATTCGGGAGGATTCCATTTTTTCTTTTGAACCATCCAATATAGCAAAATTGATAATTTATATGATAAGTTTATTTTCAGATTATATTAACTTTTTATGTAGGTAAAAACTATTTAATAAGAGAATGAGGAAATTGTTACATGTCAAGTTTATATGGAAAATAAAATAAATTAGACAATATTTTATATTAAATTATGAAATATATCATGATTATTTTGTTAAATTAAAATGTTAAAAAATTGGTAATGTGCACATGTGAGAAACTTTTTTAACATGATTTTATTATAAAGATCATAAAAATTAATTTTAATCTCAACAATAAAAATATATATATAATTCTATTAATTATCTCCACTTTTTCACTTTTTATTAAAAAATGAACTTTTAAATTTCTCCTTTCTACAACCATGTGAAACTTTAACTTTAACTTTAATCTTCGTCTTTTAACTTTTTTCTTCTAAAACTTTAATTTTTATCGTTTTTTAAATTTCTCCTAACTAGGTGAAACTTTAACCTTAATGTAGGCCTCTTAACTTTTTTATTCTCAAACTTTAACTTGTATAGTTTGTATAATCCTTCTAACTATAACTTTTGTAGCTTGTATAATCCTTTCAAACATTAAGTTGTCATTTTCTTTTTCCAATATCATTTTTTTTTTAAAATTAAAGATTCTAAATATTTGAAGAAAATTTTCTCACATTTTAAGTATGATATATTTTCCCCATATTTTAAAGTATAATATATTTTTTATATAAATATAATCCTTTGAAACATTAAACTATTCTTTTAGCATTCTAATACATTATTTTTAATAAATTAAAATCATTCAAATTAGATTTTTGAAAAATATAACATAACTATTAATATAATTATAGTCCATTGAAACATTAAATTGTATCATTATTATAAAGTGTGCATAAATAATGGTTTGATACTTCATTTATTATAATATGCTTATTTTAGGTTACTTATTCAAGTTTTTTTTATTATGGTTATTTTAGTTTTTTTGCTATATATTAATTTATTTAATTGTGTTAAATATAAGGGTGTTATTATTATTATAATTATTATTATTATTCTACATGCATGAATTTAATATTTATGAATACCATAATAATATTTGTCTCAACAACCCAAAATAAATACAATTCACAAGTTTTTAAAAAAATATTTATTTTAAATATTGATTTGAAGATTATATTATTTGAAATTAAATTTCGAATTTTATTATTTTCATTTTCTCTATATGGTTCATGGATCCTCTATATCAATGACCACTATGCATCCGCTTCTACCAGATAGATCCACTCGAAGGAATCACTTCATGTCAGCTCAATTACCAAGCTTGTGTTGGACATTGGGTTCAACGTTCCCTGTGTGTTTCGCGACATGGACTAACCACCTCTCGTGGATCCTAACACTGGTGATTGTAGCGGAGACTAACACCTATGAGTTTTGGTCTAACGACAATCATGATTCCAACAAGTGGTGTCAAAGCGACAGGTCTCGAGTTCGAAACTCACTCGACTCACATTGGGGGGGAGATTGCTGGACATTGGGTTCAAATCTCCTTGTGTGTTTCACGACATGGACTAACCGCTTGTCGTGGATCCTAACTCTAGTGATTGCAGTGAAGGCTAACACCTGCGAGTTTTGGTCTAAAGACAATCATGATTCCAACAGCTTGGCCTCGAGGTTGTTTAGTGCATTGAATCCATGAAATATCAATAGAAAAGGTACTAGATAGATCCACTTGAAGGAAATCCATCCATGAACTCTCAATATCAAAGGTACCAGATAGATCCACTTGCCTTAGATAGATCCACTTGAAGGAAATCCATGAACTCTCAATAGAAAATGTACCAAATAGATCCACTCAAAGGAATCACTTCACTCAAAGGAATAACTTCATGTTAGCTCAATTACCAAGCTTCTTGAATGAAATTCATGAACTCTCAATACCAAAGGTACGAGATAGATCCACTCAAAGGAATCCCTTCATGTCAGCTCAATTACCAAGCTTGGCCCCGAGGGTGTTCAGAGTATTGAATCCATGAACTCTCAATAGAAAAGGTATCAGATAGATCCACTTGAAGGAACAAATCCACTCAAAGGAATCACTTCATGTCAGCTCAATTACCAAGCTTGGCCCCTAGAGTGTTCAAAATATTGAATCGATGAACTCTCAATAGCAAAGGTACTTTAATCATAATGACTACCAATCACGAAAAAATTATAGGCTAGAATATTATTACTTGAACTACATACAAATGTGATTATATATATATATATATATATAATCATATTATTTTTATTTAGAATTTTATTGGAACAATATTGCATGAAACAAAAATAAATGCTACAAATAAAAAATTCATTTCTGAAATGATGATGATGATGATAAAAAAACAATAATAATGGTGCCAATGATGATGAAAACAATAAAGAAGATGAATACATGATGATGATGGAAATGATGGAAACAATGATGACAATAGTTCTTGGGCCTTAACAAGGTAAGAGAGTACATAACTTTATTTTCAATTGTTTTATGTTCTTAGAAAGCATTAAGACAAGAATTCCAAGACCTTTATTGAGTTATAATGTTAAGAATGTTGGCAGCGTGAAAAACATTTTGAAATTCATATCTAACCTGAGTATATGTTAGACAATGTGCTATTTTACATTAAATTTTGAATATTAATACTTTAATTACATAAATATGAGGCTATTTTTTATTTACAATTCCAATTTTATTTCAATAATATTGCATGAAACAAAAAGAAATGCTACAAATAAAAATTCATTTATGAAATGATGTTGGTGATCATAACAACAATACTAATGATGACATTGACGGTCATAACAATGAAGAAGAAGAGCACATGATGATGATGATGATGGAAAAAATTATGAAAATAATGCTTCAACCTTAAGAAGGTAAGTGAGCACTTAGATTTATTTAGAATATTTTTTTATGTGCTCATAAAGCATTTGGAGATGCATTCCAAGATTTCCATAGTTTAATTGAGTTATAATGTTAAGAAGGTTGGTAGTATGAAAAATATTTTGAAATTGAGATCTAAAAATGTTGATCATTTTAAGAGAAACTAATTTTCATCTGTAACTCTCTTAATATAACTAATTTGAAAAATTACTTCATCCAATGATTTTCTAGTATTGTCCAATGCCCAATTTCATTATAGATCTTATTAGAATTTGTTCTTATTTTAGAAATGTTATATTTTTCCTTTACACTATGCCAAAATAAAGACATTTTTAATATTACGGATTAGGAATAATCACCTCCTTATAATAACATTTTTATCCACATGGGCCAGATGAAAAATCTTTTACACCTACGGATCTTATTATTTGGTTTGAGGATTTTTTGTGGTTGTTTGTCTCAGAACCCAAATGACCATATTTTTTATTTTAAGTTTTTTATGATTGCTTATCTTATTAGTACCTAGATGACCATATTTCATTTCATTTGTATATTCTTGTTCACCAATTCAATTTTGGATCTCATTGTTGTTGCATGTGATCCAACTTAAGGTGGAGGTCATTCAACCACTCTTCCTACAAAATTTTGTTGTTTCCCTTATTGATTTTTGGCACACACTTTACCTTCTTGGGCGCAAACATTCACAAGAATAGGGAGAGGATTTTATGGTTGGATATGGGAGGATTATTGTTGGGACTAACACATTGATAAATTTCTTCACAGAATAGGTATTGTAGAGTCATGGATATGCGAGAAAAAATAATGTGTGAATCAAAAGTAATGATACAAATATAAATTCATTTGTGAAATGATGATGATGTCAATAAAAAAATCAACACTAATGATGACAATGACGATGAAAACAACAAATAATAGGAACACATGATGATGACAGAAAAAATGATGAGAATATTTCTCATACCTTAAGAGGGTAAGAGAGTACATAGCTTTATGTACAAATTTTTTTATTTGCTTAGAAAGAATTAAAAGAAGCATTCCAAGATCTTCATATTTTTATTAAGTTATAATGTTAAGAAGGTTGGTAGTGTGACAAATATTTTGAAATTGAGATCTAACATGAGAATATGCTAGGCATTATGTTATTTTACATTAAATTTTGAATATTATTACCTTAATTACATAAATATGTGGCTAGTTTTGAACAAAAAAAACATATTATTATTATTTAGAATTCCTATGTTATTCCAATAATATTGCATGAAACAAAAATAAATGCTACAAAGAAAAATTCATTTGTGAAATGATGATGATGATGGAAACAATGATGAAACTAATTATTTCAGTTTAAGAAGGTAAACACGTACTTAGAATTCTTTAGAATAATATTTTATGTGCTCAGAAATCATCAAGGGATCCATTCCAAGATCATCATAGTTTAACTGAGTTATAATGTCAGGAAGGTTGGTAGTATGACAAATATTTTTAATTTGAGATCTAAAATGGCTATATGCTAAACATTTTAAGAGAAACTACTTTTCATATTTAACCCTCTTAATGTCACCGATTTAAAAAATTCCTTCATCCAATGGTATTCTAGAAATGTCTAATTTCCAATTTCATTTTGAAGCTTATGTGAATTTGTTCTTATTTTAGCAATGTTAATCTGTTTCCTTTACATTAAGTCAAAATAACACATTTTTAATATTAGGGATTAGGAATAATCACCTCCTTATAACAATAGTTATAACCACATGGGCCAAATGACAAACTTATTACACCTTGGGATATTACTTTCTGATTTAGAGATTTTGTATGATTATTTTTCCGAGAACCCAAACGACCATATTTTTTATTCTGGGTTTTGTACGATTTCTTATCTCATTAGTGCCAAAATGACCATATTTCATTTCCTTTGCAGATTCTTCTCACCAATTTAGCTATAGATATTATTGTTGTTGCATTTGATCCAACTGAGGTGGAGGTCATTCAATCAATATTCCTACATAATTCTGTTACTCCCATTCATGATTTTGGGTGCACATTTTACCTTCTTGAGCTCCAACTTACAAAATAACAAAGGGAGGCTATGATTTTTAGAGATGGTAGCATCACTATTGGGATTGTCACATTGATATGTTCTCAAAATATCAAGCAGTATGTAGTCCTGTGTTTTTGGTATTTGACATTCATTGTAACTTAGAATTCATGTTCTGTAACCCAACGAAGCTCTTTTTTGCACCTCGGAGGAAAATAATTTCTGCGACTACATTTTGGAAGAAACATTTCCCTAGGTAGTTTGGAATTTCAGTCCCATTTATCTAGCATTGGTTGAATCAACATTGAAAAGGAAGCATGGAGGTATTTGATAGGCCAATGATTCCTTCGATACTAAATATTCTCTAGAAGGAGAGGAGTGTATAGTATTCCAGTGGTTCATTGAAAATAAAAAGGGTTCATAAGGAGAATGACCAAAGTGTGGAGTCATCAAACAAATTGGAGAGTCTTAAAGGCTTCCAAAGAAAAATGGAGGGGGATGAAGAAGTCTCCAGCACTGCAGTTGGGTATGAGCATGAAATTTCATATAAATCTAAGGTTGTTTATGTATATGTTGGAGAAACCCAACATAAAATTAATAATAAATTGAGGATGCATCCTCTAGTATTGCCTAATAATTTAAAATTTGTCAAATTAGGAATTCC
Source organism: Pinus albicaulis (assembly GCA_034641835.2). NCBI lineage: Eukaryota > Viridiplantae > Streptophyta > Pinopsida > Pinales > Pinaceae > Pinus > Pinus albicaulis. The sequence continues at coordinate 1,066,946,738 of CM076580.1, forward strand.
TGAAGGGCAATGGGATATCTTAGGACCTATAAACCATGAAGGAGAAAGCCAAGATTACGAATGAATATATGTAGTGTAGCTCTAGTGAAATGTGAATGGAATATTATGCAGGGAAGGAAAATAATGTTAGTGACGATCAAAGTCGGCCTAGAAATGGGGATTGGTGTTTAGAGGAAAATGCCACTGTAAATACTCAATAACGGATATATGCAAAGGAACTAAATAAATTTGTGGTTTTTAAGGGGACACAAAATTTTCACACACTGAAAAAGGTGCATAGAGAAAGAATTCATGCTCATCAAAATGAAATTGAATTTAGTTATTCAAAAACTGGTATGTAAATAAAATATCACTTCACATCTAAATTGTATTCATGAGAAAATTCAACAACATATGGACATAATTTTTCCTAAAGAGATGCATGAGGAAATCATTCCTACATATTCCATTTAGGTCCATAAGGAAAAGTACTAGCTCTTCCACATAAGTATTCCTCCTAAACATGATAAGGGAAGGAGAAAATAACTCTTTCATAGCTCAAGGAGAATATCTCAAACATTCAGGAAAAACTTGATAATACATAGGGAAAGAAACAGGTTGAAGATTATACATTGAGTATGAGAAATCGCTATATTGCATCTCAACATAAATTAAAAGGGGCTCATGTTTCTATTAGACATGAGAGAAGAGGGGAGGGATATTTGATTGTCACATCATTAAAGGATCCATTTTTTAGCATTCATATGCTTAGTAATTTGGATGAAAATAAGCATATGAAACAAAACCCATCACATATGGAAGAATTTTGGTGATGACATACAACTAAATATGAGGAATCTAATTTTTCTAGTCAACATGAGGTAAATAGGGGAAAATTGATTAATTATGCACATTTAAAGGAAACAATTCCAATTTTTTGTATCAAAGTCAAGAATACAAAAGAAAGGATAGATGGCGAAAAAAAATTTCCAACCTTACAACAGGCTCTGAAAAGGCATAATGTTGGATGTGTGAAATCCAATTTTCCTGATAAACATGAGAAGTGCAGTGAAAACTTGTGGAAATTTGAAATTGTTAAGAATCCTATCTCAAGTTTCATTCATTTATACCTATAGCATATGGAACAATAAAATCAGGAAAATGGGACTTATCAAGAATATCTACTTCTTTATAAGTAGACGATGTTGAAAATTCTAAAGATGACCAAGTAGAAAAATAAAAGCAGAAGAGGACTCTTTTGACAATGGGCCAATCGAGGATTTTGGAAGCCAGATGAGCCACATTAGCTCACTGATTCAATAAGGAACTAAAAAATAGATAGACAATAGTTAAATAGAGAGAATGTATTCAACATAAACAAGAGAAAACCAAAATATAACCTGAGGGAGAGCTATGGGAAGAAAAACATTCTAGTTGTAAGGCAAAAATAGAGTTCCATGAGTAATATCAGAGGAATTCAATATTGGGAATGTGATAGAAGAAATTCATTTCCTGGAAGGGGGAAGTATACCCAACCTATTCATAAAAACCAAGTGCATCCTTCATGTAGCAAAAAAATAAGCATGCATATTTCCTCATCTAGAGGTCTTGAGTACTTTGGCCCAACTATCTCATCCATTATGAAAAATCACATCTTACATGAAATTAATAACAAAGAATTTGTTCCATAGAAATCACCAATATGGATATTTTGATTTGAGGTCTAATATCTCACTGAACATAATTCTACACCCCTTACTTTGGAGAAGTTGGAGTCAAGAAAGTTCTTACTACCTCATTTGTTGAAGAAAACCCACATAAGAAAATATAAAGAGTTTCCTCAATGTGATTTCCTTTTAACATTGAGTTTCTCTACGCTTTTTTTAGCAGTCTCCTTACCCATGCCCTTAACTTCAATAATCAGAAAGAACTATATAACAAACACTTAACTATTTCATCAGTGGAATAAAATGGGTCTTTTTGAAGGATCCCTTGGAGAGGAATATGTTATCTAAAATCTCATGAAAATAATTTCCTTTCAAAACAAAAAGCACTACAAGAAAAAAGGACGTTGGTGAGGGGAAAAAATGGTCACCATAAACTCATTGGTGAGGGTCAAAAGAGTCTTCTTCACCAAAAATTGAACGTCACCAAAGGTGGCGTCACTAAAAGTATAAGTGTTGTGGTGACATTCAAGGTCCGTCACCAATAATGATTTATAGTGACGAATAGTGACCGTCACCATTTCATATGAGTAATGGTGATGGACAATAGCCTCCGTCACCAAAAAACTAAACGTCACCAAAGTTGGCGTCACCGAAAGTATGTGTTGTGGTGACATTCAAATTCTATCACGAATATTGATTATAATGACGGATAGTGACCGTCACCATTTCATATGAACAACAATGATTTTTTGTGATGGACCTTTCATGACCGTCACTCTTGGTGCATATATATGGTGACGTTCATTGACCGTCACCATAAACTCATTGGTGACATCAAGGTCCATCACGAATAATCACTATAATGACAAACAATGACCCTCACCATTTCATATCAACAAAACTATTTATGGTGATGGAACCTTCATGGTCGTCACTATTGATGTGTATATATGGTGGCGTTCATTGACCCTCACCATTTCATATCAACAAAAACTATTTATGGTGATGGAACCTTCATGGTCGTCACTATTGATGTGTATATATGGTGGCGTTCATTTATCGTCACCATTTCGTATTTTGGTAAGGGTCGAAAAATGTCACCATAAGCTCATTGGTGATGGTCATAAGAGCTTCCGTCACCAAAAACTAATCGTCGCCATTCCATATGAATATCAGGGCACGTTGGAATCGAACCACCAACCTCTTGCTTGTAAAGCAAGTGCTCTTCCATTGAGCTAGCACCCTTTAAAGAATTATACTTTTAAAAATTATATCTTCAAACTGTATAGATTGTAAATTATACAACTTTCAATAAATTAAAGTCTTGACAATCTTTTACTAAACAAGAAAAACATCATCAAAGTTGCATGTCCCTACCTAATGGTTATGGAATTTATGAAAAGTGGGTTGAGGGAAAAATAGTTACGTATAAGAGACACTACAACAAACCAACTCTAAAATAATGTCTTGATAATAAAAAAAATAATTTTCTTTTTTTGTTGTGTTGTATCTTGAACTAAAAAGAAATCCCTACTCTAAAATCATTCATATTTTTAAATCTGTTTTTCAAAAATGCAACTGGAAGTTGTATAAATTTAATATTGTAAATGCATTTTTTTGAATTATTTACATGCTAAAGAAGCCATAGGCATTAGATGGTTCAGAAGAGGATGTTGGTTTGTACGTAGAAAAGGAAAGAAAACATTACTGTCAAATTAATCATAATTTTAAATCTTCTTTTCAAAAATGCTACTTGCAGCTGTATAACTTTAATATTGCAAGCCTGTTTTTTTTAACTCTTATTGGGCTAAGGAAGCCATAGAAATTATATAGAGAAACATTCTAACTGAATGTGAAACTCCTTTACCAGAAGTTCTCCAGCTAAAGGAAAATTACTTTAACATGAAAAATAAAGCATAAAAAAATTCATATCAGTTTTTTTTATGAATTATGGAAACTCTCATCAATATTTTCGAGTGAGAAAACTCACTCTGTTTCTCCTTGACAATGAATAATTTACCATCTTTCCCTCTACAGTAAATATCATGGAAAAGCTTTTCTTTCAACTCAATAATCCTCAAAACACCTTTCTCTTTGTGACACTTGTAATTGCTAAGACTTCATTTCCTTTAGCACCATATACACATGAATCATCTTTGTCTCTAAGTTGTTTGCAAACAGATTTGGGTACCTAACAATATAATCCAATTGAAATCCCACAGTTTTGACCAAAACACCTACATTACTCTTCAGTTTTTCCTCTGAAAGCATTAGAATAATTGGCCCGTGTCTTACTAAATACAAAATTTGTTGTTGAGAGAAACCTAAACTACTTAAACACTATATTTTTCAATCTAGTTTCTCCTTGGATACTCAATAATCCTTGGAAAACACCTTGCTCTTTTCAACACTTGCAATTTCTTAGAAATAATTGCCTCTAGCACCATATACCAACAAATCATCCTTGTCTCTAAGTTGTTTCCAAACATATTTGGATACCTGACAATATCAACTAATTGAATTCCCATAATATCCAAGTTGCCAAATTCTGATTTTTTTATATCCATACAATCATTACAAGAACTTAAATAGATTCAATGAAATAGAATTATAAACTGTATAATTGATAAGAAAAGACAAAGTCAATGGAATGAAATTGTCTATGAAAAAATACCCATTGAATAAAACAAAATAAAAATCGTAAAATGGCATGAGATGAAAGAAGCATTTATTGTTGCAATTTTAATGTTAGATGATGGAAATATTTTTTTGTTTTGAATTTGATATGTACAAAACAGAAAATTTGTAATTTGAAAAGATCTGTAACAAATAAACTTTCATAATGAAATTTTGTAAGATGTAACGAAGCTATTTTTCGTTGGTTGCGGGCAGAGAAATGAAATACAAAAGAAGTCCAAGGGATTTGTACTTATGAATGCTTAAATAGTGCAGGCTTACAACATCCATGCTTCCTGCAAGGTAGGAGCAGCCATGTCACATAAGTCAAGCACGTGCAAGTGGTCAATACTGCCATCATTTTTCAGTGAAAATTGTACCATAGAAATCAGAATAGCCAGGTTTTATAGCTTAAAGGCTATGATCACTGGTGTATTAGGATGGAGTGGATTGCAATGCAGTAGGCATTGTTTGCAGTAATAGAGTGGGGGTTTTGGGTTTGGGTTTTTCATGGTGACATTGGCAACTGAGCCAAGATTCCAATCACTGTGTTTTTTACTCTATTATAATTAGCATTGGTGATGAGTTGGGATGTAGCAAGGTGCCCAAATAGGGCACTAGTATGATTGGATGATATGCTCCAAGGCCTGAAGTTTGCAGAATCAATATGAAACTTGAGCATGGGTATGATCATGGTTGGGATATGGGAGTATCAATGTTTTCTGAAAGATCTAGACCAAACCCAATTGCTACATTTATATATAATGATGCTATAGTGCAAGATAGGGAATTCAGATAAGGTTTATGTCGACAGACTTTTGAGATTTTTTTGTTTGTTTGTTTGTTTTTCATCTGTTGTGTTTGAAGAAATTAGGAGAATAGGCAAGAATATCCCCAAGACTTTTTAAAATTCACTTTAATATTTATTGACCAAAAGTCTTCTTAAATACTGGTCGAAAGTATGCCCGATATACTTCTCTCAATGTCAATCCAAGTCTTCTTCGAAGATCCTTCAATAGTTTCTCTAAGGAGGTTGTTCTAGGTCTTCAAATGCTTCAAATAACTGTCCAAAGTAAGAATTTAAACCTACTATAAATCCATCATGAGAAGGTCTTCATTGTGCTACAAAGGGGTATCTCAGGGTTATTTTAAAAAAGCTTTCAATTGCTGCTACAGGACTATTTTAAAGTTGGTCCAAGACTATCTTCTAAAAACCTTAAAAGATGTCTCAGAAACACCTTCAATAAACTGGTATACAAATATTTATGTTAAGCTACCTTTTAAGTCAATTCCCCTACAACTACATTCGTAGCAAAGATCCATAAAAAAAAATTGATGCAAGGAAATGTATCAAGGAATTGTGGAGAGAAGGTAAAATATTTCAGGGAACATTTCAATTATCCACATGTCCCTGTATCATGTGACTTAGGTACAAAAAAAAACCGAGTAGTTTCACCAATGACAAAAACCAACATAGAGCTATATGGGAATGAAGAATGGAAGATGTAGACAGAATTTCTGGTGACAAAACATGAGAATTTCTTCTTAAATTCCCTATCTGAAAAGCAGATAAACCTCCTGCACCACAGAATGAAGAGGAAGGGCATACTAAGAATTGAACGTATATTCTAACAAAAGTAAAAGATGTCTCACAAACACCTTCAATAAACTGTTATACAAATCTTTTTGCCAAACTGGCTTTCAATTCAATGTCCCTACAACTGCATTCCTAGCAAAGATCCTTAAAGTTTTTTTGATGCAAGGAAATGTATCAAGGATTTGTGGAGAGAAGGTCACAAATTTCATTGGACTTTTTCCCAAATAATTAATCACAAATTGGGTCAAAGGGCAATGTTAGCGAAAAAATGAAGGTAAATAGACAAGTTCTGCAAATTGCTGCAGTTTTGAGAGCCAATGGCTGCTCCAATTGACGAGGCAGTGGAATCTCTTTCCAAACCATCATATAAAGATGCTACTACTGGGTTAAAGGGGACTGCAAAATTACTGTGTCCAGCTGGGAAGAATCCAAGGCTTCCAGAATGCCTCTGCAACTGCTTAGAAAAATATCCAGACAACATATGCCTGAAGATTACTTGTCACAGCGACCTAAAACATTTAGTAACTGACTGGTCCTGTTGTTCTTTATCGGTTAGCAGGAATTTCACCTTCATACCAAGCACTAAGATGGTGGATACATAGAAAATGGAAGGTGAAAGGATCAACTGCCTTTACATTGTGCACCAAAGCCTTTTTCAGAGAAATTTATAGCAAGTTTAGTTTTGGCAGGAGACAACATGTTTGATTAAAAAACCCCTTTCCTAATAAAAAATAAAAGCATCTATGCTCGCAACTCTTCTGAGTTTCATACTCTGAACCAAAATTTTAGTACTATTTGTCCCAACCTTCCAAATATTTGCCTTTGTAATGCTACCTAAAACAACAACCCAAAGGGAAACCCACATGTACATAGAGTACCATTCATCTAAATATGCTCGCTGAGATTAGAAGCCACCATATTAATGCAGAGTTAAGGTTCATAGTTCATTGGGAACACCTAGTTGAGAATTTCTTAGTTATGAGATGTAACCCATTTGTTTCAAAAAGGACATAAAATAATTGAAAGAAGAGATAGAGTAACTGTAAAGAAAACAATCTAAACATAGAATTTGTTCCTAATTTCTAGTAGGAATGGTAAACAACAATAAAATTCTAAGCAATAATTTCATGTCTAATGAATTTATACAAGAAGTTTAGTTTTGGCAGGAGACAAGAATTTTGATTTACAAACCCATTTCTTAATAAAAAAGAAAAGCATCTACGATCGCAACTCTTCCGAGTTTCATACTTTAAACCAAAAGTTTAGTATTGTTTGTCCCAGCCTTCCAAATATTTTTCTTTGTAACACTTCCTAAAACAATAAACCGAAGGGAAACCCACATCTACATAGAGTACCATTCATCTAAATATGCTCGCTGAGCTTAGAAGCCACCATATTAATGCAGAGTTCAGGTTCATAGTTATTGGGAACACCTAATTGAGAATTTCTTAGTCAAGAGATGCAACCCATTTGTTTCAAAAATGACATAAAATAATTGAAAGCAGAGACAGATTAATTGTAAAGGAAATAATCTAAACTGGGCATTTGTTCCTAATTTCCAGTAGGAATGGTAAACAACAATAAAATACTAAGCAATAATTTCACGTCTAATGAATTTATACAAAGATTAAAAAAAAAACCTCATTCACGCGTTACAGAAAAAGTGTGATCATGGTGATCTGCTGGAAGAGGATCCTTTTGCGCACTATTTTGAGCGCTGCACGTGGAGAAGGAAGGTGGATTGGGTATGTTGTAAGGGAGCCACAGTGAACTATGGTAGGCTGCAGGCCTAGCCACTCCAAATAGGCCAGCATGGAGTCTTTAAAGGCTGCCACATGCCCACAACAACAGCCCATACGTAGGGCACCTCGTCTTGCCTAGGACACAGCTAGGAGAAGGTTGTCCAATGGATGGTTAGTGGTTAGTGCAGCCTTCAAAGTGCCATAACCAAAACAACAATAGTACAGTATTGTAACAACAGTGTTTGTGGAGGTGTTTTGGGTCAAGAAGTGACTGGATTGGATTAGTTTGGTTGTTGACTGTGGAAGCCAAGCAGTGAAGTGGACAAGGGTGTCGAGATCACTTCAAGTGGTGGCAGATTTCACAGTGGATGGTTGGGTGTCATAGAGTTGTTTGAGGGAAGCAATATTGGCTACCCAAAGTAGCCCTAGACAAGCTATCTTGAAGGACGAAGAGTAGTTGAAGTTTGGATGAAGGACGGTGCTAAAGTGCAACACTCTAATGTACAAGAGTTGTTCCTAGCCTGGCAGATTGGAGCTCGGGTGTTTGATAGCCTAGAGGAGTAGATTGGATCAGCCCAAGTACACTCTACAGAAGGGTGTGAAACATTTTTAGGGGACCAACTGAGTTTCTAGTCTTTCCAGATGAATCTCTTGCAAGTAAATATCTGCATAGCGTAAATGAAAATCATTTCTTGTCAAAGATAAAACTATAGCCATATAACTGAGAAATCTATTTGAACAAAAATTCATGCAAACAACAAAGATTTTGGAGAGTAAAGAGAATCACCTAACACCTTCCACATATCCTTCTGAGACCATATGATGAAGAAAATTTGAGTATCCTGTACAAATTCCAAGACAGATGAATGGGATGGCTCTATCCATGTAGTCTCAGAATCTTTTGATGGATCACTACCATGAGAAACCATGAAATCTATGAGTTTTTACCCACAAAAAAATTATAGATTTTAGTCTTAGTCTCAGGCTCAGCTCAATGGAAAATAATGGTAATCCTGTTGCAATTAAGTTTTTTGACAAAAAGAAGTATACCTCTTCCAAAAAGTGGTTACAAAGTACTCAAGACGGGCATGACAAAAATAGTACAATATCCCAGTAAAATTTGGTCCATCGTTAATCAGTAACCATATTTATGGAAGGAATATTTCTTCACCTGACTGATCTACTTATTTTGTTTAACATTGATGGAAAGTCATGCAGCTCATTTTCCACATTCTATGGTGAAATTCATAACTGTTTTTAATTGTGCCATCTTAGCAGTATAGTAACTAGCAAGCAACACAGGAAATAAAAAATCTATGAGAAAACTACATATGTACATACAAAATATGCTTCACATTAGTTGCATCAATAAAATATACCATAAGTTAAAATTAAACTAATCAAAGAAAGCCTTACATTTCAAATAGCAACATAAAGCTTCCCAGTATATTCTTACTTGTCTAGACTGGCAGGAGGGCTAAGAGGAATCTCCTGCAAATGGCATAAAAATATGGGTAGCATTGCATGAAAAGTGGGTCTCTTCAAAAGCTTAAACTGTTAACATTCACCAATCATCTTCCACAACTCTAGCATATTCAGGTGGTTGCCTTTGAGCCTTGACAACAACCCTATAGATCTCCTCTAAACTTAGGTTATTCCACCTGCATGAAAAATCTCATTAAATATCTAGCAAGTGTGTTTCATATAGAGGGTACCATGTTTGCACATTACAGAAGAAAAAGGGAATTGAAGATTGGACTTCTCAACTACAAACACAAGGGTAGACACAATATAACTTACGAAATTGCTCCAGTGCACATCTCAACCAAAACTCTAGGCATCAGATTCTGAAGAAATTCCATTTCCTTCATCCCAAAAAATGTTCAAAGAAGACTTCTTGAGTGGTTCCCAAGCTTCTAGGGCTGTATAATGAGGATTCAACGTAGTACACTCCACACATGAATGTGTCCTTGTCACATCATCCTCCAGGGTTGAGCGAGGTCTTCTACATTGAGGCTTCTTCAAAAATTCTGGAAGACCAAAATCAGAAACTATTGCTCACCCTCTTGCATCCAAAAGAAGGTTGGATGGTTTGAGATTCATACATGAGACACCTGCTGCATGAAGCTCTGCAACACCATGAGAAATATCTGCACCATATCTTCATACACATTTCCAATAAGATTCATCAGTGCATATTAGTATCACCCTTCTAAATATTGATTAAATCACAAATACCATTAAAAACTCAGACTTTTAATCAAAAATTCAATTGCAGACATTCTACGAACAATGAACCAGAAATTAGAATAAAATTTGTAGATGCATAATCTATAATGTAGTGATATTAGAAACTATTTACTCCACTGTTTGTTGCATCTTTCACTGTTTGCTCACCATTTGTTTACTGCCTCCTTAACTCTGGTAGAAAATCTTGTAAAATCATGAGTTTGGGGGAGGGGGTGGTTTTGAAAAGGAAATAAACATCATAAGAATAGGGTTTAAATTTGTCTCTATCTCCTTTTTTGATGCTTCCATTAGTGAAACCTCTTCTTTTGAGAATCACCAAAAGATATAATGGGTGGCACTGAGTGGTTTCCAAATCTTTGGGGACACCCCTGGAAACCATGTTAGATAAGAAACTAATCTCATGGAAAGTGTTATTATGAGGATTGTCATTCCATAGGTTATCATATCCAAAAACCATATAACTTGAATGCATTATATTTTATTCTCTTCTAAATATCAATGCAGTGCCTAATTTTGTGCATGGTTAGCAGAATGGAGAAATGTTCCATATGCCAAAGGACCCTCCATCGTGAAAGAGACAAAGGGAGGCTGTGGATATTATTGCTTTGCAACATCAAAGACCCTTGATAATAAATTTGTGTGACCTTCATCAGCAAGTCCCAGTTGCAGGACCAGGGAATGTACCACACTCAGTGGGTACTGTATCAATTGGTCTCCGTCTCGAATTTGAGGATGAAAAAGTCAATTCTTCAATACCATCTGCAACGAGAGGCGATGCAGCTTCTACCCTTCATTTTCTAATAGAGCATATAGCATCACAATTGCAAAAATAGAAAGAAGAGCTTGATCAATTTGTGAGGGCACAGACAAATGAGGTAATATCTTGAAGGGAAGAGGCAGAGGCATCTATCTATGCTTTCTATGATTGAGGAAAGTGTCTTGAGGCAAATAAGGGAAAAATATTTGGAGATGGAGAAGTTCAATCTTAGAAACAAATAACTAGAGGAGCAGGTCAAACAGCTGAAACTGGAAGCTTGCATATGGCAGACCAAAGCTAAGCATCAGGAAGCCATGGTGAATTCCTTGAGAAAAACTATTTTGGTTTTACTATTTTTGTTCAGATATGGATTGTATTTAGTGCTCTATTTTGATTATATGCATCCTTACTAGCTATATACATGAGAGAAATTTTCATATTTGTGTATAATGTTTTGGATTCAAATGGATGTACAGGAGTTTTTTTTTTTTAATCAAAATTTGAATATTTTATGTATTTTTGGGTCATACAGTTTTTTCTGGTTGACACCAATTTCTAGTTTTAGAGGTCCACTTGTCTGGTTCTAATAACAATGAAGCAAACAATATTTCCCTTCCTTTCTCATGTCAGCGGGGAGCTCTTGTCTGATTTCTGTCGTGAGTTTATCCATTTAAGATTCATTCAAAAATTGTCTTTGCATTCATCATTGGTCTCGACATTGTGCCATAACCTTGCAAGGTGATGTATATATGTGATATTGATGCTCTGCAGCATATGTATATATGAGATTGAGGCATAATCTCACATTTGGAGTAATACAGCCTCTTCCTTGGACGTGTAGTGGCATAATTCACACTTGTATGGAGCTCGAATCCTCTTGAAGTGCATAACTCAGATCCACAGAGAATAAAAAGAGCTCAGACCTATTGGACAAGAAGCTCGGAGTACAAAAATCTCGTGGAGGCTCATAGAAACATCGATTGGCCACCTGTTTGCTGACTTGCGGTTACACTTCCCTTGGATCAGCAAGCTTGGGTGTGTCCTTGTGGAAGCATGAACCTACAGTTCTATTTGGTTAGTCCTTCAAACACTGATAAAACTTGACAAGCCTTGAGCTATTCAAATAGTCTGCAAGATAAAAGGATCACTGGGAGGTTGGAGAAAAATGGGGGGAGAGAACACTTCATCAGAACAGGAATTGTCATTCTAGGGGTCATGAAGGAATTTTGGAAGGAGAGGTTTTTGTATTTGAACAAGTATAAGAAGATCCTTGGCAGGGACAAACCTCTACCCAAGTGGACCGATGCAGATGTGGAGAATTTCATCCAATCGGATCCCGTCTATGGCCCTCAGCTGAAGCTCACGCAAGTATGTTAGTTTTTGAGTGAATATTTCCAAGTATAATTGATATATAAAAATACAATATAATTAAATTGTTTATCTCCTTACAATATCTAGGCAACAACAAGACTCATTAATGCCTAACTTTAACATAAGCATTCATGAGCAAGAAAAGGTGATTGAGTAAGAAGTTCAACTACAATGCATGATGGATTTTTGTTAAAATTTGCAACCAAGGTCGGCCTCCCTTATAAGTTGGCTCAAGAAGCTCAAAATTCATGTCTTTTCGACTCCACCGATTAGTATATAAAGGGGTGATTTCTTCCTCATTTGACACATTGAAGGGCTCGTCTTCTCCTCTGAAATAGGACAACATATAAGGCTGGACATAGGTGGCAGGGTCAGGGTTATTATCAGACCCATCTCTGTTTAGGGCTCGGTTTTCTTATTGAGAAAGGGCAACAGGTCTATGACATAATGCATAGAGGATGCAAGGTCTGTCTGGGCGACGTATCTCTGTTTTGGGCACAGATTTTGTGTTGGATAAGAGCCACAGTTGGAGGATAGGAAGTCTGTGCAAGGCAACGTATCTTTAGTTGATTTTTCTGTGTGTTTTTGTGAGTTTTATGTATGCTACAGAATGCAGGAAGAAAGCCACTACAACAGCCCGTTGTTAAGTTGTTTCGAGGGTTTGAAAGCATGGTCAATATATAAAGGCAAGGGATTATTGAAGGGAAGGGATTGTTGAGGAGGAGCCTCAAAGCTCTATATCAGAGATTAGATTATTTTGATTATGAATAATAAGAACTGATCAAGGGTTTTTTCCGTCTTGGGGTTTTTCCCTGGCTTGAGCCATATTCATGTGTCCTCTTGTGTTGGCTTATCCTCTGCATTATTTTCTTATGTTCTTTTATCAGTTACATTCATCATGATTTAAATTGATGTGGTTGCTATGGATTGATAATTGGGCTATATATAAAAATTGATGTGACTGTCCTATGTTAAGAACATGTTAAGCTAAATTTAACATGGTATTAGAGCTAAGCTGAGGACAAGCCCAAGAAAGAGGGAAAGCAATCACTAGAAATGTTGTCAAATCTTCATGGCCTCTTTCGCCCTCAAAGGATCAGATAGTATGAAATTATGATATAAATCTGGTGCATCACATTGACCAGCCCACAGTTTTATGGATAAAGAGCGAAATTCCTTTTTGAAGATCATACAAGACCTGGTTAAAATATCATGATTAGAAGAGTGCAGTTCTGGGCACATAATATGAGGTCTGAGATTTCCAATCCACTAATCCACCTCAGAATTCAGTGAACTTGAATGGCTAATCAAAATCTTGACAAAGTCAACAAAGGGACCCATCATTTAAGGATTTTTTTCAAGCAATTTGAATTATGTACCACCTATGGGATCCAAGCATCGTATACATCTGTGGGTGACCGATCTTATGTTTCCTTTCTGATAAAGAATTCAAATTGATTGAAAGCCCTCCTAAGGCCTTGTTGGGTTCCTCATAGTGAAGTTACAAAAGGAGTTGAGTCCCTATCAAACTCATGGCATTTGTATATTTCAAAGGCATGCCTTAATGCTTATGCATCCAAGAAAAGAATCCGAGGTTCCTACCTCATTTAAGGATTTTTTCAAGCAATTTGAATTATGTACCACCTATGGGATCCAAGCATCGTATACATCTGTGGATGACCGATCTTATGTTGCCCTCTTGATAAAGAATTCAAATTGATTGAAAGCCCTCCTAAGGCCTTGTTGGGTGCCTCATAGTGAAGTTACAAAAGGAGTTGAGTCCCTTATGCATCCAAGAAAAGAAGTCGAGGTTCCTACTTCTAAGAATATATATATGGTTTAAAAGAGCCAACCTGTGGAGATACCTAAAATGATTATCACTCTTAGAGTCATAATCCCAGTATGATGTGACTTAATTTTTGGACACTTTTATTTATTCATTATCTCAGCAGTAAATTTTTTTTTTGGCTGGTTGATCCAAGTATTGGAGCTTATTCCTCATGCCCAATTCTAGAATCTAAGGTTGGTCGATAATGTCCTGATTAAATACAAATTCTCTAAGTCATATCTGTGGACATATTTTTTCTCATTTCTGTAATATTACCTTGATGCAATTTTACCAGCTCTCCTCTATTAGATTGTTCATAAGAGGCTTTTACAAGGACCAGTCCATGAGTTTAAAGATTGACTGAATGCGAATGATGGCTTAATAACATCTAAGTAAATTTTTTACATTCTGTCATCCACATAAGGGTGTTTAAATATTCAACTTCCAACTTAGGCATAGGTATCAAAATGAAGTCACAATACCTGAAGCAATGTTAGAGACACATCCTCACTTTTCTAGTTACTTCAGATGATGTATAATGTTTGAATGAGGTAAGGATGGTTTCAGAATTACAGTCTGAAATAGAATCAGTATTGATATGACAGTCCAGAGATCATGGTGCTTTGGCAAGTCCCTGATATATGTTAAATCTAAGTTGATCTCAGCCATCTATCTCTCTACTCTTTTCAAAATCAATCAAAGAAAGAGGCAGTATAGAAGACCTAGGATTAATGATTATTACAAGCGAAAGCATCTGATTCCATAATCAATCCTTCTGACATAACATTTCTGACCTTTATCTAGGTCTGTATACTATCTTCACAGGGCCCTGTTGGATAACTATGAATATTATCTTGGCAAAGTTCAGATGGTACAGTTTGTTGATTTCAGTTTGGCTATGGACTGCATAAATTCATCTCTCGCTCTGTTTAGATAGGGATCCTAACCTCTGATTTCAGTACATTTATGAACCTCAGTATGTGTTCTATATATGGCCATGAATATTGCTCTTATGAATTGGCATAATTATGATATTCCACTGCGCTTGATATCACAGTGGTTGTAGTATCTCAGTGATAGCTTATTGGCATCACAGTGGTATGGTTGATCTTTGGCTTATTTATCTTGGGAATTTATCGATTATGATATATACACTAGAAATAACAAAGAAGCCATGGATTTTAGTGCACTTAGACACCAGGAAAATCGAGGCCGCAGGGAGGGTATAAATAAAGCTTATATCTCAATCTTAAAAAAAAAAAAAATCACAACAGCAACAGAAGTCTCAATCTTAAAAAAATCACAACAACAAAAGTCTCAATCTACAAAAAATGAAAATAAAAAACAAAAAAACAACAACAATCTCTCAGTTTCATGTGCATATAGAAAAATCTGGAAAAAAAATGCAATCTGAATAACTTGTAAACAAATTTCATTCACGCAGTAAGAAATGAAAATAAACAAATATTGAATTCAAAACGGCGCCCTAATACTTGAAGCAATGTTAGAGACACATCCTCGCTTTTCTAGTTACTTCAGATGATGTATAATGTTTGAATGAGGTAAGGATGGCTTTAGAATCACAGTCCAACATACAATCAGTATTGATATGACAGTCCAGAAATCATGGTGCTTTGGCAAGTCCCTGATATATGTTAAATCTAAGTTGATCTCAACCATCTATCTCTCTTCTCTTTTCAAAATCAATCAAATAAAGAGGCAGTCTAGAAGACCTAGGATTAATGATTATTACAAGCTAAAGCATCTGATTCCATAATCAATCCTTTTGACATAACATTTCTGACCTTTATATAGGTCTGTATATTATCTTCACAGGGCCCTGTTGGATAACTATGCATATTATCTTGGCATAGTTCAGATGGTACAGTTTGCTGATTTCAGTTTGGCTATGGACTGCATAAATTCATCTCTCGCTCTGTTTGGATAGGAATCTTGACCTCTGATTTCAGTACATTTATGGGTGAAAACACGAAGTTGGGAAACACTTTTTGGCATGAGATAGAATTCGAGAGAGTTTTTTAATTTCTCGGCCGAGAAAAAAAGTCAACAAAATTTCTCGGCCGAGAGTTTTGAAAACTCACGGCTGAGAGTTGTGTGAAAAATTTCTCGGCCGAGAGTTTTTTACATTCAAAAACTCTCGACCGAGAGTTTTTCTAACTCTCGGCCGAGAGTTTTATTGTGCAAACTCTCGGCCGCAAACTCTCGGCCGAGAGTTTTAAAAATTTCCCGGCCAAGAGTTTTTCTCGGCTGAGAGTTTCTGGTCAACAAAAAACTCAGAAAACTCTACATTTTTGAGAAACCTGCAACTTTGGAGGGACAGAACACCTACAAAAACAAAATGTTATATGTTGGACCAAGTACCATTAGATTCGTCTCTAAATCTAGTTTTTGATGATGTGAGATTTATGGAGTTTCATTAAAAAATTCATTTTTTTATTAATTTTTTACTAAACTATGTCACTATGGAATTTCATTGTTCGAAAAATTGCACTGAATGAAAATTCAATAACTTTCAAACGAGGACACCAAAAAATTTAAAAAAATCATAGTGCACTTCCTCTCCGTGTCTACTTCAAAAGGGTACTCTCATTTTTCTTATTAACGATCACATTGAAAAGAAAATCAAAGGATAATAAAATGTACTGAAACATCACTGTTTTTTTGTCTTCGTCCATTTCAAAAAATAATAAAAAATAGTGATTTGATCCGAAAATTACCAAAAAAATAGTCTGTGCACTAGTGCAATATATGCAGATTATGATGCTGTGGTTTTTTTCCAAAAAATGAATAACCTTCCCTAAAAAAAGTAAAGGATAATAAAGTGACTATTTATGTTTGCCTGAAAATTTCAAGTATATGCAGTTAGTAAACAACAAATTTACCCCTCTATATGTCAATATTTTTTTTTTTTTTAAATATCGGTATGGAGGTAATACAATTCTCTACAATTCTTTTTTTTATGTCAAAGCATAATTTGCGATAAAAATATGAGTTTAGTGGAGTTGAAGTTGAAAAACATAGAAAATTACAATTTTCAACGTCAAAAAAGGGCAAAAAGTGTTTCCCAACTTCACATTTTCACCCTTATGAACCTCAGTCTCTGTCCTATATATGGCCATGAACATTGCTCTTATGACTTGGAATAATTATGATATTCTGCTGCGCTTGATATCACAGTGGTTTTAGTATCTCAGTGGCAGCTTATTGGCATCACAGTGGTATGGTTGATCTTTGGCTTATTTATCCTGGGAATTTATCGGTTATGATATATACACTAGAAATAACAAAAAAGCCATGGATTTTAGTGCACTTAGACACCAGGAAAATCGAGGCCGCAGGGAGGGTATAAATAAATCTTATATCTCAATCTTAAAAAAAAAAATCACAACAGCAACAGAAGCCTCAATCTTAAAAAAATCACAACAACAAAAGTCTCAATCTAAAAAAAATGAAAATAAAAAACAAAAAAAAAGCAACAATCTCTCAGTTTCATGTGCATATAGCAAAATCTGGAAAAAAAATGCAATCTGAATAACTTGTAAACAAATTTCATTCACACAGTAACAAATGAAAATAAACAAATATCGAATTCAAAACAACGCCCTAATACTTGAAGCAATGTTAGAGGCAGTCTAGAAGACCTAGGATTAATGATTATTACAAGTGAAAGCATCTGATTCCATAATCAATCCTTCTGAAATAACATTTCTGACCTTTATATAGGTCTGTTATATTATCTTCACAGGGCCCTGTTGGATAACTATGCATATCATCTTGGCATAGTTCAGATGGTACAGTTTGTTGATTTCAGTTTGGCTATGGACTGCATAAATTCATCTCTCACTCTGTTTGGATAGGGATCCTGACCTCTGATTTCAGTACATTTATGAACCTCAGTCTCTGTTATATATATGGCCATGAAAATTTCTCTTATGACTTGGCATAATTATGAATTCTCAATCTTAAATCCCTGATATATGTTAAATCTAAGTTGATCTCAGTCTCTCTGCTCTTTTCAAAATCAATCAAAGAAAGAGGCAGTCTAGAAGAACTAGGATTAATTATTATTACAAGCGAAAGCATCTGATTCCATAATCAATCCTTCTGACATAACATTTCTGACCTTTATATAGGTCTGTATATTATCTTCACATGGCCCTGTTGGATAACTATGCATATTATGAACCTGAATAACTAGTAAACAAATTTCATTCTCGCAGTAACAAATGAAAATAAACAAATATCGAATTCAAGACGGCGCCCTATATTGAATCCTAACAAATGTGGATGGGGCTCTAAAGTTTTCTTACCTGGATAAATTGCTAGCGTTGCGGGGACTTCCATGATAAAAATTACTAGGCAGGGCCTTCGATTTAGCCGCTGGAAACTGCGGGTTATTACTAAACATTAATGTGCTGGTCTCTGTTTACCCTCTCCAACTTTAAAATCATAGTAAAACCTTGGTATTGAAAGAAAATATACCTTGTAGAAACCCTAACGCCGAGGTTTTAACTGTAAAATTGTTGCCAACTCCTGCAAAATGAAGATCGATGGATAGCACAGAAAGAGGCGACTTCAAAGCTATGACCAGATCCAAACAACTTGAACTAATTTCCAGCTCGAAAGTCCCCAACTGAGAAAATCCGAGTGCCCATTGAAAATCCGAGTAACCATTTGATAGTTGAAGAATCCTGCAAGATGAAGATCGGTGGATAGCAGAGAAAGAGGCGACTTCAAAGCTGAACGATAGCAGAGAAATAGGTGACTTCAAAGTTGTGACTAGATCCGAATAACTTGAACTAATTTCCATATGAATGAAACTGAGAATTACCCAACTGAGAAAAGTCGAGTAACTATTTGATAGTTGAAGGAGTTGAATATTGGATTGTTAATTTTGGCGGTAATGCAAGGTAACATGGAAGGATGTGACACTTTGAAAAGTTTCAAAAGGGGAAAGCCACATAAGGTATTATATGAAGATCTCAATTTAAATATATTTTTCATAAAAATAGTTAGATAGATAGATATATATTGGAAAATATAATGATCATATAAATCTTGATAAAATAAAATAAAATATCTTGGATCATATAAATTTTGATAAATAAATAGAACATTCTCTTGAATCTCTGCATATGTGGAGCATTTATATAGAGATGATCTTTAACTCAATGTTTTAGCCTCTTACAAAGCTAGAGAAAATCTTATTGAGAAGAGAAATATCATGATATTATTAGTTTAAACTACACACTAATGTAAACCCAATTTAGAGCCACCAAGGGGGATTTGAAAGACAACATCTAGATACTCTTGTAGGCTAAATAGAGCCCTCTTATTTGCATGGAGAGATTTTCACCTAAATCCATCTTAAGAGTTAAGGCCATGAAAATATGAAGTCAAGTACCCATTGTAACATAAATAGCTTCTATAACTTGACACAAACATATAATGATTTCATTTACATTGGAGGTGTATGTCACTTGAATTGTGTTACAACTTTAATCACTACCGCACAAAAAGGTGTCATGCTCCCTTGTGATGATGCATCAACCCTAATGGAGAACATTCTTGTGATGTAAAAGGAATTTAAACATGATCTAACTTTAATAGTGCCCTAAATTCACCCCTTGGCTCACCACTCATGGAAAATGTGAGGCTATTTCAAGCATTGATAAGGATAATATGATTTTATTTTCTCTTATGGTATAGTATTTTACATTGACACAATTGCATTTTTTTTAGCAAAAAAATACTTGTATCAAGGGTTAGCTACTTACTCATTAAGGGTTGAAAAGGTTGTGTCATTATGAGTGATCTATTCATTGCCAACTCTTTATGTGTGAGAGCACTACAAACTCCATGTCAACATGAAGTGTAGATATTGTGAGCAATTCTTATTGAGGTTTTGCAAATTATCTAGTTGTTCTACATTTGGTATACATGTTAATAAGGGCATTACCCACAAACACACACCCTCGAGACCAATACCTTGTTCTCTAAAAATAAAATAGCACCAATATTCTTAGTTAGAGGTGAAGGATTCTCCTAAGAGGTTATTTTGTTGGTTTGATGTGTTGTTTTTTGCCTTGGATACTAAGTGGTTAAAGGCTTCAAGAGTTAATATTTAAGGGCCAAGGGCTTGGGGGGGAAAGTGATTTAGGGGTTAAGGGTTTAATAATTAAGGGATTTAGGTGTTATGGGTTAAGGGGTTAGGTTTTAAGGTGTTTAGGGGTTATGGATTAAGGTTTAAGGGTCACGATTTAAGAGAATAGGGGGTTAATGCTTAGGGGGTTCATGGATTCTAGGTTAGGAGTTAATGGCTTAAGGTTTAATCTGTCAAGGGGTTGATTGCTTATGAGTTATGAGTGTAGGGGTTAAGATATTATGGCTTTAGGGTTAAGGGATAGGGAATTTAGTGGTTATGGGTTAATGTCTTATTGGTTGTGATAATGGGGACCCTAATACCCTTATCACCACTACTGGGGGTTCCCCTTTCAATTTATCTTGTTACCTTCCCTCTAGGCCCCCCTAGCCCATTTGAAATTAGGTATTAATCCCCCTTCTCATTCTCTAATGTGTGGATTATAGATCTTAGTAAACCATGCTTGGACATCCCACTTCTACCCATCCATGCTACACATGTGTCCCCTAGTCATGTTCAATACACCACAAAATACTCCTCCCACATCCTTTTCGATCATATCATTCAACTTATCCTAACATTATGGGTGAAATTGGTGTTTATGTTGTAAAGTGAACAGAGAAAAAAATTACTTGTTTTTTCTATTGAGAAGATGTAGAAATTGATTGTCATGATTGGAATGTGTATGCATCAATCTACATTGGCGTGTTTTTCAAGCATAGACATGAATAATCATTTGGTCATACCCCATCCTATCGATGGATTCTGGTATCTATGAGTATTGATGGGCGGTGTGCCAAGAGGTAAACCTACAAGGTATGTTAGGCAATTCCAATGCATGATAGAGTGCTAGGAAAGCATGCCAAGTTGTGCCAAGTTCCAGGGTGTGCCAATGTGTGCCAAGGTGTTTTAGGGAGTGCTAGAGAAACACAAGGTAGCACTGTGTCACAATGCATGGAAATGAATTAATAATAGTGTGAGACAAGGAGTTTCAACGAGTTCCATGTGTGATAAGGAGGAGTGACAAGGCATGCTTGGAAGTGATAAGGAATGATAGAGTGCTAGGTTGGAATGCATCCAATATGTGCCAACGTGTGCAAGGAAGTGTTAACTAGGAGTGCCAGGGAAACACAAGGGAACACTACGTCAAAATGCATGGAAATGAACAAATAAGAGTTTGTGATTGCAAGTGTCAGTGACTTCCAGCTGTGATAAGGAGGGATTGACAACGTATGCTAGGTAGTGTTAAGGCATGCTAGAGGCCAAGGCAACATGCCAAGATGTCCTAAATATGTCTAGGTGTTAGGGTTGTTGAGATTACAATAAGATGATGAGCTTAGTGGAAGAAGTCGCCTTCAGGTGGACGCAAGTTATTTTTGCGCGCAGTCTTACTAATTTATGTATTTTAATTTATATTGATCATATTCTATGAGTTGCAGGATGCTATTTGTGGATGGTTGGTCAAGTTGTAAAAATAGATGGACTTCTATTTTTAGACATATTAGGCGGAATCTATTTTTAGATTTCTAGTCTAAAAATAGATATGTCAAATATTATTAGCTCTTAATAATATTTAGACTCTAAACAATATCTTATTCTCTTGGAGCACTTCAGTTAAGTGCACAGATGTGGCACAGGAGCTGACAGAAGGAATTACACTATTCCTGAGGGTTAAGTGGAGCTATTGCATGGATACTTCAGTTAGAACTCATGTGACAGAGTTTGGTGGAGTTGAATGAGGTAGTTGGTGGAGTTGTGTTCAGTTTAACTGAGTTAAACATAGTTGAGCTAGTTGTATCTAGTCTAACTAATTGATACACTAGTGAGAGTGGTGTGAATTAATTATTAATTAATTCACTAACTATTAACTCATTAATGAACTAAAGAATACATTAGTTAACTACAGTGCATGGGCAGTTTGAGTGGAGACCAATGAAGAGGTAGGTGAAAGAGCAGTGTGACTATTAGTTATGACTATAGTGTTGCATGATTTGCAACAAACAGTGGTTGGAGATGCTAATGAGGATTGCGTGAGAAAGGCTGGACCAATTTGAGTTCAATCAGAGCCATTCTTCAACAGTGATTGCGCAGTAGAGGCAGGCTATTAGGTGGCAAATATAGGAGCATGTGATTTGCTAGATCAGACCTGTTTAGTGTGTAGCAATTGGAGATTATATTGAGAGCTTGTGAGGAGCTTTTTATAATGATTGTTACATGATCTATATGACACATAATATACATATATTTGGGGGTTTTCATATTTAAGCTTTCCCATAAATACTGTGTTCATATGTGTAAATGTTTATGGTTTTAATGTGTGCATGCGATTGTTTTTATTTCCGCAATTAATGATCAATGGTAGAAGAGATTTTGTATTGTGCATGAAGTAAAATAGTGTGTGATCAGGATAATCTTGGATATAACATATCAGTTATATAAATTTCTACATGGCATCAAAAATATATTGATCATTGGAGAAATTGCAAAACATTGAAGCGGTTGAGTTTTGAGCTGGTGGAATTCGAATTTGCAGCAGTGTTTTCTTGGTGTCGAAGTTGAGATGTCTTTCAATAGATTGCAATTGGAGTATTCCCTTGAGGGCAGCTCGAATTATATTGCATGGAAGGATAGGATGGAAGCGGTGCTGGATGACAATGGGTTGAAGGAGTTCATAGATGCAGAAATTCCAAAACCTGCTTCTAGCGATGCTGCCGCACTTGACGCATGGCAAAAGAAGACAGCAAAGAGTTGAAGAATTCTTTTGGAAGGTGTGAAGGATCACATAGTGTCCAGCCTTCATGGTAAAGCTTCTCCATTCTTGATGTGTAAAGGGAGTTACAAGGTTATATTCTAGGCAATGCCAAGGTATGTTAAACTACCAAGGTGTGTCAGGAAGTGCTACGATGTGTTAGGGAGTGTAAAATCATGTCAAGGAATGTAGGGGATGCTAACACATGCCACACAATTCCAAGGCATTTAGGACATATCAGGTGTTGTGGCATGTCAAGATGTAAACTATGTTTCTTAGTTGTTTTATGAACACAGTTGTATGTGATGAGCCTTGTCTTGGTAACTTGTTAAGTGGGATCAATTGAGATTGGACATGAGTAGTCTAACATGAGTTACATGTAGTTCTTAGGTGAACAAGGCATATGTTGAATTTCCATGACACATGATAATTTGGGTTGGGTCTTAGAATCTTTGATGCAAACACACTCAAATGACACAACACATCAACTTTTCACAATGAAATCTACACACATCAGGGAATTAATTAGTGCACATGAAAATTTCTAACTTTTTCAAAACTTTCTTCGTTAAATTACAAACTGTAATAGAATAAGCTAGAGCTCTCGCATGAGGGATGTTGGCCCTTTACAGTCACACTAATACAAGGAATACAACTAGGGCCTGGTGTTATTCCTTTGACAAACAATATACCTTGAATAAGACAACACTTGACCCAATTTTTTATGGTGGACACACATAGCCCTTTCAATCCACATGTCTTAAACACATTTGGCAGGACCTCTTTCCTCCCATTATGAAACTCCTCATTCTGCCTCTATCAATGAACTAAATTCCTTTATGTTACTAAACTCAGCTCAAAAAACAATTCCCTCTATCTACCTATTTTTTCCTTTAAGGTTTCCAACACTTAAAGTTTTCGATTAGCTGTTCACAACTCTGTTGTGAACAACTCTTTGGTCTACCCAATTTTGCCATACTACTGCTCCAAGATGATAAGTCTAGGGATATGGAGGTTTCCCTTCTTTTCAATGACACAATACTCTACAATACAGTGAAATAGGGCTAGTTGGCTAGTCCATTTGACTACTACTTTAGTCCTTCAAATTCTGCACGTCCTTAGGCCCAATACACCTACCCTTCTACCAGTCTTGTTTTCCTTCACAAGTACAGGCCTTAGAGCTCTTCTTTGACAGTCACTTAAAAACCCTCCAATTGTACTTGGACTTCCATCAATTTTCCCAACCACAGTAAATTGTTTTATTGATCTAGTTCCCACAACACTACCCTCATCTAGGGCTCTTCAAATATGCCACCTAATAGTGATTTGAGTCCTCTCAAAATCACTATTCTTGTGTGCCAATTTTATGTTGTCCAATCTATGAAAAAATCTGAACTACTCACCTTATCATCCTTCTAAAAATTTTTAGATGACTGAACTAGGGTCACAAATCATCCATTAACAGTCCATTCACTAATTGTTTATAGGCTGCTTCAAATCTCTGTCCAAAACTCTATGGACAGTCCAACAAAATCAACTCCTCTTCATGTCAATCCATTCCTCATATGGCACATTTATTCTGTTCCATCCTCTACTCAAGTTCCACCTTCCTTTGGATTTTCTATCTCCGCACATACTTATGCAAACCATCTTCCAAATTTGTGGTATATATTTCAGAGATAAACCTCTCTCTAAGGGTCACAAGCCCTCTTCTTCTATGCAAATTTGTCACAGTATTAATGACATACCTTATGGATTGAACATTCTAGGAAACCTCCCTAAATAGGGAATTATACTTCTATTCTAATTTCTTTAGAACAAACCATATCCACCCATAGAAAAAAATAAAACTCTTTCCTCTATAAGAGACTCGGCCTAGCTCATATGGATCCATAGATTCTAGTCATTTATTTGACTGAATCTTGACTTGAACTTTAGATCTCTATGACCCTCAAACTGCGGTTACTTCAATCAATATTCCACCTATGACTACTTCTATTCTGGCCCTAAATTCTAGTGCAGACCCTCCTCCATTTCTGTTGGTATTTATCACAGACCTCGCAACCTAGTAACCAGCACAAGGTAGGGTCTCAACCCTCTCTACTTTTTCAAAATTTGATGCGGACTTCACACAGAAACACCACTAAAATCACATGCCCAAATTCTCATGAGTCACCTCTCTTGAGCTTTATCTGCCCTAAGAGAACAACAATATGCCATCCTACTTCCTGTCTTGAACCCATTAAGGTATGTGAGATTCTTGTGAACCCTCACATGATGATCTTACTCTTGGTGGATGATCATGGCCTCCCTTTAGCAACACTTACTCAAACCTCTAACTAGACCTACTTCAGGACTACATCTCTCCTAGCCTCCTTGATAAAATGAGCTCATTCTCACTTGATGTTTTTGCCTTCATACTAAGGCCTCCTTAAATAGCTTTTCCTAGCTAGGCCTCTTAAGAACACCCTAGAACATACAAATTTTATATACTTAGATCTTAGGAAATATTATTTTTCTGTTTAATTTTATTTTATATTTTAAACCTCATCTTAGGTCCAAAGCCCCTTCGCTTGGGTTATCTTCCCACAAAACATTTTGTGGTCAAAATCACACAAACCCATCTCACTAGGCTTTTGGAGTACCTCCCAAGCTACACAATTTAACAACATAGTCTAGTTGTAGCAATCATAACTTGGTCAAGCTCCTATAGTCAAGCGAGGACTTGGTTGGGTTCCCAAGTTAAAATTAAGGGTAGTTGTGAGGGCATGATAACTAGGAAGGGTTAGGGAATGCCAAGGAATGAAAAGGCGTGCTAACACATGCTGAACAATGTCAATGCATGTTGATGAGTGTTCAGGAGTGTCAAGGTATCACAAGGGAGAACTAGGTCAAAATGCATGGAAATGAAAAAATAAGAGTGTGTTCCAGGGAGTCTCAGTGAATTCAAGTGTGCCAAGGATGAAGTGTGTTAGAAAAAGTTCATAATAGGATTTGTAAGAGACTAGCCTACGATTGCGATAAGGTGCTATTTTAGACTCATGTATTTCACAGTATCACAAGGTGACTGATCACTGATTAGAATATTGTTCACATACTGAAAATAATATTATATGGCTATCATTTATTTTCAGAGAAGAAAGGGAGACCCTGATTGTCAAAGAGCATCAAATGAATCAATTTTCCTTATAGTTCAGTGGAAAGGAGAAAATTTATTGCTGGAAAGGTGTGATGGGGATCAAACTTCATTTCTTCCCTCGTTCCATTTCATTTCATTCACCCTCTTTGTCCCCCCCATTTCCTCCATATTCTCCCATGCTTTGAAACCCATTCCCTGCCATGCTTCTCTTCCATTTCATCTTCCATTTTGAAATATACGTTACCTTACCTTTCTTCCGCCTTTCGTGATCAAAGTGGGGCCCTCATCGCATTTCGCAGACTTTATGTATTTGGCATTGGAACTAAAATTTAAATAATGCGATCGATGATTTGTGATATCGCATCGCATTGTTTTACCTTATGAGCGCCTGCAATCTATTTTATTTAGTTTGTGATGCAGCAAGTCATTCGCACCTCAGCAGCTCTGCCCCATTACATAGCCATTGCAAAACATTGTTATATCATATAAAACTTCATAACACTGACTGCTTAAAAACCTTCCGTCGATTCATAACACTCCGCCAAATGACAGTGGGCCCCTCTTCCCCGCACTTCGCAAATTTAAGGAGTTAACCCCGCAGATTATAAATAAAACTTAAGAATTTTGAAGTACTCCTGTGATCTAGTCCCACTTCTTCCCTACCACGACACTCATCTCCTCCCCTGCGCATCATACTTCGCAGATTTTAGAGTTTACATTTTCCACACTTATAACTAAACGCTACAAATTGTGATGTGCATTGCGGTCCCATCCCACTTACCCTCCACGTCATTTACCCTCCATGTCACCACCCCATCACATCACATCGTTGATCGTATTATTTATAAACTAATTAACTGTAAAGCTTGCGAAGTGCGCAGATGCAATGCCACTTCATAACTAAATTCTATATAATTTTAGGTCTGGGTGAACGAGTTGTCACTATGTTTTGTGTGTATAACAGTTCAATTAGGGACTACGAGGTTTATAGCTCATTTCATGAATAAATAGGCCAAAAGACCCGGTAATAAGAAAATTCTTTCCACCTCATTACACCATCGTCATATTTAAATCCAACGGCCTACGTTTCATTCTGACCCCCCTTTACAATATTCCTTACTTTATCCTTGAAGGGGGGGTCCGAAACGAATGGTTTTCAAGAAAGGGACCCCCTTATTTGTCAATATCTCATGAATTCACACCCCCCCCCCCTTTATATTACCACTTACCACTTCATAAGGGTCCGAAATACCATGTTTCTCCTACAAAACCGTTTTCCCCAAATGAAAAACCATTTTTTAGCCAGTTTTACCAATTCGTTTTCGAGGGACATTTCGGGTAGATGGGAACGAATTTTGACAAAAAGAGAGAATTTTTTATTCAGCACAGGTTGAAGAAAAAAATCCTCTCCAAGATTTTGAATAGGTGTCTTCAGTTGGGATAATCAAAAGCCATCTCTCAGCCCTATTTTTTGGATTTTTGTTTTTTCTGTGTTGGTCATGATTTTGCGGCGATTGTTGTGGAGCGTTGGAGATGAATTTTGAAAATACGAGAGAGGTTTTTGACCAGAACGAGGAAAATAACAATAAAATATCTCATATTTTTCATAAGTGTCATCGTTGGGGACAAAACAATGTCTGATTTGACCTCTATTTTAAGCAATTTCTCCCATTTTTCACGGCATGACAAACATCCCAAGATTTTCATGAATTTTTTTTTTGATGATGGTTCTTAGATGTGAACAAGGATAATATATTTCAGCAACCGTTTTCCATAAAAATAGTGCGAGAAAATATGACATTAGGACAACAAAGCAATCAGTGCCGCACTGGAGTTAATGATCCAGCCAAGGCGGTGCAAGAAAGGCTGGGACAAACATCAATTTTGCCTCACTTTGTCTCTTTGGAATTTTAAAAGCCCAATTACATTCACCTTATAATTAAAGAAGGGTAATTTAAGTTAATACAACCAAAGGTGGCTAACAAATTCACCTCATCATAGCCTTGCATGGCCATACTTGTCCATTTTCTGCTTAAATTGTAATCGATGAAAGTTTTCCAGGGTAGATTAGGGAAAACCGTCTTAGCTGTTAGTTAAATACCACTAGAATTCTCATTATAAAAGGTTGGATATTTTAGCACGTGTATTGTAAGAACTACTATTGAAGCACTTTAATTTTTGGAGATGGACATCAATAATCAAAGACCGTTTACAGGATTCTTGAGTTGTGTCAAAATGGTGATGTGTTTCATCTTTTTTTAAATGCTTTCATTGTTTTCTATGTTGTGTAACTGCTCATATAATTGTAAATCAGAAATTTTAGATTAAGATTCGTTGTCGGAGTGCCTTAATTCTATCTGCATTTACAATCTGAATGCTTTCTGTTGAAGTCTGATTATTAATTTCTCTTTAGACACTACGAAACCTTACTGTTTCTTTCACCTCATAATTCATACAGCTCTTAAAATCCATTTATCACAGTTAGCTTGCCCTGTGATTTGCTCTTGATTTTGATGTGCCATTCCAGCCTTTGACTCCATCGTCCAATGGAATAGCTTCTACAACCCTATCTATCCAACCACACAATCAATCAAAAAAATAACCCCCATCACTCTAACTAGCCTAATATCAGTACGTATAACCAACAAGTTAAATCAATTTAAATCACAAAACAAAGAGAGCCCTCTCTGAGTCTACGAAGGCTAGGTCCTAGACTGCAAAGTGGTTTGATGTTGTTCTTTATAGTTTAGTTTTTCCAATATTCTACATTATAGAGTGCAAACAGGCTCAACAAAGAAATTTTAAATATAGGGAGACTTTGTTGGGCACAACACTATTTTTCCTTTATCTATTATTTTTATATGAAATGTGGCACACTTTGGCCGAATGCTCATGTTCTAAACTATTTTAGACAATTCAATATTGTACATTGTTATGTATAAGTTTTGGGGAACTCGACTTGTTCTGACCTATATCTTGTGTGTCTTGTGTATCCTGTGGTTCTTGCAAACTCTAAGTTAATGCTCCACTATTTATATGAACTAGACATACATGTGAAATATTTCCTATGTAAGCTATGTTTCTTAGTTGTTTTATGGCCATGGCTAGATGTGATCCTTGTCTTGGTAAGTTCTTAAGTGGGAAAAGTTCAGCTTGGACATGACTGGCCTAAGATGAGGTATAGGAAGTTCTTAGGTGAACAAGGCACAATCTACTTGTAGTAGGTGTAATTGATCAAGTTGTTACGGCTGAAGCAGACCAATGTCACATGAACTAGAGTAGATAAGGACTTGATTGGGTAACCAAGTCATGAAAAAATGTAAGGATATTTGTGAGGGAATGAGCGCCAAGGCATGCTAGGGATTTCTAACATGTGCTAGATAGTTCGAAGGCATGTAAAATATGCTAAGATGTGTTAAGTGTTAAGGCATGCCAATATCTGCAATGGTGTGACAATACATGCCAGGGATTATCAAGGAAACAAAAAGGAGAAACAAGTTAAAATACAAGGAAATGAGCACATAATAGGGTTAATAAGTCATCAATTTACATTTTCCAAGAGGGGCATGCTATGCACACAAACACTAGGTGGAAATGAGTGTCAAGTGCCAAGTGTTAGTGCATTCTAAGTGCCAAATCATCCTCTATTACTTCTCTTCTACTTTCCAATAACTGATCTCAAATAACTTTAATATTATACCATGCGAAAGCATATTGACGCGTCTTAATGAATGCTATACATGATAATGACCATGGCCTCTTTAGGACTACATGTCTCTTCGCCCCCTTATCAAATGAGCTCCTTCTCACTTGATGTTATTTCCTTCATCCTAAGGACTCCTTAAATAGTTTTTCCTAGACCTCTTAGAAACCCTCTAGAACTTATGGGTTTTATCGAGTTAGACCTTAGGAAATATTAATTTTACTTTTTAATTTTCTTTTAGATTTTAAAGCCTGTCTTGGGTCCAAAATCCCTTTTCTTTGCTTCTATTTCCACAAAGCCTTTTGTGACCAAACTCACACAAAGCCATCTCACTAGGCTTGTGGAGTACCTCCCAAGCTACACAATTCAACAATATATTCTAGTTGTAGTAACTATAACTTGGTTAAGCTCTTGTAGTCAAGCGAGGGCTTGGTTTGGTTCCCAAGTTGAAAATTAAGTAAGGGTAGTTGTGACGGCATGATATATAGGGAGCGTCAGGGCATGCAAAGGAATGAAAATGCATGCTAACACATGTCGGACAATGCCGATGCATGTTGAACTAGAGTTTTAGGGAGTGTTGGGGAATATCAAGGGATTACTAGGTCAAAATGCATGGAAAGGAACAAATAAGAGTGTGTGCAAGGGAGTGTTAGCGAATTCAAATGTGCTAAGAACGAAGTGTGTTAGGAGAATTTTAGAATAGGATTTATAGGAGGCAAGCTTACGGTTGTTATAAGGGGTTCGACATAGCAATTTTAGACAAAGGGAGATCACTTTGTGCTAGGCACAACATTTTTTTTCCTTAAGTTATTTTTTTTATATGAGATGTGGCACACTTTGGATACATGCTCATGTTTTAAACTATTTTAGATAATTTCATATTGTACATTGTTGTGTATAAGTTTTGGGGCACTCAGCTTGTGTCAGCTTATATCTTGTGTGCCTTGTGAATCTTGTGGTTCTTGCAAACTCTCAGTTAATGTTCTATTGTTTATATGAACTAAACATACATATGAAATATTTCTTGTGTAAGCTATGTTGCTTAGTTGTTTTATAGCCATGGCTAGATCATGTGATCCTTGTATTTGTAAATAGTTAAGTGGGACAAGTTGAGATTGGACATGAGTGGCATAAGATGAGTTATAGGCAGTTCTTAGGTGAAAAAAGCACAATCTACTTGTAGTAGGTGCAATTGGTCAAGTTATTGGGCTTGAAGCAGGCCAATGTTTTCACATGAACTACAGTAGCCAAGGACTTGATTTGGTTCCCAAGTCGTGAAAAAATGTAAAGGCTTGTTGTGAGGACATGAGTGCTAAGGCATGTTACGGAATGCTAACATGTTCCAGATAGTGCGAAGGCATGTCAAACATGATAAGATGTGCCAAGTGATAAGGCATGCCAAGATGTGCAAGGGTGTGTCAATGCGTGCCAGGGACTGTCATGGCAACAAAAGGTAGAAACAAGTTAAACTACAAGGAAACGAACACATAAGATGGTTAATTAGTCATCAATTTACCTTTTCTAAGAGGAGTATGCTAGGCACACCAACATGACTATGCGCCAATAGGTGCCAAGTGAAAAGTCTTAGTGCATTCTAAGTGCCAAGTATTCCTTTGTTGCTTATCATATACTTTCCAAAAATTGATCTAAAATAAATTTAATATTAAATCGTGCCAAATCATACCAAGGCATCTCAATGTGTTCTATACATTTTAAGACTTTCCAAGCACCAACACGTGCCAAGCGCCAATATGTTTCAGGGACTGTTATGCATGCTATGAAGTGGAATGGCATGTGGAAGACTGCTAAGGTGTGCTAGAGAGTGTTAATGCATGTTTAGGAGTGTTAAGGAGTAATAAGACAAAACATTAAGGGAGCACTAGGTCAAAATTCATGGAAGTTAATGAATATGAGGGAGTGACAAGGTATGCTAAGCATTGGTAAGGCATGCTAGGGAATATCAAGGCATGTAAAGAAGTGCCAAAGTGTGCTAGGGAGTTCCATGGTGTGCTAATTATATGTTCCAAATAGTTCCAAGATATGCCAATACATGTCAGGTGCTAAGGATGTGCAGGGTGCCAGGGTATGTCAATATGTGTCAAGAAGTTTCAAGGCAAAAAAAGGAAGAACCAATCCAAAATCTAAGGAAATGAACACATAAGAGGGTCAATAAGTCAGGACTTTATCTTTTTCAAAAGGGACATGCTAGTCACACTAATAATAGGTCCCAATACATGCCAAGTGGCATTGTATGCCAAGTGTGCCTAATGTATGTCAATGCATTCAACCAAGGTGTTCCAGGGCATGCTAGGGACTACATGCATGCTAACACATGCTAGGAGAGTTCCATGTTGTGCTAGTGCATGCCACCATGTGCTTGGGCATCAGTTTCATGACAAGATGTTCCAAGACATGTGAGGTGCTAAGAAATGTTAGTGTGTGACAAAGAATTAATTTAAGGTGTGCCCGGATTGTTGAGGAGTGTTAGGTATTTCTCATTAATAGAATTGACAGAGCTTGATTATGTATTAAATAATATATTTCCTATACACACTAGTGGAACTTTATCTAAAGGGAATTTTATAGATAATAAACTTAATAGATATGAATCATGTGTTGACTCATAGGAAAACTCTATTTGACTAGTGATTACTTGAGGGAAATGATACATACCAATTACTTCTTAAAAAATTGACTGATTATAACCAATATGGCCTTGGAAATATCATAAAAAATACTCCACAATAATGGCCTTAAATCGTTATCTTTTGAAAAAAAAATATTAAGAGGCATATAGCGTCATCAAAAAATCATTGGAATGATCAATGGTGACGAAAATTTTTTAACCGTCACCAAAAGTAACAAAAAGAGAATTAGTGAGGGTCATTAAAAGTTCGTCACTAAAAGTGTCACAAAAGAGAGAATTGATGATGGGCCTTTAACGACCCTCACCAAAAGTGTCATTGAAAATGGCTTTGGTGACAAACCTTAAAGGACCATCACTATATACACTTACAGTGACATTTTTTTAAGGACCGTCACCATATGTGACATTGGTGATGGACCTTAAAGGTCCGTCACAAGCATGACCCTCACCAATGTCCTTTTTTCTTGTATTTAATGTACTATCACTAGGCAAGGAATTTCTTACATTAGCGTAAATATTAGAATTATATACCATACTTAAACCTATTCGTGGTCTCTTACAATGTACAATCTATAACATTAATAAGCTACTATGCCATTAAAGCATTCGAGCTATAAAGAGAAGTCAAAGTTCCATGAGTAGTATCAGAGGAATTTCACATTAGAAATGTGATAGAAGCAATTATTTTCATGGAAGGGTGAATTCTGTCGAACCTAGTTATAAAAACTGAGTGCATCCTTCACGTAGTAAAAAAAAGCATGCATATTTCCTCATCTAGAGGTCCTAAGTACTTTAGCTAATTTGTCTCATCCATTATGAAAAAATGCAAATTACATGCAATAAATAACAAATAATTTATTCCATAGCAATCACCAATATGGATATTTTGATTTGACGTCCAGTAGTTCACTAAAAAATATAATTCTCCACCCATTATTTTGGAAGAGTTGGACATGAGAAAGTTCCTACTACCTCATTAGTTGAAGAAGGGCCACATGAGAAAATCTGAAGAGATTCCTCAATGTGATAGAAATTTCACACTCAATCACTCTGTTCTTTTTTTCTAGCAGTCTCTTTAAATGTTACCTTATGTTAAATAACTCAAATTTTACTAGAAAACATACACTTACCTATTTCAATTTGTTGAATAAAATGGGTCTTTATGAAGGGTCTATTGGAGAGGAATCTATTATTTAAAAGACTAGGAGAATAAGTTTCTTTCAAAACCAAAATGTACTATCACCAGGGAAGAGAACTCTTAAATTGAAAAGTTTCTATGATTCTTCTCACTAGAAAAATTGATTGATGCTCTTTGTTTGCTCAGAAAATAAATCATTTTTCATTTTTTCTCAGAAAAACGCTAGTAAAAATGAAAAATAACATAAAACATTTACTTCTTTCTATTATGCTACTCTTTCCTATGCTACCCCTTACGACGTTTCCTTTGCAACATAAGTTGCAACTTCTAATCTATATCGTCATAAAATTAGGGTGAAGTCTTGGCTAAATCATACCATAAATAACTCGATTTAAACAAATATGGGGCATGAAACAATATAATAGAGTGAAAATTAATTCTGTATTGTGAAATAACTCTAAATAATATATTCCCAGGAAGTGGGTGACAACAGAAGTACGCATGATAACTGCCTCTCCCATGCTCAAGAGGACAAATATCTGTAGCACAAGTCTTCACCTGACGTGGAACCACACTCTTGCAATCATCTACATGAGATGAAAGAGATAGGGCATAATAAAGACACACTTGGAAAACATCACCCCCTATGGGGTACCTCTCTGCCGCAATCGTTCTAAATGATCTCCTGGATTAACATGATGCTCGTCCATAACTCTTCGCATGTGCCTGCTCATGAAAATTGTTACAACATGCAGTTGTGTACAAGGCACAATAATGCTCAACCATTTTACATGTGTCACAAGCCAATTAAAGGGATGGACCTTCAACACAAATATACTCATAGTCTGTTCCTTCGTTTTTATATATTGTTTCAGTTTTTTCCCTCCTGCCTACCCATTCTATCGCATAACCTCCCACCTAGTGATGCGTTGCACAAAATTCCCCAGGCTACACTCCCCCCTGACTGCGTGACTCACCCCAGGTCCATCTATCCTTCTAGTTTCATAATACTGGGTGCTCCTGTAATTCCACGCCCCTTGCCCGTTCCCCTTTAGTGCACCTCCCTATTCATTAGGACCCAGTGTCACACCTCCCTCCTTGTTATTCATTCCCCTTGCTTCGCACCTCCTCTGCTTCAGCTGACCATGGCACCTAGGCTGCGCAAAAGAACCATTAGATGATGCCAGAGAAGTGCGCTCCCTGGTCACTACCACCGGGGGCCTGATAATCGCCTAGAATATGTTGAAGGCTCCTCCTCGGGTAGTCACGCTAAAGAGGCTCCATAGAGCCCCGAACTTGACCAGGAGGAGGAGGCCCCCTCACATGTTTTGTAGAGAGGAAGAAGAGGACCAAGGAAGACCACCATTGTGCATCAGGATCACACCTTGCCTCGCAAGACCGAGCCTCTTATGGCTCAAGAAGATGAAGGGGATGACACAAATGTTTGGATAATGGACTCAGAAGGTACATGGACACATGTCCCAGATGCCGAGTACCTAGTGGCTCCCATCCTCTGCACAGCAGTCTCCAAGCCTCTGTGTCAAGCCACCGTTGAAGAGGAAGTTGTCACACACGCGTACGCTTGTCCCATAGTGGAGGAAGATCGTGACAATGATGATGAACCTGAAGACTAATGACTTTGCATCAGCTCATTTCTTCCTAGGTTTTTGTCATGCTTGCAATTATCACAAAATTTCTATTTTCACTAGTGCTATAGCACATTTTGTAATTTTATGTCCCATGTACTTTCCGGGCTGGTTTCCTCCACGGAGGCAACCCCTTATCTGTGCAACAAAGGCTAGGATTGGTTAATCGCAGCTTACCAACTCAACCTGTATCATATGTACTATTTCTATTTTTGAATTAATATATATTAGCCTCATTTACCAAAAAAAAAAAAAACTCTAAATAATCTATAAGCTCACAAAATTATGTGAAGACTAGAAATTTTTTTATCATAAATAACTCCATTTAAAAAAATCTCGAGCATGAAAAAAAAATAGAGTGAAAATGAATTCCATAATGTCAAATAACTCCAAATAATCCATATTCTCATAAAATTAGGGTGAAATATATCATGATAATTACCATTACCAAAGAAATAGGAAAAATGGGGGCGTTTACTTTGAATTTTTCAAGGCCAATTGAATTTTTCAACTCTACGTTATCAAATTTCCATGAGCTATTAGTTTTGAAACTAATTTCATATAAATAAATATTGGGTGATCCATATTCAAACCTCTCTTTGCAAAATATTCGCCCAACCAAAATATGAATACTCTAATTTCTCCCATGGGAAAAATTTCACCCCTAAAATTTTCTATTTTCTTAACGAAACCTTCAAGCGTGAGGGTTAATACTCTGAAAGTAAAATATTCACAATTCACTTCATGAGAATAAAAAAAAAATAAGAAACTAAAGTGTATGTTCAAGTATAGATGTTTCACCCTCACTATCAAGCTTAAATTGTGACAAGTTATGAATAATTTCCACTTGGATTGTGAGAGTTACTCTCTTGGGAAAACATCTCAGGATTAATATTTGGGGAGGATCCATTTCAAGATGAAAGGTTCAAACTAGGATCCATGGGCTCATCTCATCATATAGCCCTCCTTCTAACGCCAAATGTGTTTAAGGTGTTCGAAAATCCGCCAACAGTAAGGGGGTCTTCCCATTATGAAGTCCCAATTAGACCTCACACCATTTGGGATAGGAGCCCCATATAGATACAGACCTGAAAACCATTGTTTATGTGTTTTTATATTGGATATTATAATTCATATATAAATGTAATATTTAATGAAATATGTTACAAGAATTGAGGACAAGATAAAATATCCATTTATCGCTCTCAAAACATGACACAAGAATTTAAAAACAAAATCATGAGAAACAACATGCCTTAAGGAAGCATCAGATAGTTTAAACTAACTAGGGCGTATTCAAAGTGAATTTTTTAGCAATTAGCAACGAATTAGTTCACAGCCAACTACTAAATTAGCATTGAATTAAGGGAAAAGATTCAAAGTTAGCACAAAAGCTACATGAAAACAATTTAGTGCATTAGCATGTGACCATATTTTAATTAAACCACATGAATACATAATATAAATACCAAATTGTCAATATAAAAACAAAGTAATGAACGAGAATCAATGTAATAACATGAACCCTTCTAATTAATATTTTTTCCAATTCACATACACGTAAAACAATCTCATCAAAACTCAATAATGGGATGAGATTAGTTCATATCATCTTCATTACATAGCACTAACCTCACAATCCCTCCACCTATAGGCTACCAAGAGTGAAGCCTTTCATCTCCTCAAGCACAAGATAACAATCCTATCAGTAGCCTAGCTTAAGTGCTAAAAGTTCTCCTACTTGATGCAAGAGGTTACATTTATAGAAATGAGGAGGGTCAACTTTCACCTTCTCTTGTGACTTTTGGGCTCCCTCATGACCTTGCAACTTTCAAATGAATATTTATCTTCCATGTGAATTTTATACTTCTTCCTGGAATATTAAGCTTCTGAACAACCTTTTATATTCCCTTTTTTCCTTTTCTATGATCTCAATATTGATCATTTATAAAAAATCAATACATTTACAAAATAATAACATAAGGTGTCTTGATATTTGACATAGATGTAGGAAAGACATCAATATTCAAAAATTTGTCAATTTCCTTGTAATATTGTAAGGTTGTATATAGGAGAACAAGT
The DNA here is from genome assembly GCA_034641835.2 of Pinus albicaulis. NCBI lineage: Eukaryota > Viridiplantae > Streptophyta > Pinopsida > Pinales > Pinaceae > Pinus > Pinus albicaulis. The sequence goes on from CM076580.1 coordinate 1,066,983,872, forward strand.
CATAAGGTGTTTCATATGGGTTATTTTTGTCCCATTGTGTTATGAGATGCAAGGAAATATGTGCATGGGTGTGATATTTTTCAGCAGATGGGTCATCCTACTCAATCAAATGAAATCGTGTTATAGCCTGAATTGGTGATGAAACCATTTGAAAGATGGACTCTAGATTATTTGGGACGAATTAATCCCCCATCTCAAACAAATAATTACATTTTGGTATGTATGGACTATGTCGCCAAGTGGGTGGAGGTAACAGAAATCACTAGGGAAACTGAACATGTTGTTTCATACTTTTTGTTTGAAGATATTGTTGATTGGTATGGAGTTCCAAAGGAGATAGTTACAATTGTAGGAGCACATTTTAATTCTCAGGTGATATAATACATTTTCATAAAGTATAAGATTCATCACAAAGTCACTTCAACTCATCATTCATAGGAGAATGGGCAAGTGGAAAGTACCAATAAGGGGCTTTAAGTTGTACTCACAAAGACAATGGTGGGTAAACAAAGGGATTGGGCTGAGAGACTTCCAAAAGTGGTATGGGCTTATATAACCACTTAAGAGGAACACTACAAGTGTCTCTCCTTATGAGTTGGTGTTTGGTAAAAATCCTGTCTTCCCTATTCAATTTGAAATTAAAACACTCAGAACTGCTTTGAAGGTGAATTTATGTTGAATTTGTAACTACGTTTGGTATTCATAATATAAATCTATCATTGATGTATTTACTATATTTTTTCAAAGAATTTTCTTCATGCTTAGAGTCAAAGAGTGAAAATAATTTATTTTGAGTGAGAAGGAAAAATTATTTGAGTCATGTCCCATTCGGACATTCGCAAGAAAAATAATTTGAAGTTTATTTTGAGTCATAATCCCACAAAATGACCAAGTTATTCCTCCTTGGACAAGTCCGCCTAGTGGAATCCATTCGACCCTCCTAGATAGATATATATAAGAGTTAGTTCCACCTCCTAGATATTTCATTCATTCATTAAATCATATAGTATATTTTTCACCTAGCAAAAAATAAAGAAGGTTGAATTCAAAGGAGAGAGAAGGAATTCCATATACAAGAAGAAAATCAATGATTCTACCCTACTGTAGCTTAAATGTATGAAAAAATTTATGTGGAACATGGCCAAATTTTTTGAGGTAATCGTAGGCAGAAATTTAGCCTCTATTGTAGAATCAAAATTTTGAATTTGACCATATTTTGAAAAAGCTTAACCAACATTGAATTTGACTTTTGAAGAACACTTGGAGGAGGGTTTGACTTGGTATATTTGTTGTAGTTTGGTCTTGGTCTTGGTTTTTGTCTTGGATATATATCACTATGATATGATTCTTGGATATGATATGGATTTCTCCTTGTGGTTTTTTCCGTGGCATTAGGCTTAATTTTAGTGTCTCTTGTCTCAGTGTGATCTTTATTTTTTGAATATTTGTATAATTTATTGATTAATAATACATAATAAGTAATAATAATACATCTAATATTCATAAGTAATTATCAAGAAGAGTAATTAAGTGTTAAACTACATTGCACTTGGTTTCTCAACATGGTATCAAAGATAAAGTGAAGGAAGAAAGCTTGAAGATGAAAAATTGTTGGAACCCTTAGTTAAAGACATATTTGTAGCACCTCTCTTTTTCTTCGAGTGGAAATGTACATAAAATAAGGTCTCAAGGCTCTAAGGATTCTCATTGAATCCATCAAAGGATATATCACCAATTTTCTTTCAAAATTATCCAAGGAAGTCAAGGGTGGAAGTCACTACTTTGCTCTTACATGTTCAATTGAAGATGAAAACACATGGCTAATCGATAGTGTAGCTTCAAGGAATATTAAAAGAGAATGTGAACATATCAACACTCTGTCAAAAGGAAGCTCCTATCACAAGGTCAAACTTGGAGACAAAAATAGCTATCTATTTAAAGGCACTGGATCTACCTCTATCGAGCTGGAATCTGGTGGGAACATTCATCTCAACAACATCCTTTATGTTCCAATTTAAAAAAAAAAATTACTTTCTATTTCTTTTTCAAAATATAAAGGTGACATAACAACATTTATTGATGACAAGATGGTTATTTTGGCTAAGTGATCTAGTATATATAGTGCTATAATTATTGGGATTCATGAGGGGAGTTTGTACAGACTTCTAACTCCTCCTCCTCAATATTTAATGCAAATTGACATCAATCCATGTGAATTGTAGAATAGAAGATATGGCCATCTCCATTACAATATATTTACATCCTTGAGTCAAATGGTTACAAGTATTCCCCAATAAAAAGAATAGAATGAGGGATTTTGTAAAGGGTTTGTTCTTAGTAAAATTGTGAAAAAAAAAAAATTTCTAGTAACTCAATATCCAAGGAAATATTCTTCCTAATCCACTCTAATGTGTGTGGCCCAAAGTTTGAAAAATCACTTGGTGGTCATCTACTATTACAAGAATTTTGAGGTCTAAAATGGGCCTCCTAAGGAAATTATAAAATAATAGCGGAAATAATAAAATAATATTAGATTATATCATCAAATTTTAGAGGAAAAAATAAAAAATTACTTTTTCAACTTGTATTTTCAACTTATCTCCCTATGGGTTTACTTAAATTTCGAGCGGTAACACTCTGTTTATGCATAATTTGATTCCTCATTTAAGGAGTACCCATATTTCATACTTTATATGGGCCTTGTTACACAAAATATTATAAATACATGAAAAACATGATTGCAATCATGCTTTTTCATGTATTTCTCAGTTTTTGTGTATTAGGGTCCATTGAAAGTACAAAACATGGTTACTCCTTGGATGAGGAATTAAATTTTTTGTCCAATAAGTACTCTTGCTCAAAATTCAAGTAAAACCTTCAGGATATAGGTTGAAAACGTAGTTTTAGTATTTTATTAGTTTTTAATCTTTTTACTTTTTTACCCCAAAAATGGTGTATCATCCCCCATCGATGAAATCATCATCTTGAATCCTGCTGGTTCTTATAAATTTTATTTTGGTTGTACACTTTACTTAGGATTCCCATTTTAGACCTTAAAAGTGCTGTAATGACTGTGTAATGTTTATTGATGACTATTCTAGAAAGACTTGGATCTATTTATTCAAGTCTAGAGATGAAGTGTTTGACAAGTTCCTAGAGTTCGGTGTTTAATTTCATAATATGAAAGAAATGAAGATCAATACCTTAAGATCTGATAATGGAGGTTAGTATCAATCTAAATACCTTGAAATTTTTTGCAAATAAGCTGAGACTGAGAGGGATTTTATAGTTCCCTATAATCCTCAAGAGAATGATGTAGCTTAAAGGAAAAATCAATCTATAAAATAATGTGCAAGATCCATGATACATGATCAATGTCTTCCCAAATTACTATGGGGAGAAGACTTTGTGACCACATGCAATATTAAAAATATAATCCCTCATAGAATTGTTGGTGACATAACTCCAAAAGAATATTACACTAGAAAGAATCATAATTTTGATCACCTCAACATCTTTGGATGTCTAGTCTACATTCATATTCCCAAGCACAAGAGAAATAATTTGGATTTTGCAAGTGTGAAAGGAATTTTTGTTGGCTATAGAAACCCATCTAAAGCATACAAATCTAAATAAAAGAATAATTTCATATTGAAGTAATCACATATGTCAGATTTGAAGAAATAATTGCACACAAGAAGTCCAAAAGCTATCCCTATTGAATTTTATGAAGAAGAAGGACCTGTCTTTCCTAAGGAAGATAGCCCAAGAAAAATAAATTCTCCAAAACCCTTAGTTCATCATCATGAATAAACAAAAGGACCAAGAAAACCTATAGAACCTATATTGATTTCTAGAAACTAGAAATATACCTTCTTGGCTTCGAGCAACCTTACAAGAAGATGAAGGACATGCAACGCGAAGAGGAACATTTAGAGAAATCAAGAGACCTAAAAGGAACTCTGGATATACAACATTTATGACCAAACTCATTGAATCAAAACTATTTTTATTTTATAACTTATACATATATTTTTTTATTTCATTAAATATGTCTAATATGGATTCAAATGGACTACCATATAGTTTCAGAAGCTTTATTGAAAAAATTAAAATGGAAAGACCGAGAAAGAAACATCTTAGGAATGTTGAACTTCATCATAGTCTTAATCATTTCATTTGGAAGGGGCTAGACATTAACCAATATCAAATAATAAAAGGTGTTTCTAAAGACATTGCAAAACTCATGCCTAAAAGGGAGTATTCCCTAGTTATTGCAGGTATTCCTCATGGTTTCAATATCTCATACATTGAATATGATAGTGAGCCTTATACTTATCAAGATTTTAGTAAAGTGGTTAAGGGATTTCTAGAAGTCACAAAATCACCATTTTGGATATTTTTGACATTTCATTCACACACAAAATTTGGAATTTTATTAACAAGCTTCACCACAAAAGAAAAATCAAGGATGCAAATTACATGGTAATACATTGAAATTGTATGTTTGATTAATGTTAAAAAAAATATTTGTGTACACGTTAATTGAACTTTTACTATTTCATGTTACAGGAAAAATTTAAATCTTATTGGTCACGAAGATTAGCTAATTATAAGTGATTGTGAGTTCATTCATGTTGAATATTAGACAAAATATGATAGTTATAAGATTATTATTATTAATCGAGTAGATGGAAAGGGTCATAGCGATGTACTGGTCAATGACGTTTTTGTAACAAAACGTGAAAAAAACTAACATATGAAGATAAAGAAGCAAAATGAGAGATAGTTAACATTTATGAAAAACCATAGTCAGTGATTATACCTTATATATTTATGTTAAAATCAAGGAGATTGGGTTTTGGATATATTCTAATGTTCAGGTAAGTTTTAAGACATAAAATTGAATTTCAATATTTTGTTTTTTAATTTTTATGTGTTTATACTAATTTAATTAATTATATCTTTTGTACTTGATGATTATTTACAACACTAGCATGTTGCCTACAAAAAGGAAGAAATTGCATTTCCATTGAAAAAGACTCACTATATTGCAATTTTATTCAGCAAAGAATTAATGCTACTCAATTTCTTCCAGATGCAATGCAAGTAGGTTTGAGGAAAGGGGATTATAATGAATCACGTGTGGCAAAAAAGGAACCTCAACCACTGTTAGATGGAATGATTGGAAATTGATACTTTGGGTTATTGTAATATTCCTAATTTTCCATTAGTTAATTGTAATATTAGAGTTCTTACTTTTTCTAATTAATTAAGTAAATAAGAGGGTGGAGGGACCCATAAACCCCGTAGATGAATAAAATCCACTTTTGATGTGTGTATGTGGGTTAATTAGATGTAGATTTGCATTATGGAATAGTGGAGCAGCTTCTTAATGAAGGAAGAGTGGATATCATGGATCATTAATGAGAATATCATGGAGATAATGCAGGAAGTCAAACGTGATTATGGTGCAATAAAAGTAAGATCATAGAGCACTAATGATGAAATAGTGGAGGAAGTGGTGAATCTAATGCACACATGATGGAGAGAGTGGGAATTTAATGCAGATATGGTCGATAACATGGAGAGACAGTGCAGTCTTCATGGAGGCTAGTGGCCACATGTGCAGTGTAGTTATGAGGTGGGCTACAGCTATGGAAGGCTCACAAACCATATAAGTAAGATTAAGGCAGCAATAGAAGGCGGGATTTAGATTTTGATTATTGATTAGTTTAGATCTATATTTGTCATTTGACATTTCTATGCACGCTTCATCTATTTAGCTAAGTCTGTAGTGTTGTTTAGCACACGGGTGTTTCCGAGTGGAAATCCCACCCTTACCAGTGGGGGACTTCAAGTGCCTACTTTGGGATGGTTATTTTGAGCTACCATACATCATCAAGAATTGGCGCCACATTCATCCCCTCTCTAAAGCACATTCATTCTTAGGAATTATGCATTCATGCTTAAGGGTTTGAGAGGAGGAGGTTTTATCTATCATTTCAGCTAGGAAACAGGTGGAGGATTCATCCTTTCACATTTTTCTTCAAGATCAATATTCCAAGAGAAGCATATCGATATCCGACATTCAGGACAACATTTCATACCTCCACATAGCAGCAGTTCCCCAAAGAATTGAGCAGTCCAGTCCTGTAGATCTAAAGGGGGAAGGAAGTTTCCAGTATTTCAGCTGGAAATACTGTGTGGGACCATCTCCTCACTTTGGGCATATTATTTCAATAATTCTTGAGCTTTATTACAGAATCTAGCACCCGTCTATAGCTTATGCCTCCTTGATAGCACAATATTATTCCACCAATTGTGTAGTTGCAGCTGCAACTTGATAAGAGGAAGGAGGCACTAGATCTTGAGCTTCTGGCTTAAGGATATAGAGAAGGGATCAACCCTTCAAGAATTGAGTTGATTGTATATTATTTCAGACATCATATCTTTAGTTCATGATTCAGATATGCATACCCAATAGTTATATATTTTCATGCCCTAAGAGGGATTTTCCATGATTTTTAGATATGGAAATCCTTTCTGGGTTATCTTGGGTATTCATCATAGAGCCTAGATCTGAAATCCTGGCATCATCTGAGCTCTGAAACTGCCATATCTACACTTTTATTTCTTGTCGACAGTTACAATCCTAAAATTTGTAGTAGGCGCAACACAGTATTACCGTCAGGAGTCCAACAATTACACAGTCCCTCTTGTGGGAGGACTTCAGGGTCATCCTAGCCTACTTCTTTGGCTTGATTGTCTCATATTTTGAGCATTGTTGTACATGTATTCCACCTCCTATATAATAAAATAGCTCTTCTATTCTGCATATTTGTATGGTATATTTAGATTATTTTTTCATTGTTGTAGTTTCCAGCTATTGTGTTTTTTTATTATTGCATTATCCCTTTTGGGATAGCACATTCGTATGAGATCATGATCTTTGGCTTTGCTTGTAGGCACTTCATCTTTAACATCAAAAAAAGAAGTAGAAAGTAGAGATCTACAATGAAGGAGGGTTTAATTTTTGCCACTATTTTCTTAGATCTATGCAAGATATCTCCAAGGATGTCAAAAAAATGAAGAAAGAAAGGCAAAAGGAAGATCCAAGAAGATTTCAGAATGAGGAAGGTCCAAGCACATCCTATCAGCAACAGAAACAACCAAAAAGGAAAAGAGCTCCACATAATTCTACTAGATCCACTTTCTTTGAGAAGAAAGGTGAATGGTGTGATTATGAAGGAGACTTGGGGTATGAGACTCTAAGTAAATATCTACTAGAGTAAAAATCACAACCAAGAGCACTCAAGGAGAATCTAACTCTCCAACAGTTTGTACAACTAAAAGAAGAAAGGAGATCACGCAACATCAATAGAAGAAAGAGGCAGAGATTCTTCTTTCCTACATTTGATGGATCATCCACAAGCACCATGAAGGATTGGAGGGAAGAGTTAGCTGCATTCCTTCAGCTATACCCAGTAGAAGAAACAAAGGTTGTTGAGATTGCAGTGTTGCACCTTGAGGGTGAAGCAAGGGATTGGTGGTTCTGTCATTTATCACATGCCAAAGTGGATGCTTATGCAAATTTCTTTCAAATACTAAAGAATAAGTTTGGTAGAAGGAAACCAGAGACACTTCCCTTCATTGATGAGATAGCACATCAGAATCCAAAGGAATATGTAATGATTATCACTCCAGAGGAGGAGGCCCTACCACCACCACCATCTGCAGAAGTACTTACATCAGGAGGAGGAACACTTGCATATTTGCAAGACAATATTGAGCTCTTGACATTGGGAGTCCCATACATGATAGATGATATGCACGAGGAGGAAGAGGCAGATACTAGCTCTAGTACATTAGAAGAGGAGCAACCATCACCATTACTAGTAGTTGGAGTGGCCATTGTGTTGTTTGGAGGAAATCTTGTAGATGTGCAAGATGTTCCCGAGATTCAGCTTATCTAAGGTTTGCAAACACTTTCATCTCATATTATTTTAGTACCTCATATTGAGATTTTTGAGACCATGCCATCAAGGAAATTTCATAACCAAGGATTAGAGCACCTTGCTGATTTGGAGTAGCAAATTATCACTGCACAGAGGCCCCTTGACTTGATCAAGGATGATATTTATTGCTCTCCCAGTTTTTCATTGTTGAGCTACACACAACACATTTTGTTGAAGTGTAGAGTTTCAAAGGATGGGATGAGCACAGTCCTATTCAGTATAATGTCGAGCTATGAATTCAGCATTATGTATGGCCATGAAACAACAGATGTATCATCATTTAGATCTATAGCATTGTCACTGAGTAGTAGTGAAGAGATGAGGGCCCAATTATTCTTGGAGCATTCCAAGGACATATTCACTCATGAATGACTGGAGGGACATATGATAGATCGTACACATATTATGATGGAGAGAATTTTCCATTATCAAGATGTAGTTTTCTTGATGATCATCTCACAGCTCAAAGATAAATTTCTACCTACAACATGTATGGAACCGTATGGGTTCTATTGGGCCATTGATGAGAGGATCTCATGGAGAGACCTCAAGGGAGGTGAAATTCAATATATCATGGAGTGAAAATATTTTCAGATGGAGGAGAATGGTATTCTACCTTGGGTGGATACCAAGTTTGAGCATGACATGATTAACCATCCACAGTGGGATGGATGGATGAGGAGGATGAGCAAGGGGTTGACAACCTACTTTCAAATCTATGATATAGGACAATAAGAAGCATGGTTGCACTGGTTGCTTTTGGGTTAGTATGGTTACTACCCAACTTCTCACATTTGTATGATCCATGCCATGTATATTACTGATTTTATGTACCAGCGGGAGGCATGGCTACGCCAGTTAATTGTTGAGAGAATTTGGTCATCACATGACATATCCTATGTCCATGTATGTACTTTTTTTGGGACATGGCATGACTCTCACATTATGTGGCAGTAGGGAGCTTATTTGTATTGGGATGATATCACATTCCACATGTCAATCAATATGTTTTTCTCCATGACTTGCATCATGATGATGTAAGGTGGTAGCAATAATCCTAGTTGCTTTGGTTACTTTTGGGAGAGTATGGGCTGACTTTCTCCCATACATTGCATGATGATGATAGAGGTTGGAAACAGGAGTCCTTACTGCATTGGATTCTGTTTGGAGATTATGGTCATTATACTTGGTATGATGATGATGTGGTATGGCAGAAAGAGGAATTGCAGTAGTTGCTTCTCTTGAGAGAGTATGGCTACTATACTTGGTATGATGATGATTTGGCATGTCAGAAAGAGGCTTCGCTATGGGTTTTACTATTGGGAGAGTATGGTTTGAAATTTTACATGCTCATCCATATGTCTCTACTTATTATTTTTCACAGTGCTGGGATGATGCTTGGAGCCAACAAGGCCAATAGGGCCAAGGATGGAAGCATGGAGAGATGCAATCTACTTCATGTAGCATGGGATGGAGATATAGTTTATGAGTTAGGACTTTCCACCTTGGGAAGAGACCACTTCACTTTATGTATCTCATGCATAGAGGAGGTTAGACAACATATGGTTGCCACTTGGAGATTCATTGATGAGGAGAGGCATATAACTTTTCAGTTGGAGGCCATTCTAGACATTCTAGAGAGGCAACTTTGGAGCTAGGCATGCATAACACATTGTAACAGATGGGGATACCTTCCATATGAGGATTCCATTTGGAGGGAAATAGATTGTTGTAGCATCCACTTTTGCAGTTACTTGAGGAAAAGCAACATTTTGGTGGGGAGGACTGTAATATTCCCAATTTTCCATTAGTTAATTGGAATATTAGAGTTCTTACTTTTTCTAATTAATTAAGTAAATAAGAGGGTCGAGCGACCCATAAAACCCATAGATGAATAAAATCCACTTTTGATGTGTGTATGTGAGTTAATTAGATATGGTGGAGAAAATGGAGAGATAGCACAATATTCATGGAGGCTAGTAGCCACATCTGTAGCGTTGTTATGAGGAGGACTAGGTCTATGGAAGGCTCACAAACCATATAAGGAAGATGAAGGAATCAATAGAAGGCATGCTTTAGTTTTTTATTATTTCCATAGAAGGCATGAAGCCGGTGGAGAATTCATACTTTCACCATTTTCTTCAAAATCAATCTTCTAGGAGAAGCATATTGATATCTGACGTTTAGGCCAACATTTCACACTTCCATGCAGCAGTAGTTCCCTAAAGAATTACGCAGTCTAGTCCTGTAGATCTGAAGGAGGAAGGAATTTTCTAGTATTTCAGATGGAAATCCTTTGAGGGATTGTCCTGACACTTTGGGCATATTATTTCCATCATTCTTGAGATTTATTGCAGCATCTAACATCAAGCTATAGCTTCAGCCTCCTTGACATTGCAGTATTAGTCCAACAGTTAGTTGCAACTTGATGAGAGGAAGGAGGCACTAGATCTTGAGCTTCTGGTTTATAGTGTTGAGCTGATTGTACATTATTGTAGCCATCATATATTTAGTTCATTCTTTATATTTGCATACCCAGTGGTTATATAGTTGCAGGCCCTAAGAGGGTGATTTTCTAATATTTTCAGATTTGGAAATCCTTTCTGGGTTATCTTGGGTAGTCATCATACAGCCCAGATCTGAAATCCTAACCTCATCCAAGCTTCGGAACTTCCATATCTATAGTTTTATTTTTAGTAGGTAGTTGTAGTCCTCGCATTTGAAGTAGGGACAATGCAGTATTACCTCCAGTATTCCAACATTTACGCAGTCCCTCTTGTGGGAGTACTTTAGGGTCATTCTAGCCTACTTCTTTGGCTTGAGTGTCTCATATTCTGAGCAGTGTTGCACTTGTATTCCACCTCCTATATAATAAAATGGCTCAGCTATTCTGCATATTTGTATGGTGTATTAATATTATTTGTTCATTTCTATAGTTTCTAGCTATTGTGTTTTTGTATTACTGCATTCTCCTTGTTGGGATATTACCGTTATTTGAAGACATCAAAGATCCAACAAAAGAAGAAAATGACGAAACTCAAGTAAAAAATATTATGGAATAAGGAAATAATTAAACTCTAGAATATGAGGAGGATGGATTATATGATATTCTTGATCAAATTTAAGTTATGCTTGCAAATCAAGCTCATCGTTTGGAACTAATCGTTAGTTATACTTCTATTGTTTTGACTTTGAGATTTTATGAGAAGAATGAGTATTCAATTATTGTTGTTATATGTTTAATATTAGTATTATGTTATTTTCAATTTAATTTTTTTGTGAATCATTATTTAAAAACAAAAACTATGAATTTTATTATTGTTTGACATACAATTCATAAAAATTTCTATTTTTCAATTTTTTTTGTTAAAATTTTCCCATAAAATCATTTATTTGACATGTAATTTTTAGCCAAAAAAAGTCTCAAAATGTACAATCGTTTTCTTTTATATATATATTGAAAATGTGTATTTTTTAGTTAAATGTTAAATTTATTTCTACTTTTTAGCAATTATTTATGTGCATTGACAAATTAATTAACAATAGATAAATATATACAGAAAATCATAACTTCAAAATATACTATGCAAAAAAATGAAGATCTTACTTGAACAAATGAATGAAAATAAAAAAGAAAAAATACAACCCTCAAAAACACTTAAAATATATATATCTCATGGAAGAATAAGAAGAAGAAGAAGACTACTTTAAAAATGGTTAAATTAAAAAAAATATATATCCACACTTAATAAATTAGAAAAGTTAATGTGCGGAAGATAAGTCTTCTGAAAAAGGGGGTTTATGCTGCATCAACACTTTTCAAAATCAACATGAAAATAACTAAAAATTTAAAAATAATGTTCATAGTTGATACATAAGAAAAATTAAAATGTCAAAAATATGCTAAAAAAATGGTGTATTCCAAATTAACAATTTTCAAAATCTAATGATTTTTTTATACCTCAGAAAAAGGGGTACTTGGTACAATTCCCATTTAATATTTTACATTATTTTCCTTGTCCTTAGGAATTAGTAAACTTTCTAATAAACCATCATAGGTCCATCTTAACTCTGGATCTACCAAGCATCGAGAGGGATCAAATATTTTTGCACTCTAGAAGACGTTTTGACCTCAATTGATTTGATCCCTCTCGATGCTTCGTAGATATGAATTTAAGAGGGATCTAGGTTGTTTTATATAAACAAATAAGGTTGCTAGTTTTTAATTTTACCATAAATACACAAACACAATAAAAAATATAATCAAGTTAGATGTTATTTATTCCAACTTTGAAGTCACTTATAATTCACCATTAAGTCATTCGTCATATACACTATTGTTGACACAATGCATGATTCCCTAACACCATAAAACTACTTTTCTGAATGTATATCCTTTATGCATGTGTTTGAACTAAAATTGCGATTTTTCCATGTAGTCCATGTACAACTCTTGCTAGTGGTAATCATTTCACATCACTTTAGGCTTGGATTTCTTAAGACTCAAATAAATTATATGCCTTATAGCTAAAATTAACCTCTCTCTCTTCCCTCTCGCCGTACTCTATCCCTCACTCTCTCTTCCTTCCTCTCTCCCCCTTTTTTTCTCACCTCCCTATATATTACCCCATCTCTCTCCCTCTCTCTCTCTCTCTCTCTCTCTCTCTCTTGTCACTCCCTCTCTCTCTCCACCTATATATCTTTGTCTTTGTTCTTCACTCCCTCTCTCTCCCCTTTCAACTCCATCTCTCTCCCTGCCTCATTCTCTCTCTATAGAATATCTACAAATTATTTTTGGTAATAGTGAGGGTAGAGGATTTAAATAAATATCAAAAGTAAATATAAATTTTTTTATTTTTTATTTAATTAAAAAAATATTATAAAATTAAATTATTTTGATTGTGAAATGAGTTATGTTTTGTGGGCATTTGGTATTAATAAGCCATTGTATTTACCCATGGTATTGTAACAAATCCTCTTTAAAAGTTAATAATATCCATGGTAATGTGGGGGTGAATATGCATGGTTAAAAATATTTGTTATATTTTCAGTATAGTGTAAGTATTAAGCTTTTATGTGCTTATTAATTAAATTTAAATATGGTTACAAAATCAATATTTTAATTTTTATGGATTTTACATTTTGCATTTTGCATTTTACCTTTTACATTACATTTTACATTTACATATGTATTAATTTGAATATGAAGCCGACACTTAATTTTGTTTTTTTTTCTATATATATATATATATATATATATATATATATATATATATATATATATATATATATATCCTGATATTTAATTAATGTTGACAAACTTACACTACATTACTTACATACATACACACATCTCCCCTATATTGGGTTGTAGAGTGACACTTGGAAAATAAAATATAATGTGATGTTGTAGCATTGTGCTTAGGGTTTCAATGTTGTAGCATGACTCTCAAGGTTCTAGTTTCATAGTAGAAGCTTGAACTTCTAGTTTTGTAGTAGAAGTTAGTGGTTCTAGTGTTGTAAAAAATTAAAAAATATTGATTTCCTAAAAGGTATGATATGGGTTGATATATTTTGAGTTTACATTTATATCAGAAAATATGATTCCATATATTAAAAATTTCAAGTACCCACTACATATATATTTTTTTAATAGGAGTAAGTGACAACTAGTTTTGGAACAATCAATAGACTAATCCATTTTTAAATATAAATGAAAAATAATGATATATTTCTAACATTTAGCCATAATTCATGTGATATATTAAGAGAATGCAATGGAAAACACTTTTGATCTACATTTTATATGTAAGTATTAAAAAACGTTGGTACAAGGTCATAGGTAAGTGAAAAGGGATTAAAGGTAGGGAAAGGAGGTTGTAGAAAGATGACATTTTCTATGGCCTAATACACCAAAGCTATAATTATTTGATTTTGTGGTACTGGTTATGTAATTTTTCCATGTCCTTAAAAACTCATCCCAATACCTAATTCCTTGCCACATTTCCTCTCTCATCAAATAGAGAAACCACACTATCATGTTGCCAAGTCTCGAAGCTCAAAACTTACTCTAATACCACCTATACTAGAAATGAAAATGGTGAAGAGTACTAAAATTCTCTTCAATAATAATTTATACCACATTCCATGGAAGTGATAGGTTTCAACACCATAGGGCCCAAGCCCTAAAAATAATTTCTTGTTATTTATTAGTTATGACTACGTTAGCTTAGTGTTAGGTTACAACATGTCACATTATTTCCCATTTATAACAAATAAGAGTTCTTTGTATAGGTATCATATCTTGCCATATGCATCAGAGTCACTATAAAATGAGGTTTCCACATCAAAGTGAATTTTTTTATTCATTATATTTTTTATCATTTTTAAGTTCCTAGTTCAAGTGATGCAGGAGCATCCAGCTCAATATTATCATTGTATTTTAGTAGAAATAGGGGTCTCATATTTTTGAGAATTTCTTAATTCCATGTAAATATTAATATTAGTTTTGAGTGATTAATTATGTTTTTAATTAATTATTTATGACTTATTGTAAATGTGAGAGAAATTAGTTTCTAGATTATTTAGAATTAATGAGAGAGCCTAAGTTGGAATTAGTTTCTAAGTTTTAGGGATAATATTCTAGATAATAGGGTTTGTTGAGATATTCTAGTGGTGTTGAGATATTAAGGGGATTGAGAATTTAATTAGTTCATTTTTAAAAATTGTATAAATTCATCAAGCCTCGAAGGCATGGGAGAGAGTGAGTGAGTGAGTGTGAGTAGTGAAAGGGTTTCTGTTTGGAGCCTCCAACAGTTTGTAAAGGGCCAATAATTGGGGAAATCAAGCCACAAAGGAGGACTTTCATGTCATGTTTGCATGATTAATGAGGAATCTGGTTTTTTTATTGAATTCCATTGTATGGTTATGAGACTGTTGTTTATGAATTCTATGCAATAGAATGAATCGAATTTTATAAGGTATTGTGAGATCGATCTGAAATAATCGATGACTGACATGGTTAAATTTATAATATAAACTTGTGGAAAGTTGAACGCATTGAATTGGGTGAAAATTTTGTGGGAATGATTGTAATCCAAGCACCGAGTCTGCGGGTTTGTAGGGCTCGATTCTTTTGAATATAATTGCCTGACTGAAATGAGTACTTTGTAAGACATGTTAATGGAACTTTCCAGTCTTGTAATGTAATTATTGGGTTGTGAAATTTTGGAGTTTGAAATCTGTTGAGATTTTGTTAAATGGAATAAAAATACACAGCAATTAATTGCCAGAATTCATTGTAGGGTCACTTGACTACAGAAATCGTGTATTATAGAACTTAAACAAATCTTCTACAGATCTTTTGAAATTCGAACCATGGCTATATAAATGCAGCGTTGAAAATTCTTTAAATTTAGAATTAGACAAACGGTAATCAATGGCGCAGGCTATTGTTTTTAAAACTCGGCTTATTCATTTGAAGTTCGATTAGAATCGATTTTAATGGTTGTTGTAGAAGTGAAGGAAAATGCAGAATGTTTTGTCAAAAGGATGGACGCAGGGATTGTTAAACTGTAACAAGTATGAAGGTGGACTTTCAGCGAAAATGGATTGTTTAAAGTTGCATAATTCACACATGGAAAGATCACCATGAAGCATAAAGAAAAC
The DNA here is from genome assembly GCA_034641835.2 of Pinus albicaulis. Classification (NCBI taxonomy): domain Eukaryota; kingdom Viridiplantae; phylum Streptophyta; class Pinopsida; order Pinales; family Pinaceae; genus Pinus; species Pinus albicaulis. Next base: position 1,066,999,558 of record CM076580.1, read on the forward strand.
AGCCCATCGAATGATAATTTAGTGAATAGATACCTAATTAATGATTGGGTGTGTTTGGCTTTTTAATAAAATCTGAGTTTGTGTGAATTTCCGTAGGAGCATTGACTTTAACTGGAACACAGATCGAAGATATTGCATATGGAGTGCAGTGGAATGTTAGCAACGAGTAATGGGCGCGGTCTCTTCAGAAACATAGAGAGTTTGACTTGCAACCTGGAATAGAACAAAATTGGGTGGAATGTTCGATGATGCAAACGAAATATTTTGTAGTGTTGAACCGTAGCATTAACCAACGATGAAGAAAGTAAATCAACGAGTGGAAAATTGTCATTAGATTTGATCAGAACCTGTGTATTTTATAATTGCCATAGTAAAAGTTGAAGAGTGAAAGCGTTGGTCACAGCTGGGCAAAGAGAGGGCGGCTTATTGATTTGTGTATGGTGTTTATAGAGGTAAGCGCATTTGTAATTACCAAGCATATATTAACATCATGGACAGATCCATATTTACGGTGAATGAGATGGGTATTTTACATTCAAAGAACGAGGATATATGATTTTGTATGGGGTTAACATTATGGATTTCTGTGAAGGTCGATTTGTTAATTCTTGGCATGTGAGTGGTGAATTTTGGATGAAGTTTCATTGAAAATGATTGTTTAGTTATTGAAACATGTGGATGTTGGCTTGATTGGAAATGATTTTAATATATGAGTTTGCTATGAATAAGATAAAGGAAAAATCCCATATGCAGAGTGTGATTATTATTGGTTTTTTTTTTTTAAACCATAAGTTGGAAAGCTTCCGTAATAAAATGGGAATTGTGAATTTGCCAGCAGTTGAGATAGTGAATTTGGCATATGTTGAGATGTGTGTTTATATATAGGGATTATAAAGATCCTGGGTATTGCAGGTCCTGCCTGCATCAATTTTGGTATCAGAGCTGGAATGCTCTGTTGAAGATGTTTTTTTTTGAATGAGTACAGTTGAGAACTGAAATGTATCTTTGAATGTGTGATGAATGATTGAAAAGAGATCAGAGTTTTAAATTTGATATGAAAGCTACAAAAATGTAGTGAACAGGATGGCAGAAGTGAAAGGGGACAAGATCATGCAAGATCTTAAAGGTGAGATGGTTTTTCTGATTTGAAATTTATGATTGAAGTTTATGATTGCAGATAAGATGATGGCAGTGAACCTGACATTCAGCTGAAGGCTGGATAAAAAGGACAATTGCAGTGTCCTGAAGAGAAAGTGAGTTGAAGAGATAGCCCAGAGAGAGAGCAGAGGAGAGTGCTCAAAGAGGTTTCAGAGGCAGTGAACCAAGTACTTACCAAAAGACTGAGTGAAGAAAGCTTGGTGAGGTAAGTGGCAGCAGAAGAGATTGCTGTTGCAGAGGCTAGTACAACTCGTGATGAGTGAGAAACTCATGGAGAAGATGATCATGGAAGATCAGAGAAGAGGTTCAGAGGAATGCCACAGAGGTGAGATGACTGATGAAATCCGAGAAAGAGAAATTGCAGTAATGAAGGTACAATTGCAGGTACTAGAAGAATGGCTGCAAGAGCAGGAAAATTAGAATAGAGGATGGATCTTTCCACTGAAGGGAAAGAGAGTGATTTGGCGACAATTGCAGAGGAGGTTGAGGCAAATTGTGATTGCCTTATTGAAAAGGGAACTTAGAGTTCTTGAGCCAAAGATGGAATTTGAAGATTCCACATGCAGAATTGTTCAGAAGGAAGTATTAGAGGAAGCAGTCAAGACTGAAAAGTCTTGTGGTTTTAAAACTGACAATTTGTGTATGTTTGCAGGTAAAGTACAGGGAGATGAGCAAGCTTTAGATTTTGTTCAGGAGAGAGAATTGAATCTAAATACAGTTCAGATCGATGCTGAGATAGCAAGATCTCAGGAGGAGATGAAGACGAAGGAGTCTACTCAGAATGTTGGGGTAGAAAGAGAAAGACCAGCTGATGATTGGTCAAGAGTTGGTGAAGGTATGAAGTATTGCCAGAGGAAGCTAGAGCAGATGATGGATGTACAGTTGAGATGTATGCAACTCAGAGCAGCTGAGTTGGAAGAGGAGGTTTCTATTGATGAAACAGAGGAGGAGATCAATGATGATTTCTTGAGTTATTGGGTAGATCCAGATCAGCTGGATAATGCAAACTCTTGTATTTTTGTAGCTGATAATTTTGATGTGGTTACAGGTGTTGAGGAGGATGCGCGATCTTGTGAAGTTGTCGCAAGTGTGGGAATGAGTCTTTCAGGAGATAAGTATTCTGAAGAAGAAAGCAATGGTGCTTTTGCTATTACAACACAGGATGTTCATGTGAATGAAAAGGAGATTCAGCTTGAAGAGCTGGTATATGAACCAACAGTTGAGACTGTTGAAACTTGTAATTTTCAAACTGAAGAGTTGTGTATGAACGTAGGGATGATACATGACAAATTGTTTTTGAAAAGTGGTCGACAGATAACTGAGTTTATTGCAGAAGTTGAGGATCAAAATTATGTTCTGATGACAGATGAAGAGATGGTGACAACAGAAAGCTTGACTTATGAAAGTATTGAAGATTACACAGAAAGTTTCTCAAAGGAGATGAAAGTTTTATGGCATGAGTTAAGTGTTCTAGAGCGGAGACTAGAAGCACAGAGGGTAAGTGTTCAGAATATAAAGACAGAGATGAATGGAAATAAAGAGGTTCATTTTTATGAACCAGAACACAGAGGCATTCTTGGAGAAGATGACGTCGAGGAGAGACTAACTGATAGTCTCAAGAATGATTGGGATCAGCATACTGAAGTGTTGGCAGTGGGAAATAAGGCACTGAGGCCTTATGATTTTTATTCTAACAAGTGTTTTGTGAATGCAGGTATTGTTGCAGGTACTGGAGAATATTTGACTCAGTCGAGCAGTCAAATGAAGGGAGAAGAATTTTTCTGTTCCAGAAGACAAGAGGGCATGGATGATCGGGTGGTAGTCAGAACAGAAACAAGCAAAGAAGCAAGAAGTCAGTAAATGATAGTACAGATAGAGAAAGTAAAAACTGAGCAAGTTGTCTTAGCTCAGCAGGCAGCAAGAAATCAACAGCCGAGAGATTTATTGGACCGAGAGATTTAAAGTATCATAAGATTGAAGATGAAAGAATCCCGGAAGAGACCAGCAGTAGTAAGATAAAAGAGAAGCAACAAGAGAAAGACAATGAAAGATTGCGAGAGCAGAGCAAGTGGAGCATTACAACACAAAATATGGAAACCTGGAGGACAACAACAGATAATAACAACAATAAAGCAATTGACAAGCAAGGAAATATTACAAAATAAAGTTTGGGATCCAGGAGGAAACAATTATCCAGACTTATGACCAGGTGGTCATAAATTTTCTTACATAGGGAGTCTGATGCAGGAGCATCCAGCTCAATATTATCATTGTATTTTAGTAGAAATAAGGGTCTCATATTTTTGAGAATTTCTTAATTCCATGTAAATATTAATATTAGTTTTGAGTGATTAATTATGTTTTTAATTAATTATTTATGAGAAATTGTAAATGTGAGAGAAATTAGTTTCTAGATTATTTAGAATTAATGAGAGAGCCTAATTTGGAATTAGTTTCTAAGTTTTAGGGATAAGATTCTAGATAATAGGGTTTGTTGAGATATTATAGTGGTGTTGAGATATTAAGGGGATTGAGCATTTAATTAGTTCATTTTTAAAAATTGTATAAATTCATCAAGCCTCAAAGGCATGGGAGAGAGTGAGTGAGTGAGTGTGAGTAGTGAAAGGGTTTCTGTTTGGAGCCTCCGGCAGTTTGTAAAGGGCCAATAATTGGGGAAATCAGGCCACAAAGGAGGACTTTCATGTCAGGTTTGCATGATTAATGAGGAATCTGGTTTTTTTATTGAATTCGATTGTATGGTTATGAGACTGTTGTTTATGAATTCTATGCAATAGAATGAATCGAATTTTATAAGGTATTGTGAGATCGATCTGAAATAATCGATGACTGACATGGTTAAATTTATAATATAAACTTGTGGAAAGTTGAACGCATTGAATTGGGTGAAAATTTTGTGGGAATGATTGCAATCCAAGCACTGAGTCTACGGGTTTGTAGGGCTCGATTCTTTTGAATATAATTGCCTGACTGAAATGAGTACTTTGTAAGACATGTTAATGGAACTTTCCAGTCTTGTAATGTAATTATTGGGTTGTGAAATTTTGGAGTTTGAAATCTGTTGATATTTTGTTAAATGGAATAAAAATACACAGCAATTAATTGCCAGAATTCATCGTAGGGTCACTTGACTACAGAAATCGTGTATTATAGAACCTAAACAAATCTTCTATAGATCTTTTGAAATTCGAACCATGGCTATATAAATGCAGCGTTGAAAATTCTTCAAATTCAGAATTGGACAAATGGTAATCAATGGCGCAGGCTATTGTTTTTAAAACTCGGCTTATTCATTTGAAGTTCAATTAGAATCGATTTTAATGGTTGTTGTAGCAGTGAAGGAAAATGCGGAATGTTTTGTCAAATGGATGGACGCAGGGATTGTTAAACTGTAACAAGTATGAAGGTGGACTTTCAGCGAAAATGGATTGTTTAAAGTTGCAGAATTCACACATGGAAATATCACCATGAAGCGTAAAGCAAACAGCCCATCGAATGATAATTTAGTGAATAGATACCTAATTAATGATTGGGTGTGTTTGGCTTTTTAATAAAATCTGAGTTTGTGTGAATTTTCGTAGGAGCATCGACTTTAACTGGAACACAGATCGAAGATATTGCATATGGAGTGCAGTGGAACGTTAGCAACGAGTAATGGGCGCAGTCTCTTCAGAAACATAGAGAGTTTGACTTGCAACTTGGAATAGAACAAAATTGGGTGGAATGTTCGATGATGCAAACGAAATATTTTGCAGTGTTGAACCGTAGCATTAACCATCGATGAAGAAAGTAAATCAACGAGTGGAAAATTTTCATTAGATTTGATCAGAACCTGTGTATTTTATAATTGCCATAGTAAAAGTTGAAGAGTGAAAGCGTTGGTCAAAGCTGGGCAAAGAGAGGGCGCCTTATTGATTTGTGTATGGTGTTTACAGAGGTAAGCGCATTTGTAATTACCAAGCATATATTAACATCATGGACAGATCCATATTTACGGTGAATGAGATGGGTATTTTGCATTCAAATAACGAGGATATATGATTTTGTATGGGGTTAACATTATGGATTGCTGTGAAGGTCGATTTGTTAATTCTTGGCATGTGAGTGGTGAATTTTGGATGAAGTTTCATTGAAAATGATTGTTTAGTTATTGAAACATGTGGATGTTGGCTTGATTGGAAATGATTTTAATATATGAGTTTGCTATGAATAAGATAAAGGAAAAACCCCATATGCAGAGTGTGATTATTATTGGTTTTTTTTTTTTAAACCATAAGTTGGAAAGCTTCCGTAATAAAATGGGAATTGTGAATTTGCCAGCAATTGAGATAGTGAATTGGGCATATGTTGAGATGCGTGTTTATATACAGGGATTATAAAGATTCTGGGTATTGCAGGTCCTGCCTGCATCATCAAGAGAATATGATCCTAGGGTTTTTCCCCTTCAATCAAGACTACTTGTTATCTTGATTATAACTTACTTTTTGGGAAGCTTAAGACAAACAAATTCTATTGAGTTTTGAATCATTATACATTCTGTTAGACTTCGTCTTTCCAGTCTGCTGTCAGAGTGAAATTATCAAAGTTCATTTCTCGTTATGTACATTCTTGTTTGATGTCTAGGTCAGCAAGGAGTTAATTTGGTATTTAGGGCTAGGTGCAAGTTATTGTTCTCAAGGTGCTTCATAATACCTGCAGGCCAGAGGAAATTTCAGTTAGTTAGTATTTCAGGAGCTTCAATGATCAAAAGGATAATTCTTCTCCAAAACCCTGTTTTGGAGAAGAAATTGTTAGATTAGTTGTTTGTAATAAGTATTTATTTTAAAAGTCTGCCCTCATGAAAAATGTCAAATGCAGGCCTTGGTCACCTTGCCAGGACTCATCAGTTCCTATTCCTGCAAAACAATCAACAGAAAGAACCTCATCAGCAATCAGAGAGAAAGAGTAACCATAAAAGTATTGTTTTTGCAAATATGAGTCATGCTTTACGGACATCCCTTGCAGCTATCATTGGCCTTATTGATCTCTGTTGTTATGATGCTGCTAAAGGATCAGAATTGGAGGCAAACCTCTTCCAAATGAATACTTGTGCAAGTGATCTACTTAGGATATTGAATTCAATTCTGGATATAAGTAAAATTGAGGCTGGAAAGCTGCAGTTGGAGGCAGACTAAGGGTGGATGAAAGAATGGGATTATGCATGAGCGATCCTGATCTTGTTCCTCTTTTTATTCAGGAAAATTATTTAAGTTATAAGCCTAGTACTACAAGTCGTGATGGAGATGGAAGTCTTCGAATGGATTTGATTTCCCGTGCAGTAGGTTCTATTGCAGATGGAGATTTAATTAATTTTCAAATTCGCATGAAGGATCTTTCAAAGTTTGGCGCATTGGTCAAACAAGGAAATGCATCCAAAGTCAGTGTTTTCTTTTAAGGAGACAATTCTAAGTAATGAATTGATGACATTTGGAATGAATAATACAACTTTCAGATTGAACTTCGTCCCATTCCTATTCTGTATACCAAACTTAGAAAGACTGAATCAGGAACATGATTTATGTATCGTTGTGTCATCAATGGGAGCCTACACAACAGAGAAATGGATATCAGAGTGTGCACATCTTATTATTGAAAATTATTCTCCTATAAAAAATGATGTGATGGAAGCTATTATAGCCAAAATTCATCCACGACACTAAAATGTGGGCATGCATCTGTACAAGTCGAGTTTGGAGTTTTGGAGGCAATAAAATTGTTTTGCAGAATTGTTGACAGCGTTTGGAGGTGGGCGCTACCCACTTGAGCACCACGGCCTGTGTTAAATTGAACGGGCGCTACCCACTTGAGGGGCGCTACCCACTTGGGCAGGCGCGCTACCCACTTAGCAACAGAGCCCAGAAATTTGTGTTTTGCGCCCGGTTTTGATCCAAATCGACTCCAGCAACTTGCAAACAAGTTTTTACCATTGCTCAGTAGATTTTTGTCATGGTTGTGATGTTATTGATATTGGGAAACAAGCATTGCTTGAGGAAGTTATAGATATGTTTTCTGTTGTGGCACTAAAAAAGACATGGAAGTTGTGTTTGATTTGTGTGACGAATTTGTTCAGAAGGTCTCATGGATTAAAGGTGATGAAGGTCTTGCGATTGCTGCCCTTGGCGCAGCTGCCAGGACTTGTAGCGCTCCTCTTTTAATGGCAGCATAGGAGATACTTATTCGATCTCTGCAGAATAAGAGGCTACCAAGTCCGGAATCATATCTTGCAAAGATACACGCTTTTGCAGCATTAGGCTTGTTCTAAAGGTGAGTTTTTTAAATTGGATACGATTTATTTCCAACTGGAGAATTTGAGTCGGGCAAATCCGCCATACAAGTTAGTAGCATCATTGAACTACGTATTATTGGGCTATTCAAACATTTGGGACCTTGATCGAGCCTTTCAGGCATTTGAAGCATCAAATGTTTTTTTTGCTCACATGAAAAGCTCGGGTGTCAAGCCAAATGAGAAGTCATATTCTTTATTGGTTGATGCCCATCTCATTAATCAGGACACAAAATCTGCTTTGGGTGTGGTTAAGGACATGATGCTTGCTGGTTATTCACCATCAAAAGAGACTCTTAAAAAGCTCAGAAGGCGGTGTGTTCGTGAATTTGATGTCGATGGGAAAACTACAGCCTTTTCAGGGCATGTCGAAGTCCAAGGAGTGCCATGTCATAATAATAAAGAAATTGACAGCGCTATTCAAACGGAGCCAAAATACCATATTTCTTGGGTGGTATAACGTTGAATGGAAGCAAAGAAAAAGTCAAAAGCCAAATTAGAATGAAGACATCGACCACAACAGAAAAATAGGAACCGATCTTCTATTTAAAACTTTAGTTAATGATCTGCGCTCCAGTTTGTGTCTTTAAATTGGCCATCAGAGGATTTTAAGGGGAACGATCTTCTGTATTTTTTGAACAAATGGATGACTTTTTCTATTCTTGTGATTTTAGTGAAACAAATCCCTTGACTTGGGGTCGATTTCTTTTCCCCTAGCAGGGTTTTATTTATACATTGCAGATCTTCAGGGAGATAGTACACGGATGGCAATAAAATTCCAAATATTTAGACAGACAGTTGGGGATTATTTCCAGAATTAAAGCCACCATCCTTGCATTCGAAAGCAGGTGGCAGTCTATGACAAATGACAGCTTTGAGGATTCCTATTTCAAAAGAGATTTGACCAGCAACCTTCACAACTCGAGACATTTTTCAATCTGATCCAGATTTGGTTTATTTTTTGGAATTTTAATTAGTTTTAATTCCTAGAAGTTGGTTTTCTGTTCCTATAAGCTAGTAACAGCTTGAGCATGTAATTTGTATTTAAGCAATACTTTGTACTTTGTGGGGAGAGAATTCTGAAAGCTGGTGTAGGAGAAAAACAGAGCTTTTATTGTACAGTTTTGACAGAGATTTTAATGAAAAGATACAGCTCTGACTCCTGAGATTCTTGTGGTGTGGATTTAGCATTTTATCTTTTCTTATGTTTCATATGTAGCTTGTAATGTTTTACATTTCATTTCATAATCATTTTCTGTTGAATACTTTTAAGTGAGAAAGGCAAAATACAGTTTACTGCTCTGCCTTGGGAGGTATTCATTTTCTATGTTTTCTTCAGTTTGATAAGGATTCAACTATTTCCCTTGTCAACCTCGCAGCGGTCTTTCACTCCATATAATTCCAATTTGATTGTTAAACTTCATGCTTATCCTGCCTCAGGAGATAATCTGTGTTTTTCATTTAATCTCTGCTCTTGCTGTCTTTGCCCCACACAGTCCAGAAAACCCCATGATTTATTAAAAACCTCATCCATATCTATTTACTAGCCTAAAATCAAAATCAGTTCCTATTTTAAGTCATCTCGCACCTTATTGCTCATTTTATCGAGATTGACTGAAGAGAGCCCTCTCTTGTCCTCGTAGGGCTAGCTACGAGGCTGAGCTTGGTTTGATGTTGCCTCGAGTTTTGCCTTCCTCAGCCTGAGGCAGATTTGAGCGCTAACATAGTGGCGACCATACTAGGGAAGTCCTCCCCGGTACAGGATGATCAAGTTGCAAATCTGATGCTGATGGTGGACAGCAGTCAAACACATATGAAGGCTGAAACATTCACCTGGCACCTCCAGCTCGATCCAAAGATTCCAGTGCTCGCTGATCCACTCATACAATGGTAGGGTATGTGGCAAACCCTGCACTGTGTGTAGCTGTAAAAGAAGTAAGAAATCAGTTAGCAGATTTTGAAATTAATGAAGAATTTTTCAGTGGCTTGCTTCAATGTTTGAAATCTCCGAAGTTTTCTCTTGAAGCTAAAAATGGTGTCTGTGAGTTAGTTGTTGAAAGAATTGAGAAGGAGATTCAATGTTTAAATGATCAGATCCAGTCATATGATTTCCGAGATCCCAGAATGTTCTTGGAAACTTTTCCTCCTTCAAAACAAGAAACAATAGAGTTGCCTACAGATGTTTGCATTGACAGTTTGCAGCTGGAGGTATGTATTGCAGAGTTGGGGCAGCAAACGGAGTCTGTTTTTCGCGATCCTATTGCGATGTACATGGAAATGTTTTTCAGTTTGACTGACAAATCAAACTATCTTTTACATGATCAGACTCATTATGTGCATGTAGGGCTGCCAACAATTGCATCTGTGATCTGGTTGAAGCACTCTCAAGTAGCATTCTTCTCATATTTACTTGAATGGTTGACCTGGCATTACAGCATTACTTGATTCATTGGCTCGACAGCAGAGTAGGGTAGATCTTGTAAATAAATAAGCAGCCAAAAGGCAGCATGTCATTCTAGTTTCATTACAGTTTTGGTTTGAAGTTTGCTAAGTCAGTTTTTCAGTTATTTCAGTCTTGAGTTTCAGTCTTGAGATCGAATCAGTTTGAGTTCAGTTTCAATTTAAAAATTGAGTCAAGAGTCGTGTCGATTTGTCAAATAATGATTCCATAGCCCAATGGATGGAGGCACTGTCTGCTCTCCCAAAGATATGCAGATTCTTGGCACCTCCAAGAAGCGGCAGCTGCCATCCCCATTGGAGCCAATGTTAGACACGGTCCTGTCAGTCCCTGGTCATAATCAAATTCTCCAAGGTTCATCTCTTGTCATTTGCAGTCACTGATGTTACTCTGGTCCAGAAAAGAGTCATTTTAATTCTTGAGCTCAGGGTTTTGTCTTCAGAAGTATTTCAATAACATGTGCAAGCCAGAGGAAGGTTTAGTAAGTTATTATTTCAGGAGTTTCATCATCATTAATGATCAAAAGGATGATTCTTCTCTAAAACCTTGTTTTGGAGAAGAAATTGGCAAATTAGTTGTTTGTAATAACCATGTAATTTTTTGTCTTGGAGATTTCAAATGCAGGCTCTATGTCACCTTGCCAAACTTCATGCTAAATATCCCTGCAAGCAGACAAAGAAAAGCCATCATTCAAGTCAGCAAATCAAAAAGGAAATTGGAAAGTCTTCTATCTGAAATGGAGAGGGTTGTCTACTTACTTAAAATTGCAGACCCAAACTGGAGAGGCTTCTCTAAAACGAGAGACACAGTTGTATTCATTGAACACGGGGCAGTCTCTGTCAGTTTCAGTTGGTAGATCTATCAACAAAAGTGCTTCTTCAGACCAGAAGAATCCTACCATATTACAAAAAAGTATGATGTTGAAAAAACAAATTCTGAAGACAAAATATCTTTTTCAACAGCAGTGGCTGATGTTAAGGTACTTGAACATGATAAGAATACTACTATGGGTATTTTTAAAGAGACTTCAGCTGTAATGAAGCCACGATGGCTTGGGGCTGCGCACAATCCAGAAGACAAGGTGCAGAATCAAGGGGGCTTTATCATTCCAGAGAATGTGTCTGATTCAAGTGATTTTGTTGCCTTCAAAGATAGAAGAAAGGCACAGATTACAAGCAGCAAAGAAGTAAAGATCTCAGCATCTGCTCTAGAAGATGCAGAAGGCCTTGTGCTGAAGAAACCAAAAGAAATGGGTCAGAAATCTAACACTATAAAAGAAAACAGGGAATAGAATTGTCTATAACGAAAAGACCCAGAGGTTTTTCATGGCTGGAGAGCTGAAAGGGATAATCTTACAACAGATTTCTAGTGAAGATGGTTCTGAAAAGGTGCATATAAGTTATTTTATTTTGGAGCATCCAACCATTTCTCGGTATCATGCAGTTCTATAATTACAAAGGAAATGGTGATGTATTCATTTATGATCTTGGAAGTACTCATGGCACTGTTGTTAACAAGATTCAGGTTACACAAAATATTTACAAACAATTGCATGTAGGAGGTATCATTCGCTTTGGCACTTCCTCACGTCTATATGTTTTGCAAGGTCCTACGGAATTGATGCCACCGGAAAGACCAGCAGGTGTGAGGTAGAGGAAGAGGAGGTGACATGGCAAACATACAAACATCAGCTCACTGAGAAGCAAAGTAAAACTCGAGATAAAATTATCAAGAGGAATGAAAAGGTTGCTAATTTGGAAAAGGATATTGATGCTATCCAAGCAAAAGAAATAGCATAGGGTGGATTGACATAGGTTCAACAGACTCAAAATTGCTCGAAATGAACAACATATTGAACAGGTTCTTGAGGAGCTTGAGAGTTTATAAGAAACTCTTAACCAGAGCATCCAAGAGAGTGCTGGTGCACGAACTGGAAAACCAGGTTATGCAAAGAAGAAACCAACTGATGAAAATGAATACGAGGAACAAAGGAAAGCCTGCTGATATGTTTAAAGATTATGAAGAAGGCCTCACAAGACAAAGCATTGAAATTACAATTAATACAAATGCAAGATTGATATTGATTTGGAGAAGGATATGTCGACTATGAAACAATGGGAGAAAGCGCAGATGGGAAATGGTGTTGTTTCAAATTGAAAGCCACGAAATTGGGGTTCCATGCGAAGGATGGATTAGAAAAAGAGATCCAAAGGAACAAATTTGTCATGAAATGAATACATCCAGACATTTTAATTGTTGGAAGTCGCGGTCTTGGACCTGTACAGAGGATATTTGTTGGAACTGTGAGTGAGTATATCTCAAAGCATGCTGATTTCCCAGTTCTTGTAATCAAACGAAAAGTGGAAGACACCCCGGAGGATCCTGTTGATGATTAAATGTTTGAGAGTAGTCTTTTGGCCGAGCTTGGGTTTTTTATGGCTATACTTGGGATATTTTCTTTTGCACGTGGCTGGACCAATTTAATGCCAGTGCCAGCGTAAATTGAAGTGGAACGAAGTATATGAGCGGGACAACAACAATGGCAGCCAAATATTTAGATTTATACACAGTGTGTAGGGGATTCTAGCCTTTCACTGGAGGAACGGCCTTTGAGTTTAATCCTTTAAGGTCATTCAAGTTCATAGATAGAATTTGCGAACAAAGATTATTTCCACAGCGCAAAAAAGATGTCAATCGTCAAATCATTTGCTCTGTATCAACGCCTTAGGAATTCGCACTCGACAATGTCATAATTCTCAATTTTCAGTCTTCCCAGATGCAGTTGAATTCGGGTTAATACGATCATCTAAGTATTACCACAGATGCAATTTGAGGCAACGATGATGAAAAGAAGTTTGTAAGGAATTTCAGACGAAGGCACTGTAGGTAAAAGATATCTGTCAAACTCACCAAGGCATTGTGTCAAAGAAACGAAGACTTTTTGTTTGCAAGTTTTGCAGCCTCGGACATCCAGTGGAATTGGCGGAATTCTGGTTTTAAGGCTATTTTTATTAAAAATTGGTTTGTATTTTTTTTTTAAAAAGCAAATGTAAATGCCAGGAGTCAAAGCACTTGAATTTTATTTCTCTGTGTGTGATTCTGTCGATGTTTATGGATTCACAGTGGATCCTGGTTACACTGAATGGAATCGACATTTCTCTAAGTCGAGACAAGGCCACACGCCCCTTCAAAAAGAGCGTATTATCAAATGATGGATACAGGCTTACGATAGATGCGGCACCTGCGTTTTATCCCAATGAGGAGGCATTCACGGGTTTAAATAGTGGCGCATTTCCATGCTGCTGTTGGGGATTAAATTGACTTTCTGTGGATATGTGTGAATGGTGGAGCAGATGACAATGGGATAGGACTTTCCTGGGTATTTTCATGATCTTTGTGTATCTAACTCCTTAAAAATGGTGATTTGATATTGTGTCTTGAGCCAAGGAAGAAAAAATGAGGGCTAAAAGCCATTTTGGATTCCAGTGAGAGTGCTAGTTTTTGTGTGGTAGTCTGTTGTTGTTAGACTAGAGTTGCGGTGTTTCTGTAAAAACATGGAGAGCATCGGTGCCTTCATTCTCCTGGTTTTGTTTATGGGGTTTTCTGTCACAGCAGATTCATCTCATTCTGTCGATGCCAAGCTGCTGCTTGCTCTGAAAGCAGGCATCTATGATTACAATGGATATCTGAATAGCTAGTCAGAGAACAATTCTGGTCACCATTGTTTCTGGGTAGGTGTCCAGTGTGATCGGTATGATCATATTGTTTCTCTGGATTTTTCAAACATGAATCACAGTGGTGTTATCCCAGATTTGCTTAAGTTTCAAACCTTTTATTGTTTCTTATTTGGATCTGAGTAGCAATTATCTGGAAAGGAGAATCCCCTCAAGTCTTGGGAAATGTAACAATCTCAGATATATAGACCTGTCAATGAATAATTTAATGGGCAGTATACCAAAAGAATTTGGGCAGTTATCAAATGCTGGAGGTGGTGATGGAGTAACTACAGCTGGCTCACGATATGGGGACAGTCAAACTCAAAATTAAACAAAGAACAACTACCACAGCCTAAAGATAGGAACAGATTTACCTATTTTTTGACCTCAGTTGCATTCCAAATAGTCCACGCTCCAGATTTTGCCAATTCATTTGTTATTAAGAAACAAATTGTAATGCTGCTCCTTTTTAGGGCAGACTTTTCCTATTTTCATGATTTTAGGTGAAACTGCCCCCCTATTCTCATCGATCAGTTATCACCTCTCTAAGTTTATTTATACATTGTAAATCATTTGTAAAAGGGTTGGAGAGTTCTGAAAGCTGGTGGAGAAAAAAAACAGTGTTTCATTGTACAGTTCTAGCTGGAGATTAATGAAATGATGTAGCTCTGTTTCAGGAGATCCCTATGGTAATAACTTGGCATATGTTTTTCTCTGTTTTATATGTATCTTGTAATGTTTACATTTCATTCATAAATCGTTTTCTGTTGAACGCTTTTAAGTAGAAGGGCAGAATTCAGCTTGCTGCTCTGCCTTGGGAAAGTGTTCAAGTTCTATGTTTTCCTCCGTCTGAAAAGGATTCATGATTTCATGCCCTTTTCTGCTTCTTAAACATTCTTACACTCCATATAATTTCGAATTGGATGCTTAAGCTCTTGCCTATCTTTCCTTATGGAATAATCTGCGTCTTTCATTTAATTTCCCTGCTCTTGCTGGTCTTTGCCCCATACAGCCCAGAAAACCCTAGCCATTTATTAAAAACCTCATTCATATCAATTTACTAGCCTAAAATCATTATCAGTTTTGCATTTAGGTCATCTCAGCCCATTTGAAGATTTTCTGCCGAGATAGACCCGGAGAGAGCCCTCTCCTGTCCTCGTAGGGCTAGCTACGAGGCTAAGCTTGGTTTGATGTTGCCTCGAACCTCGCTTTCCTTTAGCCTAAGGCAGATTCGAGCGCTAACACATTCTAAGATATATCCTATGGAATATAGGGTTAATAGAAAACCTTGAAATCAATTTTCAACGATTCATATTGAAATTTTTTACTATGGTTTTTTTTTTATAAGTTTCAAGTTGCGATATTTTGTGCAAATTAAGTACAATTATCATGGTACATGTGATCAAAATTTTAAATTATATTTCATTATGATTTTAAATATATATTATATGGAAGATATGGGTTGTTATTAATAGTTAAATCAATGTTAAATGGTTTATATTGACATTTTTCCTATCTCTTTTTCAGGGTATTTTAAATAGCAAAATTTTGTGGTAAAAGTTTCATATTTTGGTTTGCTAAATTTTATGATATATATTCTATGGAATATAGGGTTTGTGCCTAACCATTAAATCAATGTTAAAAGATTCATCCTCAATTTTTGTTATAGTTTTTTTAGTGAAGTTTCAAAGAGTACAATTTTAAAGAGTTTAAGAATTCATATGATAGTACCACAAGAAAAATTTAGATATATATGACAACAAATGTCATCCGTCTACACAATCTCCATATTATGGCTAGAAATTTTCATAGGTTACAATTGGCATAATTTTCACTATAAGGTATACACCAATAATTATAATTCCAGGTAAGGTGTGAAAATTCATAATTTGGGCCATAATAGCCTCGAACTCATTGTTGTACAAGTTATTTTTTGGTTATTGTAAGATATTTTCATATGCATGAGTAATTTCATTTGAGAATTTTTTTTTATAGAATTTTTTCTGAAAATTTTAACATAGGGATCTATTTTCTGATTGGAAAAAATTTGGTAAGGAAAGAATACATGCAAGAACTGCACAGGGTTTTACCTATTTGGAAATCCTATAACACCTACTACTCTCCTTTAAGTATTAATACATTAAACAATATTTTTATATATCATATTATTTTTATATACCTTTAGACATATAGGACATCGACTAGGTATACCTAAAATTGATGTTAGATAAGATAATCATCCATATTGCTAGTATAGTACATCAAGAATAGTACTCGAGGAGACCACTCAGGTATCTGGGTTATTGAGAAATATAGCTAAGGGCACAATTGAGCCTCCTTATTTAATTCCCTTAGATATTAGGTTGAATACCACTATCAAATCCCACATGTATATTACAGGTTTATAACACCTCACACGTCCTTGTCCTTGGTAAATTTTTCCGTTAAGATCACCCATCATAGGAGAACCATAATTTGTGATAACAAGGTAAACAAGGAAAATTAATATTTTCTTGCATGGCTCCAAGGAAATATCCAAAATTACGTCACCAAATAAATATTTAGAAGTTTCATCCATGACTCATGAATAAAATGAAGAGATAAAAAATCAAGAATTGGAAATTGGATAATCAAATAAATGAATTGAATGACAAGTTAGTGAAAATGGATGATTTTATAAAAATACGCAAATAGAAATAAAATGAAATATGGAAAAAAATATGAATGAAAATAAGGAACAATTTGAATAGAATATGGATGGAAAGTTAGAGTAAATGGAACATAAGATTATAGAAGCCCTAAATGGGAGGTTCCCTAAAATTGATAATAATTTTGAAGGGACTCTCAAAAATCAAATAAGAATTCAAATGCCATGTGCTAACACGATATAAATATTTCAAATAATTACACACATACCTCATAATGGGAAGTAGAAAACACCTATGGATATAATAATATATTTTTTTTACTCTCTCTTTCTCTCTCTCTCTTTATATGTGTGTGTGTGTGTGTGTGTGTGTGTGTGTGTGTGTATGAACTCAGTTGATGGGGGTGGAGACTCAATGTTATATTGGGGAAGGGGGAGCTTTCCCCTCTATCATAAGTCATATACTAACATATGTGTCATTCAGGTGATGTGCAAGGGGTTATGGAGGGAACCTTCTAGAACTTGGGTGTTATATTTATGTGTGGGTTGGTGAATCTGGTCTCAACATTTTCAAACTTGGTTTGAAGTCACTTGATGGGGGTGGAGACTCAAGTTTATATTGGGGAAGGGGGGGATTTCCCCTCTCTCGTAAGTCGTATCCTAAAGTATGTGTCATTCGATCATCATGCAAGGGGTTATGGAGGGAACCTTCTAGAACTTGGGTGTTATATTTATGTGTGGGTTGGTGAATCTTGTCTCAAAATTTGGAAACTTGGTTATGGGTCTTAGCGAGGGTGGTGAAGCACATGAGTGGGATTCACATGCCATCAACCTCTCCATACTCCTCAAGATATGGTGTTTTGGGGTGGAAATTTTGAATTCAGGTGAGTAATTCTTCATGATATCGTTAGAATACAAAAGCACCAAGTCTAGGACCCTGAAGAGGTAGATAATCAAGGGTAGATTTGTTATTGGGAAAGCTTAGTTCCTATGATGTGAAAATTAAATGTGAATAATAGAGGGTAGATTCTCAGATGTAATTTTTCATTTATCACCCTAGTAAGATCCCTTGATCCTCTAAGTGGGATATCCTATGCTTTTCCTTTTTCAGGACCGGAGGTTGTGTTTTCAGGGTATGTTTGTATCTCGATGTATTTAATTTATGTGATTGGAAGCCTTAAATTTCAAGGATGTAACTTTAATTTGGATTAAAATTGTGGTTCTAAAGCCTATGCAAGGCTTCTATGGTTTCAAATTGGGTTTTTTGTGGTGTTTCTAAACATTTGAAGCTTCCTAGCTATAGATGAGGGTAGATGAAGGTGGTATAGTGGGTATGGAAATAGAAATTTTTTAATTTATTGAATTACTATCTATGCCCACATGTTTTTAGATTTAAATCTCATCTTGTAGTAGGTGGAGGTATATTCACTCTAAATCATGAAAAAAATATTTATTTTGACACATTTTCTAAGCTTCTGGTGCGAAATTTGAATTATGTAGTTTGGGGGTTATTGTTACCATTGCAAGCAAGTTTTGTAATTATGGAAAGAGATGAGGCCTATGAGGGGAAGAGGATACTACTTCACTGTGGTGGCAATACTATATCTAAGGGAAGAAACTCTTAGCAGGGGTCACTTTGCTCGTGGGGGGCTTTGATTTGGCCTTGGGGGAGTTGTGTTGTAGGGGACTTGGTTCTGTGGACTTGCAAGATTACCTCTTGTTTTTTCAGTTGGAGTGGTGGCCTCAACGGGACTTTTAATTTTCAATGATGCATATGCAACACAGTAGATCAAGGTGAGGAATTGGACCAAGGGGGTAGAGGGCAGAGAATAAGGAGGAGGATGTGGAGTTGGCGGAGGATAGAAGGGATGAAATAGAGTTTGGGGAGGATGTTTACCATAATATAACTATCTATCCTAGATGGGTATACCTTTCGCCCACTCTTTAACGCTTTATAAACTCAGTTGTGGCAGACCACTCTTCTCCTGGAGCAGTTGGGACAAGACCAACATGATTATCAAAATGTGGTCATCAGTTTTAAGAATGACCTTCACCATAACGAATGGCACATGCAAGATAAGTTGGCTTCATTATAGTGAGGAGAAAGGAGAACTTTTCAGTAAATGGATCATATGGGGTGGAGGTTTTCTCATATGTAATTTCATGTTAATGGTGATTTCAAACCTCCATATTCAACAAGTAATGGATCAGACAATTCAACTCTTGTAAATCCTTATGTTCGCGGATTTTTGTGGGTTATATCTTCATCTCAGGAGTACTTTGGGCCTCTTGATCTCTTCTTTTTTGGGTTCTTGGGTATCTATGGAATTTTGTAATTGTTTTTTTATGTTTCTCTTATGCCCAAGAAATATGGTAGGAGTGAGGTTGGAAGAATTATGAGAGTTGAACAGTTGGTGTAACCTTTTGATGAATTAATAGAATCATTTATATATATATCTATATATATGTATATATACATACATATATATATATATATATATCTATATATATATATATATATATATATATATATGTATATATATATATATATATTTCATTGATCCAAACTTAAAAAGGAATGCTACAGAATATAGATATAACCATATATACTGAGATGCAACAGAATAACACTTCATTTCATTAATATGAGAGAACTGAAATATGATTACATATAGAATGGAAATAAACTAGCTTTGGAAATGGTAGCTTATCTCTGAGAAGATATGTGGAAAATGCATGCCTCTAAAATGTGTCACAATGAGGCTAAAGGGATTCTTTATTATAAAACAACAAGGGAAAAATCCTAACCCTAGAAGATGAAACACCAAGCATTTGTGGGCCCCATTGGAGTTAGTGGGACAGCCAACTTATGAGGGTCATAACTTGGTCTCATTATCTTTGTTTGGCACATACGATACCTCGTTGGAAATATATCTATGATTACTACATGATTTGCGGCAGACCCTTCTATTGTGGACCAAAAATAAATTTCGTTTAGTGGGCCAAAACTACTCCAGAAGTTCAATACCCGAAAAAATAGTTAAAGTAGTAAATTTTGCTATAAAAAAGGAAAATAATGAAATTGACTAGAGGTCTAGGTGGAATAGGTGGGTGGCTACCAATATTAACCTAGATAATTCCTCCCTCCTTAGGAAGCAGTGGTCCCCATTGCATGTAGAGCCTCCCTGAGGTGAGGAAATTTCTATTGAACTTGGTCCTTGGTGAAACACTTTCCATGGTTAAGGTGTCGACCTACTTTGAAAACTCTATATAGTTGGATCATTTGTTGGTGAGTGTTCTTGATATTTTTTGTCCATTATCCAATCAATCGTTCCCTCTTCCATATATATTCTGGGTTTAATTCCACTAGTGTGAGTTGTTCTCCAATCGCGGATGTGTCCAGTAATGGTGGAAAGTATGGTCAAAATTTGTCCACATTGGAAATTGGGTGCATGTCAAGGAATGGTGGAATGATGAGCTCAAAGGAGTTGTCCCATACATCCTTAATGATTGTGTACGACCCATATCAGAGCAGACAAAGATATGTGTGGGGTCCAATGAGGTTCTCCTTCTGCCAATGTAGCCAAACTTTGTTTCTCACCTAGTACTTGTGTGCCACACAATGTTGATCATGTCATTTCTTGTAATTAGCATTGGCTATGTCCAATATGTCATGGACCTATTGATGGATGTGTTGAATGTAGTCAATGAAGTTTTCAGCCCTTTCATCTTTTGACTAGACAATATTCACATCTTCTTCAGTAGCTGCAAATGGTATGGCTACATCAATGGAACATAATGGTTAGAGTCCAAAAACCACCTAAAAGGGTATATGTTTAGCTGAGTTATGTAGAGATCTATTGTAGTTTTGTTGGATATATAGAAGGCTCTCATCCCATGATTGTGGATTCTTTTATTTGTACATGCGCAGAATGTGTACGATCATCTAGTTGGTGACCTATGTTTGGCCATGAGTTTGGGGTTGGAAAGTTGTGGACTCGATGAGCTCAGTATCCAACATTGACCAGATATTTGACCAAAATGTACTTAGATACCTTCTATCTTAATTTGAGATAATGTATTGTGGCATCCAAAAGTGTACCCACACTGATTTAAATAATATTTTAGCAGTAGATTTTTCTATGATACTCTCCTTTCATGGTGCCAGAATGGCCATCTTAGAGAATGTGTCGACAACCACAAAAAGGTGGTCATTACCTTATTTATTATAAGGAAGGCTCGACATGTAATCCATGGCTATGGATCCTGAAGGTCGATTAGGAGTAGGAAGAGGAGTATATAGGCCTTTCTTCTTGATGGTTGGTTTGGTAATGGCATAGCTAGTGCAATATTTGATGTACTTACCAAAATCTTGTCAAAGGCTCGAACAATAAAAATACTTCTACAATATTCCCACTATTTTATGTACTCCAAAATTTCCAACAACTCATTTTAATTTCTCCTCCCAAATCATATTATCAAACTCGCTTGAAGGAGCACAAAGGTGTCGCAAGTTGCATAACAATGAATCCTAGAGGTGAAAATGTGCAACTTGATTTCCTTTTAGGAGAATCTGGTATGTGTTGTCAAATTCTAAATCACTCTTGTAAATATGCAGCCAACCCAAACTCTCATGACCACAAGAGTCGAGCATAGTGGCCAGCACCATGACCAATAGTTAGCTGAGGAATTCTGCAACATTATTGGTGTTTTCCTTCTTGTACTTAATGTTCAAATGGAATTTATATAGGTATGTGGACCATTTCTAATGGGAATTGTTCTGCAACTACCCTTGTATCTGTGTGAAATGCATGGGTCGATGGTTTGTGTGGATGACCATTTCCTTCCCCAACATGTAATTTTTCCATTGTTGGCAGGCCTACATAATGGAATATATATCTTTCTCATAGGTGAGATACTTTAGGATGAGGTCTAAAAGTGTATCACTGTGATATGCCACTAGATTCCCCTTCTAAGCAAGAACTACACCAATAGCATAGTCAGAGGCATTTGCCTCAATCTCAAATGGTTGTTGTAGGTTTGGTAATGTGAGCAGTAGTGCAAAATAGATGCGATGTTTCAACTTGGAAAATGCCTTCTGTTGGGATTCATACCAAAGGAATTTTGCTTTTGTGCCACCATTGGTGACTTGACTTAGAGGCCAAGTGATATGAGAGAACCCAACATGAACCCGTGATATAAATTTGCAAGACACAGAAATATGCAGAGCTCTGTTAGAGTGGTTGGGGCTAGCCAATATTGAATAACTTGTATCTTGGATGGGTCCACATGCACAGCCTGATTATCAATAATGTACCCCAAATATTGAACCTGGGACATACCAAAAGTGCATTTCTTCAAATTGGCACATAGATTTTTTTATCGCAAGGTTTGGAGGACCTATCAAATATGGTGGAGGTGTTCTTCCCAACTATGGCTAAATATCATGATGTCATCCAAATACACCATCAAGAATGACTTGGTGAAGGGTAACAAGATGTTGTAATCAGAAAGGGTTTGTGGTGGCATTCATCAACCCAAAATGCATGACCAACCATTCGAAAAGGTTCTCCCTAGATTTGAACAAAAAATTGCACACATAAAAGGGTTATATTTTTACCTAGTGATAACTATAATTCAAGTCAATCTTGCTGAAATATTTTTCCCCCTTGAGTTGGTCCAGAAGGTCGTCAATCCATGAGATTAGATACTTTTACTGGACAGTGATATTTTTCAACACCCGATAGTCAATACATAGTCTCCAGGTCCTGTTTTTATTCTGTAACAACATGATCATGCTCCCATAAGTGATGAACTTGGCCTAATATGCCCTTTATGCAATAGCTTCTAAATCTTCCCCTTGATTGAATCGTTCTCTATAATAGAGAATCGATAGATCATTCCATTAGGTAGCGACATTCCTGGGGTCATATCGATGGAGTGCTTGACCTGACAGTGTAGAGGTACCCATGTCGCTGAGGTAAAGATGTTCCTATACTCCTCCATGACCTTGACCAACTCGTGTTGTCATGTGGAGGAGCCTTGTCTTAAAGTCGTGGCTAAACTATTATTCTTTCCCTGAGGGAGAATCATAAGGAAAACAAATTTCTTAGTTTGGGAATTGATATTACTGAATTTCTTCACAGTGATCAAAGTTATGGTGGTAAGTGGTGTTACCTCTAGTATCATGTACAACTTATTGCCCAAATTAATAATAATAGTGTGAGGCCTAGAATCTTACACAACATGTCACTTCCACAAGTATGGTTTTCCTAATAATACATCAAAAAATTCAAGGGGAGAAACATCACATAGTACCTCATCTGTGAAGGGCTTCATTTTTTAGGGAAGGTGACATTATTGGCTGACGTAGACATCTCTTCCTTGATGAATCCACCTGATGGTGTATGACTGTAGGTGTGTTGTGGTTAGTATGCCTAGCCACTTCAATACCTTTTCTGAAATGAGGCTATTTTTTATCCCACTATTGACAATGAACTGGAGTGGAGAACCCTTCACCCACATCTATGACTAGAAGAGGTGCTCCCCCTCCTTTGGATCTTCGGGCTCATTATTCTGGATCTTTGTGGTAGAAATGGTGGCACTGGACTCCGCATCAATAATATCCTCCCCCTTGTAATTCCCCTTTACAGGTTGTGACTCAAATTTAGAACACGTGTCTGATTCAGAAGCCTTTAGCTCAACCAGCAGTGACTCCTTGGTCCAACACTCACCTATTTTATGAGTGGGAATCTTATTGAACTCAAACCATTTTCTTGTATCCCTCTTTCTCTTCGTGGTGTTTTTATTTTCTTTACTCTTTGTTGGTTTATCGTAAGTTTCCCTTCCTTGGCTCTATCCTTTGTTATTCATTTTTGGAGTGCATTTTCCCTACTTCACATTCAGATATCCAAAGTCTCACTTATTTTGTTTAAATTTATGCTTCATATTGAAAACATATCAATAAGTAGCATTGAGCAAGGAGATATCTAGGAACTCCTTCTCGTCGTGGATGCACTTGTATGAATAGTCATGGTACTTGAGTAGCAAAGGTCACTCAAAATCCTTGATAGCCAACTTCGTGTGAAGGGTATGAACAATATTTGTGAACTATGGAATGTCTTGGTCCCTTCCTTTCTATAGAGTGGTCAAGTTTATGTATTTATCCTCATAGATCTCGACAAGGTAATACTTCTCCTTGATGGAATACCTAAAAGAATTATGAGTGGGTGTGGCTAAAAATAATGAGGGTTCACTCTCGTCCCTCTTCACAGAGTTGGTTTCCCACTAATCCTTGACATGGAGGGAAACTTTAAGGAGTGAAAAAATAATATTTTCCTAGTAGGAAAAGTCATGAACCAAAAAATATATTTCAAAATATTTAACCATTTATCTACGACATATGCATCTATTTGACCTTATCATATGGGCATGTCGAATTTAGTGTGTACCTTAAAGGCAGTGGTTCTTCTAGAGTGACTACTGGAAGAAGATGCATCACCTATGGGTAGCCACCAAAGGATTTGGGAAAAGTTGTCTATCATCACGTTCCTTTGTTGCTTAAGGGATTCTTAGAGAAATTTTCTCAAAGGATCTCTTGCTCCCTCATCATTATTTTCTTTTTCCATTAGTGGCTATCAGGGTTTGGGAGGCTAGTATTGCAAAGTTTCAACCAATTCAAGTCGTGACTCCTTATACCCTGAACTTGTTGGGGGCATGTAAAGAAAAATAGAGAAAGAGAATACCGATCTTATATGACTAATAAAAAATTAAACAAGAATGAAACATAATACATATATAAACATAAATACATATATGCAATGGAAATAACACTTCATTTCATTAATATCAATGAAATGAAATATGCTTACATAAAAAATGGAAATAAACTAGCTCAAGTGATGATATCTTATCTTTGAGAAGAAATGTGGCAGCTACATTCCTTTGAATTGTGTCACAGTGAGGCTAAAGGGCCTATTTATTATTAAGAAACAAGGGAAAACCATAAACAGTTGAAACCCTAACCCCAGGAGATGGAATGCCAAGTGTTTGTGGGCTCGTTGGGGTTAGTTGGGCAACCAACTTCTTGAGTCATAACTTGTTCATATTCTCTCCATTTTGCATGTATAATACCTCATTGGAAATATATCTCTGATTACTATAGAATTTTTGGTAAGCCCTTGCCAATGACTATCAGCTTACTGAATACCTAAAAAAATGTCGTTTAGCGGGTCAAAATTTCTTCTAAAGTTCAGGACCCAAAAAACTACTAAAAATAGTAAATTCTACTATAAATAATGAAATTGATCAAACCAACTAGAGGTATAGGTGGAATAGGTGGGTGGACACCAATATCCATATGTATAATTCATTTAAGGTGAAAATTGAAATATTTTATCTATGGTCAACGTTAAAATTTCCTCTATTATTAATATTTCTTTTAAATTTTATATCTTAACTCTGTGATGAGAAATTAAGGAACAACACATATCTTCCATACAAGGTTATACATGGCATATTCTTAATAATATCTTTACAACTTTCTAATCTAGATTATATATATATATATATATATATATATATATATATATATATATATATATATATATATATATAATGTAAATTCATAAAAATAAATCTTTGGAAGATTCCTTTTACAATTTAGTATGGGGGAGATGTGTAATTCATTTGGTGCTTAACATGGAGTTGACACATGAAATTTAAAAAAAATATTAATAGAAAAAGAAGTTTTAATGTTAACGAAAATAAAATATTTCAATGCCCACATTTTTTTTCTTGTAAATTAATACTTTATATTACCAAAAAATTAGAAATACATTTCTATAACAGTTTTCCAATGGTGGATTTCTTTGTGCCTTACTTTTACGACCATGGGTTCAGAATACCAACACTTTCATATAAAATCCATGGCCCAAAAACTCATCCGTACAAATATATTTGGATTACAACATAGAATACAAAATCCCTTATTAATGGTTGTCCACAACATACCAAACATACATAACATAAAATTTAAAACTTTGTTAGATAGAATTATTCCTCTAGACTCATAATATGAGATGGTATTTAAAGATTTGGAACTCAATATTGGAGGTTCAACACTATTAGAGTTGTAGTGTAAGTGTCCCTCCACATACGCAAGCCTTGCATCAAATCTATCCAAGCTGAATCGTTGATTCCTTAAGATTCTCTTAATGTATTCCTTCGAGGCTAGGAAATTGTACCTATCAATGTGCTTGTCCTTCGGAATCAACCCCACTAGAGATTTATTCTACCAATGTAATATTTTTGAGTTCATCCATCCTTCGTGTGACTAGGGTCTAAAATCTAGGTAGACACTTCATCCATAATTTCAAAATCCAAGTAGGATTTCCTCTCCACCCTAGCTTGAGTTTCCAACTTGAAAATTTATCTTATTGTCTCCTATCACACAAAATTAAAATAAATTTCAACATAAAATTGAGCAAAAATCCTCGCTCATATCTATCCTTACAAATTTATATCCCCACCAACTCATTGAAAACACATGTGCTTCATAGGAGGCATGGAAACAACAAAGGGGTAACACTTGTTACAACTACTGAAGCTTCCTCTACCTGTAAAGAAATAGGAAAATACACGAGTTATAGCTTCCTTGGGACTTAGTCACCATACTCCAACATCTTCAATTAAACTTATAACATAGGCCACATAGCAAGAGGGGTTCCTAGGAAATTTCCCTCCAGACACAAAAACCCCAACCTCATAGTCCACATGATCCAACAGCACTAACGAAAAAAAAACATAGATGATACCCAGAGGTCATAAGTCACACACACACACACATAGAGAGAGAGAGTGTGTGTGTGCCTTTGTGTGTGTCAATTCCCACTAGCACAATCGGTTGAGGGTGAGCCTCATCAACAAGGCGACATATGATCAAACCTCATGGGGGGTTTTTGTGCCTTATCCTAGCGAGAGGAGACATGTTAAAAAACAAATCAACTAAGGGCTAGTGTGGATGAGGTTGAGTGCGATCCCCGAGTGACTTCGACAACTTATATGTCCCTGAGTCGCGGCTCCTCAAGCCACAGGTCAAGCCTGGAGGATCACATACAACTTGACACACACACACACACACACACATATATAGATAGAAAGATATATATATATATATATATATATATATATAGACACACACACACACATATAGATAGATATATATATATATATATATATATATATATATATATATATATATATATATATATATATATATATATATATATATATATATATATATATATTGTGTGTGTGTGTGTGTGTGTGTGTGTGTGTAAATTCATAATATATATATATATATTTGGAAGATTCCTTGTACAATTTAGTATTGGGGAGATGTATAATTATTTTGGTCTTGAACATGGAGTTGAAAAATGAGATTTAAAATAAATATCAATAACAAAATAAATTTGAATTTTGACCAAAATAAAATATTTCAATGCCCACATTTGTTTCTTGTAAATCAATAGTTTATATTATCAAAGAATCAGAAATAACATCTTTCCAACAATGGATTTCTCTATGGCTGACTTATACTACCATGTGTTCAAAACACCAATACTTTCCTACAAAATCCATGGCCCCAAAAGTCATCCATACAACTATATTTGGATTAAAACATAGAATACAAAAGCCCTTATTACTAGGTTGTCCAAAATATACCAAATATACATAAATAAATAAAAAGACTAAAAATCTAGGAGACAGGATGAGTTATTCAAACTTAGAAGATGAGATGGTAATTAGAGATTTGAAACTCAATTCTAGAGGCTCAACATTATTATAGTTGCAATGTAAGTGTCCCTCCACATGGGAATGACTTGCAACAAATATATCCAAGGGGAATCATTAATTCCTCAAAATTATCTTAATGTATTTAAAGGAGGAAAAGGCATTGTACTTCTCAACCTACTTGTCCTTCATAATCAACACCATTAGAGTTTTCATCTGCCAATGTAAATTCGTTGAGTTAAAATAATACTTCTTCCTTCCCCTGGTGTGACTAGGGTCTAGAATCTATATAGATACTTCATTCATAATTTTAGAATATGAGTAGAATGTCCTCTCCACCCTAGCTTGAGTTTCCAACTTGTGAATTTATCTTATTATCTCTGGTGAAACAACATTAAAATACATATCAATAGAATCTTGATAAAAAAAATCCTCGCTCTTATCTATCCTTACATATTTCTATCCTGATGCCCTCACTAAAAATGTATGTGATTCGTAGGAGTCATGGAAACAACAAAGGGGTCACACTTGTTACTAATGCTGAAGCTTCCTATATCTATAAAGAAATAGGAAAATACACAAGTTCCAACTTCGTCGGGACATAGACACCATACCACAACATCATCAATTAAACTCATAACATATGCCACATAGCGAGAGGTGTTCCCTAGAAATTCCCCCCCACCCACACAAAAACCACATCCTCATAGCCCACATGATACAACACCACTAACCAAAAAAAAAAAATAGAGGATACCCACAGGCCACAACTTACAAAGAACCCTAGAAACGGAGAGAACCAAGAATAAGAAGAGATACATGACCAAACTCCCAATTATTCAAATATAAACAATGAATACTCAAGAACGTACACATACATGCCAATACCAAAATTGTTAAGTCTATACATCAAGCGAATTTCATTAAAATAACTTAAGACTAAACACACAGACTACTCATAGACCCACCAACTCACAAACAAAAAATTAAAGAATACTAAGGTCCATTTATAATCCCATTTATATGCTCATAAAATAACTAAGAGAACCATTCTAATATTACCACAGTTATGGATGTCATAATAGCTTATGAAAGTTGGCATTGTAATAGATATTTTGAAATTGAGTTCTAATTTTCATTTTCATAGGGAATCCTATGAGAAAGTAAATTTAGTTGATATATGAAGTTGATATTGAAATATATTACTTAACACGCATTGAAAATATAAAATTTTTATTAATAATATTTTAAATGATATGTGTCAATTTCATACCAAGTGACAAGCCTTTTAATTTCCTTTCTCATTGCTAACAAAGATGATCAAAAGATAGTGCATTTAATTTTCAACTTAGGGGCTCATATGTAACTCACATGTTACCACACATTGCATACCCAAACTATTCTCTTTACTTCCATTGGTTTGTATTATGGTTTTAGTATCAATGATTGTGTTTGCAAATGAAATATAAAGGGTTCACAAACTTGAAAACATTCTAAAAATTATCATTAAAGTGACTAAAGCTATTTGTAGGAAAATAAACACACTTGCAAGAAAAAAAACATGCTTGCAATAAATTAAGCACACTTTTAGGAAAGTAAACATGCTTGCAGGAAATTAAAGATCAAACTTGTGAGATTGAAAATGTTACACTTCTACCTAGTGGGCTTAGGAAGCTTAATGATGTAACCTCCAACATAGGTGGAAATACTAATATACTTTTATAGGAAAGGAGATGTCACACTTCTACCATGTGGGATTAGGAAGCTTAATGGTGTAAACTCCAATATAGGTAGAAAAAACTACACATGTAGGAAATAAATCACATAGGAAAAAATAAATGAGAACACTAATCCTTGCCTAGGTAATCCCTATTTTTACATAGACAATAAAATGTAATCATTTTAGCACATTTATTCAATAACATAGAAAATTGAAAAAAAATCTAAAATGCAAGCATGTGAAGTTAGAATAAACATGAATAAAAAATTGTTAAATAAATAAATACAACCATGTACGAATAATTAATTGCATAAATAGAAAAAATCACACAACGATAAATTAATTACAAAAATTTAAATAAAATAAATTATACATGGATAAATAATTGAGTTAAATTGAAAAAGTATAAAAGACAACTACCTGAAGTACACAACACTTTGTTCTATTAGAGTGGGCCCTACATTCATATAACATAGTGCTGATATTTATCAACATTTGTTACATGGTTAGTTACATAAATCAATTTAATTAACTAAGTTAATTGAAAGAATCTAATAGTTTATAAACATGCATAAACAAAATAAGTGAAATTAACTAATAAAATCATACACTATGGAAATTATAAGCTAAAATTAAAATAAAATATCAATAAGTAAATTAGTTTATTATCATTTGGACATTCCTATGAGAGTCCTCTGCAAAGAATGGAGATAGATATCTCTTTTATGTATAACATTAATGGACACTGGAGTTTAAAAACATAAAAATAAACCTACTTATGGATTCAATATATCCAAAGTGGTTACAACAATTTTTAAAATAGAAAATGTTTTCTACAATCCTTACCAACAATTGCCAATTAATGAATTATTACCAGCCTAGATCCATCTTAACTCTGCATCTATCAAGCATTGAGAGGGAACAAATCTCTCGAGGTGGAAACCTCTCTTTTTAGTGAAAAATTTGAGGAAAGGTTTGCACCTCGACAGATTTGATCCCTTTTGGTGTTTGATAGATCCGAAGTTAAGATAAATGTAGGTTTGTTTCAGTTGTGTGCAACCAAGGAAAATCTATCGAACATATGATTAACTTTATCAATAATATGTTAATATATCTAATATTAATATAATCATTTTAAATATTCTAAATATGTATGAGATTGATCATTTTAATTTTAAATTTTCTTAATTACCTTAGTTTGTTGAGATTATAAATAGTGTTAATAAATTTAATGATGGAAAATGAAGAAATAAAAATTTTGGATGCAAAGTGACAATACTAGTGTTGACTGATAGAAAATGTGAATAATAAGAATGTATTCAATTACAAATAGTCTTAATTCTGATAAATCTCAAACTATTTTCTTCTACTATTCTTATTATCACCCTTGCTAGTTTTGTCATATTTTCATATCAATTATATAAAAAGGATAGTTGAAATTGTAAACCATTTAAATACTTAGCTCGAGTTGTTGTAGTAAACATCATAACTTGTCTCCCTTGCTCTCCAATATTAATAGGCTGAATTACTATAACACAAAAATAAATGTACATTGTCAATAATTTTTTGTGCTTACACTGAAATCAATTCACATTGTTAATCTAATCACTTTAAAATTAATGTACCATCATACATCCAATTACATCAAATTAGAAATCAACATCTACACTGAAATCAATGCATTTAGTGCAACAAATAAAATAAGATTAGAAAACAACTTATACACTTAAATCAATGCATCTAATGCAAACAATCAAATAGGATTACAAATCAACATCTACACTCAAATCAATGCATCTAGTGCAAGTAAGAAAATAGGTTTAGAAAAAAACATCTACACTGAAATCAACGCATTTAGTGCAAGCAATCAAATAGGATTAGGAATCACCATTTACACATAAATAACTGCATTTAGTGTAAAAAATCAAATAGCATTAGAAATCATCTACATTGAAATAAATGCATCTACTGCAAGAAATCAAATGTAATTAGAAATCAACATCTACACTCAAATATATGCATCTAGTGAAAGAAATCAAATAGGATTAGAAATCACCACATACACTGAAATCAATGAATTTAGTGCAAGAAATCAAATACGATTAGAAATAATGTACACTGAAATCAATGCATCTAGTGCAAGAAATAAAATATCATTTGAAATCAATATGTACACTAAAATCAATGCATATAGTGTAAACAATCAAATAGGATTATAAATCACCATCTACACGGAAATCAATGCATCTAGTGCAAGAAATACTATTCCCTCTTTCCCCCTCTATTATATCTATATCTCCCTACACCTCTCCTTCTTTCTCTCTCTATCTCACCCTCCCAAACATACATGCTCTCTCACTCCATATATATCAATCTCTTTGTCCCTCCCTCCCTCTCTCTATTTCTCTCTTCTTCCCTCTCTTCACCTTCCATCTATATATTTATCTTCCCCTTCTCTCCATTTCCCTTGCTTATATATTTATTTCTTCCTTCTATCCTCTCTCCTTATCTCTCCATATTCCTTTTCAATCCCGTTCTCTCTATACACATTTCTCTCAATATATTTTTATTGTTACATCCCTTTCTCTCCCCCTCCAACTCCATCTCTCTCTCTCTCTCTCTCTCTCTCTCTCTCTCTCTCTCTCTCCAAATATTTTACTATATCTCTCTCTCCTTCTCTCCCCCCTTCTCTCCATATCTCCATATCTCCTTCTTTTTCTATTTATCTCACCCCAAAATAGAGACATATTCTCTCCATATCTCCCTCATCACTCCCTCTTTCTCTCCAATTCTCACTCTCAACGTCTTTATTATTCCCTCCCTCTCTCCCCCTCCAAATCCATCTCTCTACCCATCCCTTTCTCTCTCTCTCTCTCTCTCTCTCTCTCTCTCCAATATTCTCTCTTCCCCGGTCAATCTCTTCCTCTATCTCATCCTTCCTCTCTATCCCTTTCTCTCCTACCTCCCTTTCTCTTCCCCCATCACTCTCTCTCTTTCTATCTCTACCCTCCAATCATCTCTCTCTCTCTCTCTCTCTCTCTCTCTCTCTAACCTCCAATCCTTTCTCTCTCTCCAACTATGTTACTATATATCTCCCTCTCTCCTTCTCCCCCATTAGGGGAATTTTTAGGTTTAAAATGGGTCTCCTAAGGAAATTATAAAATAATAGTGGAAATAATAAAATAAGGTTTGATTACATCATCAAAGTTTAGAGAGAAAAAAAGAAAAAACTATTTTTTCAACCCCTATTTTCAACTTATCTCCCAATTATTTACTCAAATTTTGAGTGGGAGTACTCATTGGATGTAAAATTTAATTCCTCATCCAAGGAGTACCCATGTTTTATAATTTTGATGGACCCTGCTACACGAAAAATGAGAAATACATGAAAAACATGGTTGTAATCATGTTTTTTAATGTATTTTTAATTTTTCATGTAGCAGGGTGCATCGAAAGTATGCAACAGGGGTACTCCTTGGATGAGGAATTAAATTTTTCATCCAACAGGTTCTCCCACTTGAAATTTGAGTAAAAACTTTGAGAGATAAGTTGAAAATGTAGTTTAATTATTTTGTTATTTTTAAATATTTTTACCCTTTTAGTTAGAAAATGGTGAAAATCCCCCATGGTTGACATCGTCATCTCGAATCCTATTGGTTCTTATAAATTTTATTTTGGTTGTACATTTTTTTTTCAAGAGGCCCATTTTAGACCTCAAAATTCCCCTAACGCCCTCCTTCTCTCCATCTCTCCTTCTTTGTCTCTTTACCTCACCCCTAAACATACACACTCTCTCTCAATCTCTCTATTGTCACTCTATCTCTCTCTTAAATTTTCACTCTATGTATTTATTCTTCCCTCCCTCTCTCCACCTCTAAGTCCATCTCTATATCCCTCTCGCTCTCCTCCTCTTTCAAGTCCTCTCTCTCATGCTCCCTCTCTCCCTTTTTGTCCTACCTCCCTCTCTCTCTCTCTCTCCCTCTCTGTATGCCCTACAAGCCTCTCACTATCACCCTCCCTCTCTCCTTGTCTCTCTTCCCCCATATTTGTCTCTCTCTCTCTCTCTCTCTGCCCTCCAATCCTATCACTATCAGCCTCCATCTCTCCTTCCTCTTCCCCCTTCATCTTTCTGTCTCCCTCCCCATCTCTTACCCTTATCTACCTCTCTCTCTCTACATTCCTCCTCTCCCCTCTCCTTCAGTTTATCTGCAACTCTCCCTTGTCACTCCCCGTATCTCTCCACTTCTATCACTCTATGAATTTGTTCTTCCCACCCATATATATCTAGAGCTAATATATATTATAATATAACAAATTTAATATTGTATTTGTACAAAGTTATTAAATTTACAAATAATATTATTATAATATATTAATATGAATATTAGATTTAATAATAATCATAATAATAATAATAATAATAATACATTAGGGTTAATACTGTTTTTTTTTTCTCGCATGATATTAATAATAATTTTCCCCATGGTATTTGGCCCATAGGCTTCACCTAAATAAAACATCCTTTTTGAGTTTTCATAAATATAAAGTGGATTATGGAGTAAATATAAAAAGATGGTTTATTTATTTATCATACCTATGGTTTATTTATATTTTTATTTATTTACCATACCTATTTATATCTCATTAATATTTATTTAGTTAAATATGGTATTTGACCCATGGTATTAATAATAATTTGCTCCATGGTATTTGGCCCATAGGATTCACCTAAATATAACTTGTTTTTTGAGTTTTCTTAAATATATAAGGAGGTTTATGGAGTAATTATAAAATAGGTTTTATTTATTTACCATACCCCTAGTTTATTTATTATTATATTTAGTTACCACACCTCTCAAGTATAAAAATATGTTTTATTTATTTACCATACCTCCAGTTTATTTATATTTTATTTATTTACCATACCTCTTTTTTTATTGTTCATAAATACAACTATGGGTTAAGAGGTAGGGATAATTATTACAAATATAGTAATTATTACAAATATATTGATTATAATTAAGCCGACATTACAAACTATTTACAAACTTTCTTACATTACATCTACACATGTGATTTATACTAGGTTGTAGAGTGCCTCTCGACGCCATAAAATTTTGTTCTAATAATTAGTAATTCTATAAATATATCCAAAAAAAAATTCCCAATAACTCTAAGATTCTTGGTTGACCACTCAAACTAATATTTTTTCTTAATTTTGAAAAAAATATTTATGTCTTTCATTTTTTTGGATTAACATTATTTTTGCGTGGATCCATAATTCTTACATAGAGTAGTGGAAAATATGTGACATTAGGGCTCATGGTTTCACTGTTGGCTCATATTTTCGATGGTTCATGGTTCTAATGTGGACTCATGGTTCTTAAAGTTGTAGTAGAAATTTTTGGCATTATAATTTCAACAACAATTTGTTGCACTAGATTTGTGGCAGATAGTTGGAGCACCGTAGTTATAGCAGTGAGTTGTGGCACCATAGTTGCAATAATGTGAGTTATGACACCAAAGTTGCAAGACCATTAGGGGAATTTTTAGGTCTAAAATGGGCCTCCTTAGAAAAATGTAAAACCAAAATAAACTTTATGAGAACCAATAGGATTCAAGATGATGATGTCAACCATGGGGGATGATTCACCATTTTTGGAGTAAAAAGGTAAAATGATTAAAAAATAATAAAATAATAAAACTACTTTTTCAACTCATATTTTCAACTATTCTCCCTAAGGATTCACTCAAATTTCAAGCAGAAGTCCTCGATGGATGCAAAATTTAATTCCGCATCCAAGGAGTACCTATGTTGCATACTTTTGATGGACCCTGCTACATGAAAAATGAGAAATACATGAAAAAATGTGATTGCAATCACATTTTTTATGTATTTCTCATTTTTTGTGTGGAAAAGTCCATCAAAAGTATGAAACATGGGTACTCCTTGGACAGGGAATTAAATTTTGCATCTAATGAGTATTCCTATTTGAAATTTGAGTAAAACCTTAGGGATATAAGTTCAAAATATGAGTTGAAAAAGTAGTTTTTTTTTCTTTTTTTCCCTCTAAAATTTGATGATGTAATTAAATATTATTTTATTATTTCCACTATTATTTTATAATTTACTTAGGAGGCCCATTTTAGACCTCAAAATTCTCCTAATGGTTAGTTCTGGCACTAGAGTTGCAAAATTGTTAGTTGCAACAATAAATTTGTAGTAGTTGTTTGTCGCACGAGATTTGAAACATGGAGTTGTGAGCCTAGAGTTGCAAAATAAAGTTGTGGCACCAAATTGCAACAAGACTCATTGTAGAATTGTAGTTGTAACAATGAATTTTAGCACCAAAGTTGTATTAGTGATTTGTAGCTAGATTTTCACAAGTGAGTTAGAACACTATATTTTTAGTAGAAAGTTGCAAAATCTAAGTAATGACAATTGTGACCAAGATACACCCTGCTCTGACATAACAAATTTTCTAGCAAATTTTCCCTACACAATAACTCAAATATAAATACAAAGATAATCTTTATCAAATTTTTAATCACAAATCCATGTAAAATACTAAGGAAATGGGATGGGAAGTACTTTATGTATAAATCCCACATATAAACATTAGAATGGACTAATACGCTGTCATAGTTAAGTGAAAAAGAATTAAGAATAGGGAAAAGAGGATGCAACAGGATGCCAATTCTGAGACCCATCACCAAGCATTGAAGGAATTACACATCTGCCTCATATTAAGAAAGGAGCACAATTATATATATATATATATATATAGAGAGAGAGAGAGAGAGACACACACACACACAAAGTCAATATACAATTTTTACTCTCTTTTTCATTGTCTATCTATTTATCTATCTATAAATTTCTTAATCTTTTTTCATTATTAATATATATTTTTTAAATGTAACATACACCTAACCTCACATCTACCCAATTAACCAACCAACTGGGATAAAAATAAGTTGATGGAAGTTAATAGAAGACTCAACCTCCTTGGTGACTTTACGGAAGAGGAATCGACATGGAGAACCATAACACAGACTCCATGCACCTACTACAGGACCCCAAGAGGTTGTTCCAACCACCATGTTGACTTTTACCTGGACCGCAATGACTTTTATACTTTCAAACCCCCAACAAGTGTGCATCTTGGAGGCTTTGGACACTCCCACAACACATGCATTTTTCCATCCAGGGACTCAATTTCCCAGACCTATTCCTGTATTCACATGATTTAAGGCACTTTTTAAGCCCATAATATAGGACACTACCCAGAACTTCCTGTAGCTTTCAGAAACGATCAAACACAATGCCAAATAACAAAAAACTGACTCTAGGACTAGGCCTAACCATCTCCAAACATGACTGATATTTTGTCAAACACTTGGCATGAATGAAATCTGCAGGTCTAAGATATAAGACAGAGCATGAATGACTAAGAAATCTTACGAAACATTACAATAAGGGTCACCACCCTCTTCCTTAAACAGATATGACATCAATTAGGTTTTGCATATATTATTTTGATAATTACAAGTAAATACATGAAATCACCATGACATGAACCAATAATGTAACCATGGTTATGTTGTGCTATACCATTTATTTTACTAAATTGGGACCCTTTAGAAATAAATAGGAGGTTTATTTTTATCTTTAAAAAAAAAACTTTAGGAAATAAAGTTTTCTTTGAGTTTTTCCGCTTTATTCCTTAGTGCGCATCGCAAAACGCATAGCTGATAACCAAAAAAGACTTGAAATCCATTAAGCCATGTGGGTTGTGAAACACGCTAAGTATTTTTTGGAAGATATGTTTAAAACTTGCAAACATTCCAATCACCGTTATAATTTGTTATCGCATCGCACCTCATTTAAAAACAATCAACTTATAAAGAAATTCGGTATAAGTTGCGATTACGTGGACTTGATGAGCCAACAAAGAAATAAATATAAAGCTATAAAGTCCCATAAAATGCGGCCACTTGACTTCTTGAATGCGCAATTCACATTTCACACAACTTAACCAAAATAAAATTCATTACCGCATAAAAGTTGCGATGTACGATTTGTGCAAATCGCATCTCACTGAATTTATGGGTAAACATCACAAGTGGTAAAATTTATATGTTGCGATATGCGAAGGAATGGAATTTAATTACTCAAGAAGGCGAAATGACTTATGTCGAATCAAAACGAAATCTGGGATCTAATGTCTTAAGTTGATTGATAGCTATTTCATGCAAAGGTGTAGGACATTTTCTTTTGAAATTATTATTGATGAATGATATCATATTTAATAGTTTCATATCTATTCGTGCATGTTTTATATAAACGACAAATTTGTCTCTCTATTCTCTATACTTGTAATATTCACTCTCTTTACTTGAAATCAAGAAACCACTTAACGGAGTGAAGAAGATTGAAATGAACAAATAAGGCAAAGAGATTTCTCAAACGTTGTCTACTAATGACTCAGACATGTCTCCCTTATTTTCAAACACCATGTGCAATAAGGATTACTATAGTTCATCATGGGAGGAAATGCATAAGCTTCTCAAAGACGAAAATCCAAGGGTAATAACCAAAGTCGCTACAACATGCACGACAGCTACTTCAGACATGCCTTTGATGCTGCATGTTCATTCATCCACAAGGTAGCCACAAGGACAAAAATTATCCCTTACACATACATGGTTAAGTGGGTAATTGACCACTTAAGAATATAGGACAGAAAATTTAAAGATTCAAGAAGCGATAATATTGGTTCTTTTAGGGCAGAAGATTTTACAAGCAATGTAACATCTACCCTCCCCAAAGTACAAATATGACAAGGCTTTTCTGCAAAGCTTTAGAGAACAGCATCCAGACCTCATGAAATTCATCAAAGAATAGAAGGAAGACTAGGGAAAGATGAAATGAGATAAACTTGGTACGTACCCAATTTCCCAAATTCCTTCCCCTTATTGCTATGCTGTCGGTATGTTGTGTACATTATTTTCAAAATATGGTACCACTAGGTTTTCAGTAGATTGGGTCCCAATGATTGACGCAATTGTCAATTCCTTAATTATGAATTGGGAAAATATCCTATATGATAGTTTAGCCAAACACATCACAAAATATAGGAATAAAAGGATTGTTTCATCTTGATAAATACCTCCCTTTTATATGTCTTCCTATGTCACGGACGCAATATGATTTTCTTCTAGTTTTCCTACCATGGGACAGAAATGGACTACCCAAGACCCTACCCCAATCCACATCTACTACAGAGCCCTTTGGGATTCATAACTCCATCTGAATTTTTATAAAATTTGTCATGGAGTCATGTTTCATATGCACTAGATGATATTCAATAAGAAAGCCCCTATGGTTTCCGAAGAGGCTAGTGCATATATTCTTTATGTGGCTAGGTGGTTTTCAGAGGATAATTTTACATATGTCAGAGTATTTGGGAGTTATGCTTCTCCCCACGTCGTGCCATATTATGTTCCTGATAAGTTACTTGCAAGAGAGATAGCCTACCAACTTGCTAATTGTATTACTAAACAGCTGAAAGATGCTAAGAAGGTCTTCTGGCCTAATTTCCCTTTACAGTGCGGTAATTTTGAACTTTTTGATATTGGCCATACCTACAAGGAGGTTTCGAATATTAATCTAATTTGGTAGTAATGCCAAAGAGGTTGTATGATCCAAATGATGTAATTAAAAACTACATCACAGAGCTCAAAATGAAGCCTTTTGTAAATGAAATAGATGGATTTGATGATCTCTTCCAAGGCATGGAAACCTTTTCAGATATAATTAAGTTTTCAGCTAGTCAACTTAACCAAAATGATTTGGAAGCCTTCCAAATATACGAAAATAAGAGACTGGAGAGAGTTCCTCTCATTTTTTAACTATTGAATATGTCAACATACCTACTCCAAGTATCATGTTAGATGATGAAGCAAAAGACATGTTTGAGGATGAATCAGGTCAATCAGAGCATCAATATCACAATTTATATCATTCTGAAAATGAATCCGAATCCAGAAAGGATGGACCAAAAAAGATAATTTATCAAGTAATCCAAAAGATAAAGTTGCAAGAGAAAAGAGAAATTAATGGAACAAATCCAGCTTCTCAAGAAGTTCAGCACAGTCATGACACACTTGACTAGTCAGAAAAGTCCCAAACAAATAATTTGAGTAGTGAATGGGATCAGTTTTCTGAAGAAATTAAAACTCCTAAAGCCAATCCCAATGTTGATCAAGTTACTAGTTTTTAGACACCTAAACATTCCCAAAAGATATTCGAAACTGTTAATCCACTACAACAAATTCTAGAAAATCATGATCGAGAGATGATACCGGCCTACCCTACAGAACAAATAGTTTTACAAGTTAAGGAAATTCCTTCATTGGATATCTTCTACAATCCTATTTATAAGGCTGTAGTCAAGTGAAATAAAAGGAAAAGAACTGATGAAACAATATCAAACCTCACAGATGAATCTGTTTACAATTTGTGCAAGGATTCCTTAGCTGATCCTACTTAACATTTAACTAAATTATCACAATATGCAAGGGCATATGCTACTACCACTTTTGATAAAGCTATTGAAATTAGAATGTTGTTGAAGCAAAAGGAAGATAGAATACAATAACTAGATAGGCTGTTAGATGAAGAAAAATATAATTCTAGCGAGCAAATGAAATCAAAGATGGCCTAATTTCAAAAGGACTTTGAAAATCTTAAATTGCATCATCAAGCAGAAATCATTGAGAAGCAAGCACAACTTGAAGCAACAATGACCATGTTACAAAGCCGATTGCAATTAGATAAATTCATAAAAGAAGCATTTGATATAAATGATAATTTAAAGAAACAACGAGAATTAATTTTCCAACAAGCTTCTATTATTGAATCTTATTGTGACTCAAATGACATACTGATCCAGCAAGTAGCTATCGAAAAACTTGAATGTGAGAAGCTAGAGAAGAAAGTCAACAAACACATTCAGTGGCAAGCATCAAACTCAAGAAAGGAAGCTAATCTACCCCAGGTAGCTAAGTTTCATAAGGAGATCGTATTCAAATATTGGGAAGCACAAATCAAGTAGGTAGAGAAAGAAGCAGCGAAAACATCAAAATTTATCAAAGGAAATTATTGAATCTATATGTGAACAGTTGGTGAAAGTGGAACTTATCAAAGAGTACACGTTTGAAGTGTTCTCAGAAGTAAAACAACTAGAAACACAGTGGAAGAAAAACGCATACACATAGGATGAAATAATTAAAAAGGTAAATAAGTTTGATGAAGAAAATTATTGCAATTTTCTTATCAAACCTTAGCATCAGTACCAAATCCTACGGTCTTTAACAGATTCAACAAAAATATCGCAGTCAGTACTTTCAAACACAATATTCAAGGGACAGGTTAGATCGAGGATTTCGCAGCCAGCTCAGCTCAAGCCCATAATAGATATTTGTCAACTTCATTACCAAATCCAAAATAAAGGGCAAAATTCATAAATAATATTGTTACTTTATTTTCCTAGATTGTCGTTTAAGTTAGTCTTACGAGGATATTTGTTTGAAACCTCATCTATATTTTTGTAATAATCTATTTTAGAACATAGTTAGTTTAGTATTTAAACCCCTCTCATGCATTTAGAAAAGATTCCATAAATTTTTCAAAACATTTGCAAAGAATGCACTATTGTAAGTTTTTGAATGCTTTGATGAATTAATGGAACACATTTGTTATCTTTTGAAAATTAAACTTGTTTAAATATATTGCACTACTCTACTCTTTAAATTTCTTGAAATTGAAGAGGAGCAGATCAATTACTGTCAGTTTACATGAGTAGAACTTCTTACATATGGTACTTTTATTCAATTTTATTAAGTCTTACTTTATAGATTGACATTCATATTTTTATTGCATTATATGTTTGAAACGTTATTATAGATGAATGTTACATGAACTTATGTT
Source organism: Pinus albicaulis (assembly GCA_034641835.2). Lineage (NCBI taxonomy): Eukaryota > Viridiplantae > Streptophyta > Pinopsida > Pinales > Pinaceae > Pinus > Pinus albicaulis. The sequence goes on from CM076580.1 coordinate 1,067,040,386, forward strand.
CTAATATTTGTCTATGATTTCTTATTGAATATATAATCACACATATTAATGTGATATATTTTTCACAATTATTCTAGTCAAACTACTTTGTTAGTAGAATCATCTTATATAATTTTCATCTCTTTCAACTGTTAAATGATCTATATGACTAACAGTTGAAGGATATCTCTTTAGATCGCATAAAGGAAGAAACACCCCAAGTATACAGTAGAATAAATAGTTTAGATAGATGCATATGATAGATTAAAATCATTCTCCATCTGCATATTATATAATCAAAACACACCCTCAAAACCATCCTTATTGGGAAACTGGTCCCATTATCCCCAGTTGGAGTCACTACTACAAATGGAAAAGTAGTTGCTTTAAAGTCTGGACTGGGTGGTTTTCCCCCATGTTTCGGTAGTGGAATTCTGAGGCCTCAACATTCTGGCGCTAGAAGGAGGGCCTTGTGAATGGAAAAATGTAATATTCTCAAATGGGGAAAGCAGCAATATATCTCACAATAATGGAAATAGCAGCAATTATTAACACATTACATATGAGCCAAATGATATATCCATGTTATTAAGTATAACAACAACAAATTTATACAATATGTTGGATAACAAACCCCTCTAGCTAGGTAAGAGAAACCTCCATCAACTAAAAGCACCAATACATGAGATGCAACTGCTACAAAAAATGTCTGAAGCAAGTACAATGCAATTTTATTGGCTAATACTGCAACTAGAAAATGTAAATGAATGGATCTGATAATACAATGCTCATACAAGGCTAGAAATGGAGATCTATGCTCCCATACACATTTCCAAGACAACCCAGGAAGGGTTTCCGGGACTACACAAAATATCAGAATGCTAGAATGCAGCCCTAGGGATGAATAAACTCTACAACTAGGCACCTGAAAAGGAGGTGGATGAATATGATGTAGATCTGAAATAAATCCTTCAAAAGACTCTCTCAATGAAGGGTTGATCCCTTCAATGGAAAGAAAACACTCCCAATGGAGCACTAAACTCACCCCTGCAATAGATCTCTAAAATAGCGTAGTCATGGGATGGAATTGCATTGTAGGGGATGATGCTACCTTGGCCTGATGCCAAAATATGATATGAAGCACAGGGACATTATTTACTGATATCCCAATGGAAATTAACCTTCCTCCACTGAATACAAGCTCAGAAATGATCCAAAGAAACTCTCCACTACTGCACCCTGCAACTCAGCACATATCTAAAGAGAATCTATGCTGTAGAAGAAATTTGTAGCCTGGAAAAATGCCAGAATGTGGAAATAATGCTCAAGAACCCCTCCTGAGTAGGCACTCTAAGTCCCCCAAGGATAGAGGTGGTATTCCCACTCAGGAACACCCTTGTGCTAAACAACACTACAATCTTAGCTAAATAGCTGAAGAGAGCTAGAAGTCTTAACATGCCATAGTCAAATATTAATCCAAAACATGATCACAATGGTTGCCATCCTCTTCCTTATATTCTTGGTGAGCTTCCTCACCCTTGGTCCCACTCATTAAAGTTACTACTTCCATGCAAAGGATCTCCCTCCAAAACCGCGTTGTTCCTCATTAAATGTCCACTACTTCCATACCACCATTGTTGATTTGGTCAAATTTGACCCAGTCCACATGATGCTTTCCTTGTTCACACATAGGGGAGCTTTATCCAACTCTTTTGATGCCCTCCATTCACATTTGGAGTGGTTTTATTCCTACTTGAGGATATTTATGGGTGTCCCTACCCTCTTATTCTTCTAACTAAGAAGCAAAATTATATTTTAATATTCCAATTAGCTGCATGCTAATTTAGGAACATTAAAATCCTCCCCTTCCAAATGTTGCTTGTCCTCAAGCAACTGCAAGGATAGATCTAAAAAATTTAGGGAACCTTCACTCCCATGTGAAGCTCCAACCTCCAAGCTATCATCCATATAAAATGAATCACCCTCCAGAATGGTAATTTTAGAAAAACTCCTCCCATATGAGAGCTTCCTCCCAAAGATACAAGTCAATCATATGGCTCACTTCACAAGGAAAGAAGTGATGTAATGTAGCATCCATATAATGTCCCATTCTCCTCCTGAAGCATGAATAAATGTGGGAATTTTCATTCCCAATGGACACATCCAACCAATGTGTCATCCCTCCAAGCATGTCCCCAACAATAGTAAGAAAATCATCAACATATGGGATCACAATCAAAGTCATGCTAGCTGCCATGTGTAGTAATGGAGAAGGAAAATGGTCCCTCAAGTGCAACCAGCGCAGTTTTGCTCCTAACTACATCAGAATATGGCATGATGAGTGGTTTCCCAACCACTTGTTTGCTGCCCCAATATTCTCACATGCTTTGAGAAGGTGTATAATGTATGGTAAAAATTGAGCACACCCTGCATAAGATATCATCTCCACAAGATCTCCTAGGGAGTGGCCATCATCAACATTGCTTATGGCCTCAAGTAGACCATGAAGTCTAGAAGAAATAGTACACCCTCTTGGAGAAATTCCATTCACATGAATGGTAAGGAAATGCAAATAAATAGTAAATGAATCATGATGTACAGAAATACAATCTTTACCATGTACTTGGTTCAAGTTAGTAAGGTGGCTCATGGATGGGCCTCCTCTCACTCCCAATGAGAAAGGAAGTGGTTTTGACAACTCTACCAAAGAGTCATGTCTCTCCTCATTATCAAAATTTTCCATGCATCTCCTCATATGATCAGGCATCTCCTCTTTGAAGCCTTCACAAATGAATCCCTCCAGCATATTACGGTATGCTCTTATAAAACCAGTGGGTTTGGAGAGAAACCCCTCATATGCTGCATCTAGTAGTTTCTCCTTGAGCTTAGAGGCTCTAGTCAAGAAGATCCTACTCTGAAAATAGATGACCCCATCTCTCACTGCATATCTCCCATCTGATAATTGGCCATCAAGCACTCTGCATGAAAAGAGATCCTTGGAGTATTCCACTAATAGCTGGGATCTCCAATAAGGGTCAATACTCAATAATGACAGCACTATTGATCTATCATGTGAAGTTTTATCACCCTAGTAATTCTCAGGTTGTGGGATGAGGATTTATAGTTGAAGAAAACTAGGGGTAACCAAGAACCTACTTTTGAAATCTAGGATCTCGCCCTCCTAAATTCCGGAGAGGGATCTCTCCTCAAGATTTAGCTTCATTTTTCTTATAAGATTTTATGCTAGTTATAATTGGACAATTGGTTTGTTTTGAATGTTTGGTGGCAATAAAATATACTTCAGGGTAAACCACAGAGGGATCTACCAGACCATTAGGCTATGGAGTCAACTTCTTGGCAAGTAGAGCTGGGAAATAAGGTCAAAAGAGAAAATGTACTAAGGGAAAGGTAAATGAACTTCAAAGGGTTTGGAAATAGGCTTTTTGATGATATGGTAAAATCTGAAAAAAAGGGAAATGAAGGATCCTTAAGTTACAGAAAAGAAGATGAAATAAAGGGATCAAAAGGGACTAAGAGCAGTTAAGGATTCTTAATCCAGATATCAACAGAAAACATATCAATGAATAACTAGTAAAAAATAGGGAGCTTTTGACACTAATCCTATATAAACCTTCCTAGTCAATCATTTAAGATAGAAAACATATAAATGTATGTATGGAACTTAGAAAGATAAACAGTGAAAACAGGAAAATACTTGACTTATCTGATCAGCACAAGAATCCTGAGTTATGATGTCTGTTTGACTTAGTTCCAGTCTACTACTTTACAAATAAACTCACACAAACTCCCAATGTATTCAGCAAAAATGTCTATAGTAGTCTTGACAAATTTTATTCCACACAAAATACTTCAAAAAGTGAAGTATTTATACAAATTGATTGTTTACAAAATATCTAAGAGATATGAGAGAATATCTCTAGGCAAAAATAAAGATTATTACATAAAAAGAGGGACAACTGCCCAAAAAACTGGAAATTTGTCCTCTTATCAATAAAAAATAGGACTGATTTATCTTATTGAAATTGATTTGTTGCTTTGTTGTAGATGCTTGTTGGCACTTGGAAACAATATATTGTTAGAAGATAGCTTGGAAGACAATATTTCTAATTTATATCCTTTGAGCTGTGCTTCACCTCTGGTACTCTTTCACGTTGCTACTTTTTACTTTACTGTTGTAAAAATGAAGAATTACAACAGTAAATATTGATTTGACTGTTTTATTCCTGGATACTCTTTAACTCTTCTTTTTTCACCTGATACACTTTCACTGCAAAATTTTACCCTTTGATAACTGTAAAAATGAAAAATATGACTGCACCTGTTCTGCTATGTTTGCAATGCTGCTATAACCAATCAGTAAATCCCTTCCATTGCTCTGCATTGGGTATTTTCATACCTTTCAATTTCCTGTAACTCTCATCAGCATCAGTGTACTTTTCAAAGTTTGGTTTTATAGAAAACATGTGTTTGATCTCATTCTGTAAAAAGAACAAATTTTCAAAATATTGTAAAACCACTTTACCACTTGGGGAACCTTGTGGTAAAGGCTTGCTGACTTGTTCCTTGGCATGAGCTCGGATTTTCTTGTCATAATCAGGATGGACCATCAATTTTTCATGGAAACCGTGTATATCTGGAAGACCTGCTTCTTGTAAAGTTATATATTTTGCAAGGAACTTTGTGATTGATAAGTTCATGGTTTCACATTTCTCCTCTAAACTATTCATGATATTTCTTTGGTTATGACTTTCCTAATTTGCAGAATAGTTTTAGTCCTATCATGAATGTTTATTTCCTCCAATTCAGCTCTATTCTTGCTATTCAAGAATCCAATAAGCCTTACAGCTTGTGAAGGTTTATCTTCCAGTTCTACTTTATTTTTCTGAATTTCTACCAGTGCTGCTTGCAATAAATATCTTTTCTCATAGATAATATGTATTGAGGGCCACTATAAATGAATAACTTGAATTACATTATCCCATAGGTGATTTTTGGTATATGCTACCTGCTCACTGAATTTTACCTCTTTCTTCAAAGTCTTCAACTGTTCTTCTAAGGCCTTTACTCTCTGTTCATGTCCTTTAGAAGTTATTAAAGCATTCTTGTAGGAAGACTCAAGACTTTGATTAGTGTTTTTCAAAGTGATGATTTCTTTGTTTTTCAGTGACATTTCTTCCATAGATTGAACTATATCTGTTGTACCCATTGCTTGCTGTACCTGTGATGTAGATGATCCAGTGGCAGAGGTATCTATAGATGTTATTGACACTGCAGTTGTCAATACTCCTTTTGGTGCCAAATGCTTTGCTAATGTAGAAGGAACAATAGTAGTTTCCATTGGGATGACTGTAGGAACGAAGACCTCATTTGCCTTTTTTAATGTTTTACTTTCTTTCATCATAGTCTCCGTCTGGTTTTCCATTTCTCTGATTTGAGCAGTCATATTTAGTACTAACTGCATTAATTCATCCTTTTCTATTTTCTGCTGAAGAATCTCTTTTGCTTGTGGATGCTCACTCTGTGGAAGTTTCAGTTGTTTTCTTAACGCAACAATATCTTCATTCTTTTTCTTTATGAGTGCTTTAGCAACCTCAATATTGGAAGGATCCATCCCAGTTTCTATAACCAAATCTTCTAAGGACTTGATCCTTAAATCCTTAGCATGTAATGATGCTTTGTCTAATTTCTTCTATTTCTGTAAATTGGACACAGTCTTTTGTAGCATAGTAGCACTCATAGTTTTGTTAACCACTTTTGAATAAAGCATTTCAGTGGTAATTCTGTGTAATTCTATTTGATCTAATTCATGTATTTTATCAGTGTCCACCTCCACATCTGTTTTAGTATAATCTGCAATTGATTTTGGATCTGCAACTGTTGGTTTAAGAAATGACATGATCATCTTATTTGTGGAGTAGTCAAAAGCTGTCAGCAACCTATCTTTGTTCCCTAGCTTTTCTTTGAGGAATTGGGAATAAACTTCATTTTTAATCTCCTCATTTCTTTCTCTGATTTGTTTTTATTTCTTTTGAATGTCAGAATCTATTTCTTCTCCTGCTTTGGAAGAGGAGGGAGCTTCTGAATTTACCTACATTTCCATTGTTTCTCAGTCCTGTTCCTGTGTTAGCACCTGCTCTTTCTGAATTTCTGCTAGAGTCTCATTCACAGTTATGGTGGCTTCATCATCAGTTTGTTGATCATTATTATTCGCATGATCTTCAGTGCCATCTATTTCTATTATCTTTTCTTTCTCAGTTGTAGTCATTTTTTCCCTTTTGATGTAAATAATTTTGAATTTATTTTCTGCAATGGTCTTCATTGTATAGCCTTCTTCATTCCTGGTCCTTTTATTTGAAGCTTCTGTTTGCTCAGTGACTGTTATTGCTTGTGAATTATCTGTTTATCTCTCCTTCTCTGTATTTTTAGTAGGATCAATCAATGTATTTTCTATCCATTCCATTTGATTTGCATATTTTTCAATTTCTGGTTTGGACTCATGAAAGAATGGTGTTAACTTGCATTTGACCCTTATGTTACTCAAAATTCTTTGAGGATCATAGTTCCAATAAAATATTTCTTAGAACTTGAATTCTGACAATTTGCTGACGATTTCATTCAAGGCATCCCTGTTATTTACTATGAAAGGACCTATTTGATTTTTGAGTTTAAAATGTGTCTTCTTTTTGAAAGCCATAAAATTTACTGCATCTGCATTCAGAATTTTCCTCAAGTACTCGAAAGAAAAAACCCTGATAGTTAGAAATTTGGGCAATTTATAAGGGGCCAGATTTGCTCCAAATATCCTTAGTTTTGTGTGATTTTCATATAGGTACCAATCACCTACTTTGTAGTTTTCATACAATTGTAGAATTCTCTTTATTTCCTCATTAACCCTTGGTTGCTCTGCCTTGTTCAATAAACTCATGGATGGTCTAATAAACAAATCTATGAAGTCCTTATAGCTAAATTCATTTCCATATTTTCTGAGTAATGAAGTCCAAAGTAGTACTGAAAGAGGTTTTCCTTCAACATCCATCTTCTGCAATGCAATTGGGAATTGTTCTGCTTGGAAAAAGAGGAAGAGGTGAAATAGATATGATGAATATCTAAACACTCCTTCTTCAGGCAAGTAGGTTAACTGATAGTGTATATTATCAGCAATGAATCTGGGAAAATTGAATACCATTGCATGGGGTTGCCCTAGGGATAAACTAGAAAGGAAACCTAGGATTGATCCATCAGTGAACTCATCATTACAATAACCTAGAATGAAGGAAAGCATAGATATGATTTTTCTGGAAAATTCAAGAAAATCAGAGGTGGAATATGGTGGATTTAATTTTGGGATATCAACACGAGTAGGCATGAAGTTCTGAAGAATCATAAATCTCCTAGGAAAATCCAATTCTATGTACAACTGAGTTAAATCTTCAATGGATAACGAGACTACTCTTGGATCATGGTTCAGCTGGAGTATTTCGTTAATGGATTCTGCAATTATAGAAAACAAGACCTCTCTATCTCTGTTTACAATACATCTCTGGTCAGAGACAGTGTAATTGGCATAGTCTAATCAAGTCTTGAGCTGGATGAGTGATTGGGACCACATGTTTAGGTAAGTTTGAATCCCATAAAGATATATCATTTTCAACTTTCTTCACAAATTTCTCATGACACCAGTTATGCACTTCAAGCAGATCGATCTCTAATGTAACATCAGTAATTCTGTAGACTAAATCAATCAAAGAACTGCTCTCTTCAGAAGTAACAAGTGGCTGGAAAGGTCTGACTACTTCAGTAAATCAGTTGTTAGGGCTGGGTAGGCTTATGTATTTTAGAATATTCAGGCCTTGGAAGCTTTCTTGAGGTATATTTTTGAGTTTTTGGACCTCGAGTCTTAGGGGTGACCTGTTTTCTTATCATTTTAGGGAAAACTAAGCAATATTAGACTGTTTTCTTAGTTAATTTTGAAAACAGGGGCTAATTGAGTGGATCTGGGAGAAATTTAGGAATATGGGCAAGGGTTTTGGGAGGAAAACACAAGTTTTCAAGGTGCATAGGACTAAAAAAGGGATTAAATGGCTCTTTAAATCAATTTAAACCGTGGAAATTTCTTTTGGATGGCTAAAACACTTAAAAACTGAGTTTGGAGGAAATAGGAAATTCTAGGAAAAAGTTGCCAGGGTTCACCCTCTTTTTTCAAGGTTAGGGTATTTCTCAGATTGGAAATTATCAATTTTTCTTCGATAAAACAAGTTCACAGTTTTAATTTTACTCTTTGAATGTATAAATTAGCGAGTTTTGAACATAGAGAAATAACTTTTGCAGGTATTTTGGTGGTAGATGAGGGTTTGCAGGTGGTATCAGTCTTCAAACTGATTGCAGTGACTTCTATGGTGAAATTCTGTGGTGAAATCTACTTCAGGTGGGCAATTGAACAACAAAGGTTTTGAACTGGGATCTGAGCATAATTTTTCAATGGGAGAGGGAACAAATGATATGAAAATCAATGAAAAACCATGGTTTAAACCTTTACTTTTATTACTCTGCATAGTATTAATGACAGGTCACAGTCAATGGCGGGAGTAATTTTTATTTTAAATGCGAAAACCATCAGTGGTTATCGTGGTGCTCTTGGGCGGTAAGTTGTATTTCACTTTTGGAATACGATCGAATAGAAAGCCGACACGTATCTATGGATGGTTTGGGAAAACAGCTTTTATCGCGTAAAATTTTTCCAACTGCGCCCATTCATTTTCAGCGTGCGATGTGGAATGTGCACCGTCAGATCGTGATGGATGAAGCGAAGGGTCGGGATCTTTCAGAAAGTTGCGGGGAAACAAGGTGGGACTGGGCTTTTTGATATGCGTCGTTGATTTGGTAAGTGATGATCAATGGTTTAAAATCAATGCAATGAGAAATGGTGAGGTTGGAGGCCAATTGATCGTGCTCAATGCAGATTGTTGGATTAGGATTATAAAAATGATCGGAGGTTTGAGGATGAGCACGAGGGCACTGGGTTATTTGATGAATCTTATGTATAAAAGGAGTTTATACATAAAATAAATTGAATGGGGCGGGTTAATAAACAGTTTAACCAAGGTTTAAACTTTGGTATAGGGGTATATAGCAGGCAAAGAGGGGTAAGGTTAAAAATGTAACCTTAGGTAAAGGTAATGCAGGAACGGGAGTAATGGTGTAAGTATTATTTTTTCCACGCTATTTTATATACACAGTATGTAAACAAAATGCGTATTTTACAATTTTTTATAACTTTATTTTATAGTTTTAAATTTTTAAAGGTCTAAAACCATAGGGGAGCGAAGATATTTTATTATGGGTAATTTTATATCAAAGGGATAATTTTGGGATGTAATTTCAACATGTGAGTAATATCTTTGATATAAAAAGCATATAATAAGTGGTTTTTGGAGATATTAAATTAAAAGGAGTTATATTAATAGGACTAGGGTATTTTATAGGGAGTTAATAAAATAAGTTAAGTGTTAATATGAAAAGGGACAATGAATACTCAAAAATTCATAAAATAAAACTAAGGAAAGTGAAAATTAGAATAAAGTTTCGTTTTCATAACTCATTCACTTTTACTTAGTGTATCATGTTTTTTGAGGGTTTTATGTTTTGTAAAATGGAGGAAGTTAATAAAATGGGCCTTTATGTAACATTTAAGTAAGAAAAGAGTTCTCACTTATGAAGTTAAATGGTGATGAGTGCATGAAGGGTAAATGATGTGATGTTTAAGATTAATGTAGAAACTTAACATTTTCAACTAATCAGTCATTGAGCCTTGGGTCCGGTCCCAACAAAAGTCAAGGAAATTCCTAAGCCTCTTTGACTAATAGTCTAGAATATCAAATTTCTATGGGGAGGGGAAATTAGTTATTTATAGCCTGGTGAAAGATATTTACAATGATGTTTCCCACCTTCTTCTACCTACCCAGTCACATCTTCCAACATTTTTTCTTCTATTTTAATCAGGTGCATTTGAGCTAGCAACCTTACAACATTTTATTCTTTTTGAAAGCAGTAAACTATCTAATTCTATACTTATTTCATCCAAGAATCCAGATTAAACTGTTGGATTCTTTTATTCTCTACCTAACTACTAAATTGGCATGATTAAACTGTATGAAAATTCTTTATTCACTATCTACAACATTTGAAATTGAAAGATGACAAGTGAAGATTAAATTGTTCAACTCATCACAGATTATGGAATTTATTGACACTCTTCCATAATCAACTGGAAAAAGTAAAAGTAGTGGCATTTAGACTTGCACACTTTCATGTTTTATTCATCTTTTTTCTTTTGGGGTATATTATTTTTTCTAAGTCCTTTGATTTTTCTTTTAGGACTTATTACCCTCTTTTTTATTTTTGTTTTTTTTATTTTTTACAAAATATGGGAAAATAAATTACAGAAAGAAAAGTTTGTACATATTTACAAGACTACCATCAGTCAAGTCAAAATTATGAATCCTATATTTATAGGTTACTAACATGAAGCACTTTTCATGTTACTTCCCTCTTATTTGACATTCCTAATGTTAAATTCATACACCAGGATGCTGCAATATTGCCTTTGTTGCTCCTCTTGCAACTTCTCATGCTCTAGAGAAGGTGGAAGTTTTTGGAGGCTAACCTTCCATGAGAAGCTATCACCCGTCAGAAACTTTCTGGGTTTAGCCAATCTAAGAATGTGTGGCCATCAACCTCTACCAAATATGGAAGAGTCCTTCCAATGTGGAAATATCTTCTGATTTTCCAAAGCCATGGAGTGGTCTTCTTGCACCATGATGGTGCCATCCATCCCTGAAACCTATTCTCTTAGTGCAATATGTTTGGTGAGAGTGGGTAATACTAATATTGGGAGAATGTCTCCCTCCTCCTTGATCCTGCCCCAGGCTCTCTGCATTGTGTCAAGTCCTCCTAAGTTTCTCACCCCTCTGGGATCAATGAGTGGTGAAACCAGATGTGAATCATATTTCATCATCTCCTGATCTGGTGGTCTCCCAGGTGGAATGCCTCCATGTAATGAGACATCAATGTCCAGAGTAGACTGCATATATGAGTGGACTTCTTTGTCCTTGCTCTCATTATGAAAATCAATCTGCCTCTTATGTGCATCAACCTTCTAAAATAGATAGGGGTGTGTGCTCCTAATCATATGATGCTAGTCCTCCTCCCTATCCTCTTCTTTCATATTCAAGGTGTCATAATCTATCAATGATGGCACATGATGCTCATCAACTGTAACCTAATCTCCACATGTGCGATTATTTGGAACTTCTTGCAAGGGTACAAGAATTCCTCTCATTGAAGCAATTTCCCCATCTTCCTCTTCATGAGGTACTAGATCTGATCCTGTTGTGACAGTGTTGTTACCTCCTGCCTGCTCTTCCCCTTCATCATAAATGGAGGTTACCTCATCATCATTAAGAGGCTCCTTGTTTTGATCCTATTTTGAAAAAGAGTTCTCCGTGTCTTCCATTTGAGAAGAGTGCTCTTCTTGAAGTGGGGATCTTGCCTCTAGTAAGGTGTTATGAAAGTTTCTAACCCCCTTAATAGCATTCTGGAATGGAGTTGGGTCTATAGATCCTTCCAACTCATGAAAAGGTTTTTTTTTTTCTAAGCTTGCCTAGCTCAACCAAGGATGTTTCAGAATGTTTTGCATCAAATATTTTCACTAACCTCCTAGTGAACTTTGCATAAGTACATACATTTACATGTTTCAAGGAAGAAGTTTCATAAAACCACCAAGCATAAGCCTTACCTTCAAGATGCAGCACTGCTACTCTAATGGCTTCTTCATTTGAAACTTGGTGTTGCTGTAAATAGGTGTCTATTTCTTTCACACAATCCCTAGATGTACATCTAGGTGATCCATCAAAAGTAGATAGAAAAATCTACCCAAATCATGTTGCTTGCACCTTTTTCTTCTATTGTGATTGCTAGGCCTTCTGTTCTCCTTGACCTTGCAAAACCCTTGGAAGTTTAAATGATCTTTGAACCTCTAAGACTAAGATTCATACTCTTGAAGATAGTCACCAAGAGTCTCCTACTTTGGTACATCTCCTTCCTCCATCTCTCTTGCTATGAATATAGGCATGGTAGAGAATTGTAGATCTAATTGTGTGGTTGAATGCTCACACCCATTATATGAAGAACTGGATATTTCTTCATGTGAAAATATTTTTGAGGGATCTTCATGTCTTTCCCTCCTCATTCCCTTGATTTCTCTATTAATCTCATGCATATTTTGGAGAGGAAGTTCTGAAAAATTCTTTCCCTCCATTTCTCCAAATAATGGAGACTTTCCTTTGTCTCTTCTGTGAGTCTTCTCCTTTTTGTGAGAAGCTTCTTCTTCTTCTAATAACATAGATGCAATGTCTTCACAGGTTGAGCCAAGTTTATGCTCTGATACCACTGTAATATTCCCAAATGGGGAAAGAAACAATAGAGCTCACATAATGGAAATTGCAGCAAGTATTAACACATTACATATGAGCCAAATGATAGATCCATGTTATTAAGTATAAAAACAACAAATTTATACAATATATTGGAGAGAAAACCCCTCTAGATAGGCAAGAGAAGCCTCCATCAACTAAAATCACCAATACATGAGATGCATCTGCTACAAAAAATGTCTAAAGCAAGTACATCATAGTTTTATTGGCTAATACTGTAGCTAGAAAATGTAAATGAACGGATCTGATAATAAAATGTTCATAAAATAACGTATTCATGGGTTGGAACTACGTTGTAGCGGATGATGCTACCTTGGCCTGATGCCAGAATATGATATGAAGCATAGGGACCTTATTTACTGGTCTCCCAATGGAAAGGAACCTTCCTCCACTCAAGACAAGCTTAGAAAAGATCCAAGAAACCCTCCATTGCTACACCCTACAACTCACTACATATTTAAACAGAATCTGTGTTGTAGAAGAAAGTTGTAACTTGGCCAAATGCTGAAATGTGGAAGTAATGCCCAAGAACTCCTCTTGTGTACGCATTCTAAGTGCCCCAAGGATAGAGGTGGGATTCCCACTCAGGAACACCCTTGTGCTAAACAACACTGCAATCTTAGCTTAACAGCTGAAGAGAGCCAAAAGTCTTAACAAACCACAATCAAATAATAATCCAAAACATGATCACAATGGCTACCATCATCTTCATTATATTTTTGGTGAGGGGAGCTTTATCTAGCTCTTTTGATGCTCTCCATTCACATTTGCAGTGGTTTTATTCCTACTTAAGGAGATTTATGGGTCTCCCTACCCTCTTATTCTTCTAACTAAGAAGAAAAATTAGATTTTAATATTTCAATTAGTTTCATGCTAATTTAGGAATATTACACAAAAAGATATAATCAATCTAAAGGTTAATCTAAGAGTCTCTCTCCCTCTAGATACCCATGAACATCCATAAAATTATCTATATCTTCATCTTTAGAATATGAATTTGATCATCCTTCTCCTAAGCCTCCTAGTGATACTAAACCCATACTATCTCTTGATTCCCATCGAGCTTCCCCAGAAGTTTAGAGTTTGATACAAAAGTTAGACAGTGTATCTATTTTTGCTGAAAAACATGAATCTTCTCAAATATCAGATATCAGTATTTCATCTTCTTTACAACCTTGAAGAATATTAACTCGATCAGAAAGTCAAAAGACAAGAATTCTTTCTTTTGAATTTCTCATCGATATTACTCGAAAGAGATTAAATAGGACTCATTCAGAGTCAATCGCCAAAGAGATCTTACCCCATTCACCTCCATTTCCTCCACTCACTTCCACAACTTCCATTCCAACAATCAGTGTTACTTTGACTAGTTCCAGTACTCAAACTACTATCCTAGCACTCAGCCTACCTCTTCTTCAACTCAAACTCCACCCAACAAACCTATTCAAAATACAATGGTAGGAAATCCATGGAACAGTCCAGGGGTTGTAAACATGCCCGCTCCTCTTCATGCTCTACCAAAATCAGCTGAAATAGGGTTACCTAAATTTAATCCTGATGATGGTCTTCCGGTAGAAGAACACATTCACAATTTTATGCTAGTCGTCAATCTAAATGGAGTATTTGAAAAGGATCCTGGTATTTTTCACTGCCCGCTCAGTCTATAATTACCTGGAATATGTGTGAAGAACTATTTCTAGCTAAGTTTGGGGATGACAAGACCACTGCTATGCTTATCAATGATTTGTCAAATCTAAAAGCTAAATCAGGTGAGAAGATCAAATATTTCAATTCAGGATTTAATAAATTACTCAATAAAATTCCTTCTACAGTAATTCCTAGTGCAGAATTTAAAATTGAGTGGTATATTTCATCTATTCCATCCAATATAGCAATTTTTTTAATAGAGCGAAACTGCCAACACTTGTAGAAAACATGAAATAATCTCTATCTGTATAGAAACACATAACCACTCTTGATAAAAAGAATTCTCAAGAAGACTGAAAATCAAAGAACGTATATTTCAAAGATGATTCTAAAAAGAAGTTTCCAAAATATCCTTTTGACGTAGAAGGTCTTCAAAAATTTTTGAAGACCATGACAAATGAGATGGGAGATATCAAGAAACAAGTTGCTGAAAATTCTAGCTCAAAAAAGACTTTCAGGAACTTTAAGAAAGGTTAGTCCTCTAATATTAAACCTCCAAATATCATATCTAATGTTGAAACTGATCAAGATATAAAGGAAGAGCAAACATAGGAAGAAGAAGTTGACGAGGAAGAAGAAGTTGACGAGGAAGAAGAAGTTGAACTAAATGGAATGTGGGATTTTATCCTACCAAATGAAGAACAACATGAAGCTTTACGTGTAAGCACAAGGAGAAAAAACACTACTGAAGCAACACAACCAAATCAAAAACAAAACCTTTCAACTCCTGCTAAAGATAAAACCGTAAGAAAAAAGTCTACTTCAAAGGCTACACAAGCAAGTCTCGTAACTTCAAATACTCCACCTGTATCTAATACAATGGTTGTCTCAGACACTATTGAGTATAATTTAGTTGAGATATGATGAAAACCAGGGCCAACATTTCAATTCACGAGCTTACTAAATTGAAGCAGCAACATAAAATCTTACTTAGAGAATTAAATGTGGTTCCTGCTTCAAACTTACCTGCTCCAATAATAGTACAAGTTGCTAATGAAATGGGTAAGCCACCTTCTCCTTAAATTAAAATAGATGCTACAAACTTGATTATGATAGGTGATCGATCCATCTCTCATACTCCTCCATTTATCTTAACCTATGAGATCTATAACAAAAATGTACATAAATTTTTAATAGACTCAGGGGCTTCCTCTAATTTAATGCCAAAATCAGTCTGTGCTAAGTTGAACATAACTCCTCGGAGTTCCCATGTTCATATAGTACAACTTGATAGAACTAGAGTAGAGGTAGTAATAGAAATAATTTTTTTTCCATCAAATTGTCATCAAATCCCAAGGTTACTCAAATATTGATATGTTGGTGGCTGATATTCCTAAATTTTATGGCCTAGTTTTAAGCCGAGACTGGTCTGAAAAACTTCATCGTTATTTCGCAACAAATTGGTCGCATATGTGGTTACCATATAATGGAAAGCCAAATCAAATTCAGTTAGACCATGAAAATTTCATGAATCATACAATCACTGATCTTGAAGCAGTAAATGAGCTAGTAGCATTCAATAATAACATTATTGAAAACTACTTAGCAAGGTCATTTTTGGGAAATTTCAATGTTCAACCATCACCTTTCTTTTATAATGAAGTTGTTTCTCAATTTGAGAATTTTTTCTAGCCAGATAATTCCAAATGTATAAATTTTGTAGATAGAATAGTACTTAATTCTTTATTTTGGACTCCTTATTTTGACGGTTCTAAATCTAAAGATGGTGCAGCTGCTGAATGTATTTTAATAAACCCAGATGGAGAAAATACCATGTTAGCCTACTTGAGAAATACGAAGCATTAATTCAAGGGTTGTACAAAGCCATTGATCTTAATATAAAATATCTAAATGTTCTAGGAGATTCAAAAATCATTGTTAGACAAGTCTTGTGTTATACAACACCCCCCCCCCTCCCCCATTAATTTTAATAAATGGGGACCCTTTAGAAATAAATTGGAAATTTATTTTCAGCTTCAAAAACAAAAACTTAGGAAATAAAAGTTTTCTTTTGAGTTTCCCACTTTATTCCTTTAACGCATCACAAACCACATAGCTTAAAACCCAAAATACTTACAATATTCTAAGTTACGCAGGCTACAAAATGCGCTAATCATTTTTTGAAGTTATTTTTAAAAACTTGCAAACACTTCAATTGTCATTATATTCTCTTTATCGCATTGCACCTTATTTAAAACAACCAGATCATAAAGCAATTCGATATAAGTGTGATTGCATGGACCCGATTAGCCAACAAAGCAACAAAAATAAATCTCTAAAGTCCTATTAAGCACAACTACCTGACTTTTTAATGCGCAATTCACATTTCGCATGACTTTACCGGAAAAAAATTCATTATCGCATAAAATTTATGATGTGCAGTTTGCACACATCGCATTTCGTAGCATTTATGGGTAAACATCGCAAATGGTGAAATTTATATGTGGCGATGTGCGAACTAACGACATTTAATTACTCGAGCATGCGAAATGACTTATGTCATATCAAACTGAAATTCGAGATTTAATAGCTTAAAGTTGTTTGATAGATATTTCATGTGAAGGTGTAAGAGATTTGATTTTGAAATAATTATCCATGATTGTTGTTATATTTGAAAGATTCATATATATTCATGCATGTTTGATATAAAAAACGGATTTCACTCTCTGTTCTCTATACTTTTAATTCTCTCCCTGTTTACTTGAAATCAGGAAACCATTTAATGGATTAAGGAAGATTGAAATGAGCAAGAAGGGCAAAGAGATTTCTCAGGCAATGCCTGCGGAAGACTCAGACATGTCTCCCTTATTTTTAGAATCCACCTGCAACAAGGATTGAGGCAATTCATCATAGGAATCAATGTAGTCTCTACAACAAGCGCAACATCTACTTCAGACGCGACCTATTTCGATGTTGCATGTTCATTCGTCCACGGGGTAGCCACAAGACTAAAAATTCTCCATTACATAGACATGGTTAAGTGGGTAATTGACCACTTAAGCATAGATGACAGTAAATTCAAATATTCAAAGGGAGAAAACATAGGGTCTTTCATGGAAGAAGATTTGCAAGCAATGTACCATCTACCCTCCCTGCAGCAGAAATATGACAAGGCTTTTCTGCAAATATTTAGAGCAAAGCATCCAGATCTTATGAAAGTTATCAAATAATGGAAGGAAGACTAGGGCAAGCTAAAGTGAGATAAACTCGGTATGTAGCCAATTTCCCAAATTCCTTCCCCTTATTTTTATGCTGTCAGTATGTTGCATAGATTGTTTGCCAAACCCAATACCACCAGCTTTTCAATAACTAGGTTCCATTGATTGACGCAATCATCAATTCCTCAATTTTGAATTGGGAAAATATCCTATCTGATAATTTAGCCAAACACATCACAAAATATAGGAATAAAAGAAGTGTTTCATCTGGAGAAATACCTCCATTTTATATGTCTGCCCATGTCATGGATGCAATCTGCTTTTCTTCTAGTTTTCCTACCAAGGGATGGAAATGGACTACTCAAGACCCTACCCCAATCCACATTTACCATAGAGACCTTTGGGATTTAGACATCCACCTACATTTTTATAAAAAAAATTATGGAGTCATATTGCCTATTCACGAAATGATATTCAATCAGAAAGCCCCTAGGTTTCTGAAGAGGCTAGCGGATATATTCTTTCTATGGCTAGTTTTTTTGCAGAGGACATTTTTACATATGTCAGAGTATTCGGGAGTTATTCTTCTCCCCATGTCCTGCCATATTATGTTCCTCATAAGTTTCTTGCACTAGAGATAGCCTACCAACTTGTTAATGGTATCACTAAACAACTAAAATATGCTAAGAAGGTCGTTTGGCATAATTTCCCTGTACAGTGCGGCACTTTTTGACTTTTTGATATTGGCCATACCTACAAGAAGGTTTCCAATATTAATCTATTGAAATTGGTAGTAATTCCAAAGAGGCTATACGATCCAAACGATGTAATTAAAAATTACACTACAGAGCTCAAAATGAAGCCTTTTGTAAAGGAAATATATGGATTTGATGATCTCTTCCAAGGCATGGAAAAGTTTTCAAATATAATCAATTTTGCATCCATCCAACTAAGCCAAGATGATTTGGAAGCATTCAAACTATATAGAAATAAGAGACTGGATATAGTTCCTCTCAACTTATTAACTATCGAAGATGTCAACAAAGCTACTCCAAGTATCAGCTTGGATAATGAAGCAAAATGCATGTCTGGGGATGAATCAGGTCAATCAGAGAATCAATATCACAATTCGAATCACTCTGAAAATGAATCCGAATCTAGAAAGGATAGCCTAGAAAAGATAATTGATCAGGTAATCCAACAGATAGATATGCGGGAGTGAAAAGAAAGTAATGGAATAGAGTCAAATTCTCAAGAAGTTGAGCACAGTCATGACACACTAGATCAGTCTGAAAAGTCACAAACAAATAATTTAGCAGTGAATGGGAAGAAAATTATGAAGCAATAAAAACTCCTAAAGCTAATCCCAATACTAATCAAGTAACTATTTTTCAAACACCTAAACATTCCCAGAATATAGTGGAAACTGTTAATCCACTACAACAAGTTCCAGAGACTCATGATTGAGAGATCATATCGACCTACCCTATAGAAAAAATAGTTATACAAGTTGAATAAATTCGTTCAATGGATATCTTCTATAGTCCTAGCTATAAGGTCGTAGTTAAGTGGAACAAAAGGAGAATAAATGATGAAACGGTCTCAAACCTCATAGATGAATTAAACGATGTATTATGGAAGGATTCCTGGGATGATCCTATGGAACTATTAGCCACCTATATTTTTCTATCATATGAGATGGTGGCTAAATATTTTTTGCAGCCTTCAAGAAACAAATTCAGTCTTGAAATTGTTGGTGCTTGAAGTCTTTTTGGTGAATCGGTAAACTACTGGTTAAATCTTCACAATTGTTTCACACCTCTGGTATCCTACAAAAATCCAGGTCAAATACTGATGCATTCCCCCTTCTCCCCCTCCCTTTCTTCCAATATTAATTCATTTCTCTGTTTCCTTTTCTCCCATGAAATCCCTACAATCCATTATTTTTCCCTTTAAACCTTCATGCTTTCATTTCCTAAAGTTAAAAACCCATTTTTTAAACCGATCGGACCTTTTTCTTTTGAAAATCATTGAAAATCATATAAAGGGCATATTTTATGTGCATTTGGCGTTTTAGCCCTCTCAGGCTAAAGCCCCTGGCCATTTTCTTCCATATACCCGAGCGCCAGGACCAACTGCTCAGTCCTTAAGCGCTAAACCGAAAACACAACCTCCCTTCATCTATTTTCCTTTGAAAAAACCCGAAAAACACATTTTATAAAGTTTAACGAAAAATATTTGAAGTCACGTGTTTGATTGCCGCGATGAACCTGGGCCGTCGATCTGCTCCCCAGATTCGACGGAGCGGAGCACGCCTCACCTGGTGGACCCCCCTTCCCCCGCACCATTTTCTAGAAAACCGCCGGTTTCCATTCCGCACTGCCTTCCAAACTAAGGTGGTTTTCTCCCGTCGGCCAGTGATTCCCTATGCCGGCCGACACGTGTCCCCGACACTGTTTCAAAACCAACGTGCTATCAGATCATTTTGCGCGCTAATCTTCGTACCAAGACCACACGGTGGAATCCACCTCCACCCTCCGATCTGGGCCCTCCCATCCGACGGTTGCCGATCACTTCACCTGCTCGACCTTTAATAGACATGTGCGCCTGTTAACTCATCCACCGCGCGGCCAAGATTAAATCTCCATCGTCGATCTCTGCAGATCAACGGCTCACATTCATTTTCCTGATTCCATCGCCCGGTCAACCTCCTTCCTACTGACTCTCCGTTGCTCGATCTCCACCGTCGATCTCTGTAGATCGACGGTTCGGATTTAATTTATCCACAACTCTTTTCCACGACCGCCTGGATTTGATCTCGACCGTTCGATGAGGCCATCCAATGGCGCACGTTCCTCCGCACATTCCCCAAAGCAGATTGACCTATAAAACTAGATTTTTTTCGTGTTTTTTGTATTTTCCAGGGTTAAGGTCATTTGTTCGTGTTTTTAAGGAAATTTCAGACCAAGAGGGTGACGATCCTCTACGTTTCTATTTCTCCAAGGAAATCACTAATAGAGTTAGTTTTCACGTTTCTTCAATGTTTCCACAGGCATTGATGCCTTTCCCAACCTGCGCAGCCCTGCACAATAGAGAAAACCGTCAAAATTAATGCAGAAAAAGGGTATCAGAGATTGAAGACCAGAAATGAACCAGAACAGAAAATTAGTGGATAGATTTGTGGGGATTAAGGCTAAGACAGTTATCAAACGCCTAATCCCCAGATCTAAACATAGGGTAAAGAAAAACCTAAAGTCTTTATCGAACATATTGCCTCCACCGCCATATCGAGGCCAATTGATTCCTCAACCACCGCAGTGCCACCTATTGCCTCAAAAAGCTCATCAGAGGCTGAATTTATTGAACAAGATCATATTTCTACCTCGAAATAGTCAAAGAGTTACTTCTGCTAGGAATTTAATAAAAGAATGTCCGCAGAATAACCCTAACATCACACAGAGCCTCAAAGGTCAACAAAAGCTCCCTTCGAGCTTACTTCATAAGTGTAAACCAATTAAATGCAGTAGAACACATGTATGGTTTCTTCATCGAGCCCCCGAGGGCCAAGAAGACATTAATTCCGCATTAATTGTATTTGAGATCTTTTCATCAGATCTCACCTCCTCATCTTTCTATAAATACTTCAGTAGAAGATGAGTGAGGGGTTGGTTGTTAATGTAAATTGCTGAAGCATTGTATTGTAACTGAGCTGAAGACTCTTGATTGTAGATAGGATTTCATTGGCTCTTGGAGCTCTGCTTGTAACAGATAGGTTAGGTTGTGAAGAGAGATGGATTAAAACACTGGATCTGAAGATTGTAACTGGTTTGAAGCATCAATACAAGCTGATTTATGGGATCCTGGTCTATGCTGATGGTGATGTTATTCTCACTGTAACTTGTATTTTGGTTCTGTTTTCAATTTGTTTCATTTTCCACTATAAAAAACAGTTTAAACAGGGTTAGGACCTACTGTATATCAGTAACCTTCTCTGGCTGAAAAACCTTTATTTCAATGTTTTCTCTCAACTATGTTATTTGAAAATGATTTAATTTAGTTTAAGTACAGGGATGTTGGCATTCCCTCATCTTTTTGTCTCAGCTAAATGTTATTTTTAAATGTTACTTTCAATATACGTTATGTGAGGATGAACTAAGGAAATTAAGGTTAGCCCTGAGTCCCTTTCTTATTTGTTCAAGTATTTGATTGTTTCTCTTAGGATGTGTTAAAAGCTGACTAGTTTGAAAGAACTTATCAGATCTTAGACCATTCTGTGTTATCTTTGTGTTTCCCTTTTGTTTTTATATGTTTTCTATCAGAAGTGTATCAAAGGCTGGATAGTTTCAAAGTACTTACTAGATCCTAGTTTGCTTCTATGTTTTTCTTAAGTGCCTGGTCAAAGGTTGGCTAGTTTCAAAGTACTTACCAGATCCTGGGCTGCTGTTTGTTCTGCATCTGTCATTTCCCTTTCTTATTGTATCACTTCATTCCATAAATCAAAATTTAAAGAGATCCTTAGGCATAGATGACTTGCCCCATAGACCACTCTTGAACCTGATTGTTTCAATTAAATCCTCTCATGACTCCATAGCCCAACGGACTGAAAACTTGCCATCATCTTTCTTCTTGATCAAAGCTTATTCTTTTTGCTTGCAACTTGTCACCTTTGAACCTATTTGCATATATATCTTTCCGCCTCAGACAGCAACTATGTTCAACCATCCAAAAAACCAAACAAACCCTTGAATTTCATAACTAGCCTAATATTATTTACTCCAAACTTCAAAGATAAATCCATCTTTGTACATATTGGAGAGATCCCTCTCCGGATTCAGGAGGGCTAGATCCTAGAATCCCAAAGTTGGTTGAAATGATGTTAACTCTGTGATCAGACTTTTGCCAATCTTGCTTATTACAGAGACCTAACATTTCTGGCGACTCCACTGGGGAATGAGTTGAGTTTTCATCTTTTTTCCCTTTTATTTTCACACAAACTTTGAGAGTTAGAAGCAGCCTTTTCAAGCACTACCAAGAAATGGCAATCATGATGAAACTTGTTTGAATCAGTGACAAGCTAGGTCAACCCTCAGATTCTCTTAAGTTTTTATCTAACCTTGGAAAATCAGCTAGCTTAGCCATAAGAGTAGACTGTCTTTGTCTCATAACCATAGCTAATTTTTGAAGCAAAGTTAGGACATTCTTCCAAACCACAAATAAAAAAAATTCAGAAAAATACCAAAAACATTTCAGATTGGTAGTAAAACACTAGTTTTTGATACCTTGTCTACACCTTTTGATGTGTTTTACCCTATACTCTTAGATAGAGTCTGGAAAGGGCCAGGTAGGCTCCGGATTTCATCCTCTTCTGGAGGTGACATATTTGGTGAATGCCCTCCCAGTCAATCTCTGGTTAGAGTTTTTTGTGTTTTGAGATATCCTTGAAAAGGGATGTATCACAAGCACTGTGGTGGACAGTGTACCTTTTTGAAACCACTCTAAACTTTCCACCTAGCGACTCCACAATCCTAAATAGACCTTAAGACTCCACTGTGAAGAACCCTTATCATCATAATATCTTTCAAACTTAGTTATAAGACTGTGGGATTGGTTTTCAAACAGATTAGTTAACCTCTTAAAGACTGTCATATCTGGTTGAACTTTTCTTGCTTATTTGGGTCTAAAAACATAGCATAGTGGCTCCTAGAAAGATTCACACTAGAGCCCATCCTGACCCTGATCCACCTGAGATAGTTGATAACCCAGAAACAATCCTTAGGAATTCTCCTAAGATAGAATGTTCAAATGTTTTCAGATCATCCCTAAGAGCTAATTCAGTCCCTAAAAATATTTTAGCTCTACAGAAATCACAAACTTTCTTATTAAACCCATTTAGGACTAGGTCATTTGGTGATTTATATCAGCTAGATTCTGAGTCTTCACATTCATCTCCAGAAACAAGTGAACACCTTGGGAATAGAGAATCAACACCTCTGGATTTACATTTTATTCTTAACTTAGGTGTCTCTCATCCAAGATCAGCTCAGCAATCTACTGTTGTTCCATCCACTTCTGTTCATCCTTCATCCACTATTCAAACCACTTCATTTCATCCCACCCCACCTCTTGTTAATCCACCACCTATCATGGCAGCATGGTATGCTCCCTTACTCCTTCCTGTACCATTAGTCAATCTTCCACAGGACTATCAGTTCAAAATCCCATTGTATGATGCTAGAAATACTACAATAGCATCACAACATGTGGACAAGATGAATGACTATTTTGACAGAAATGAAATTGATGATGATTCTGTCAAGCTTAGACTATTTGCTCAAAGTCTGGGGGGAGAAGCAAGGAAATGGTTTAAAGGTTTAGCCCCCCATAGTATTAATGACCTCCAAGGCTTCCATCAAACATTCTTAAACAAATGGGAAGTGAGGAAGAATCCTCTCCAAGTCCTTGCTGACTATAACAATCTCCATAGAAAGCTAGGGGAAAGTGTACAGGCTTATTGTACCAGATTTAACAGTGTGTATAATGCACTTTATCCTGAACTAAAACCTCCACAGGGCTCAACTTTAAACAAATTTCTTGAAGGGTTTGATCCTGACATGACCTATTCACTCAGAGAAAAATTTTTTGCTACGCTTGAAGATATGCAAAGAGGTGCTCTCTCTGTGGAAGTAAACTTAATGGAAAAAAGGGCAAGAATGAAGGCTGAAAAGAGAGTATCTTTTAGAGAAGAATCCACCCCTACCACCTCAAGTTCAAAAATGGAAAGGATGATGGAAGAGACGATGAAGAAAATGAGCATTATTGAGAGAGTGCAAGCAAGTCTAAATCAAAACGCTCCTCAAAGCAGAAACCAAAACCAAAATCAAAATGTTAGAAGGAATCAACCTCGAAACCGACCAAGGGAAGATGATCAGCAGATCACTCCTCCCTTTCATCAAAACTATTTAAGTGAGGTTGAGGAAACAGATCAAATAATAGAGGAGGATTATATAAACTTATTTAGGGTAGATGATGATGAATTCGAGGTTCATTATGATAAGAAACAAGGTCTTTATACACCTTATGATGACAAAAGAGATGACAATGAAAATTATTATGAAAACATGGAAAATGCTGTCATAGAACCTTCAAAGGAATATGAACTCAGAAGTAAATCTAATCAACAAACCCCCAACAACAAAACCTCTAACAAGCCTTCTCAAAACAGCACTGCAACCAAGCCTAAAATAGTGAAACAAAAAGACAAAACAGTGGCTGATAATTCTGGTAGAGGTAAAGAGAAAGACACTCAAAATATTGAAAAAAAAAGTGCAAACATCAGTAGTACTAGCACTTCAGCTAGTACTCATATTACAATCATTGTATCAAGTGTAGATAAATCAACTCAGCAAGTTGTTGTTGCTGATAAAGTGGCAGCAAACAAGGCTGAAATCAGCACCTTAAAGAATCAAATTCCTTTTAGCCTGGAACAGGAAATCTCAAAAATCAAAATTTATGTTCCTTTGACTGAGTTAGCTGCCCAACATGTATATAGGTCCAAAATCTTGAAGGCTTTGAACCTGGAAGAAAATGAGGATACACTCAATCTTAGTGACGACCAGCCAGAGCTTATTTTTGGTCCAAAGATTGAAGGTAAGTTTCAAGAGGGACCTGTCCCTCCCTTCTATGTAAGTTTGAACATTCATGACAAAATTCTACACAATGATATGCATGACTCAGGTGCTTCCCATAATTTAATGCCAAAAGCTATGATGGGGAGTCTGGGTCTTGAAATTACCAGACCTTACAAAGACCTGTACACCTTTGACTCAAGCAGAGTTAAATGTTTAGGATTGATCAAGGACCTCTGTGTAAATTTAGCCCAAATTCCAGCCAAGTGTTTGGTCATGGATGTTGTTGTGGCTAATGTCCCCCCAAAGTATGGAATGATTTTATCAAGATCTTGGGGGGCTAAGTTATAGGGGACCATGCAAATGGACATGACCTATGCGACTATCCCTGTTTTCAATCAGACTAGAAGACTTTACAGGGAGTCCCACATGCAATACATAGTGACAAGTCAAGACCGGCCTCAAAACTCTCCTTTGTATGCTATGAGTATGAGCCTTGATTATTTTATCATGTTTAATGACGAAACACTTACAGAAAAAATCATTTCAATAGAATTAATGGCTGAAGCGGAGGAAGAGGAACGCAACGCTCAACTGTCAAAACAGTTTGTTGTATCTGAAATTCCTAGAAAACCAAACACAGTTGTTGACATACATATTATCAGTCCATTAAACTTAAAACTTGACAGTCAAGAGAACAATCCTCAACCCGATGAAAAACTTGAGGAGTCAGGCCATGCAAAGGACATGCACCAAACTGATAAAACTGAAAATGTTCCTCTCTGGACTATGTATTTTGATGGGTCATGCACTAGAACAAATGCTGGTGCATGTGTCTGGATTACTAATACAGAGTGTATTTCATGTGAATTAAGCTTACAGTGTTCTAACAACATAGCAAAATATGAATCCCTCCTCTTAGGCTTGCATCTCTTGAAAAATCTAGGTGCCAAGAGAATCAATGTATATGGGGATTCTGAATTAATCATTAGGCAAGTCAATGGGGAGTATAATGCAAATCACCCCAGACTTAGGGCCTACCGGAATGATGTCATGGATCTTTTAAAAACATTTGAGGAATCCAACTTAAGTTTTGTCCCAAGGAAAAGAAACATTGCAGCCCACAATTTAGCCTTTTCTGCTAGAACCTGCCCAATGCTATATGATGACACATCTCAAATTAAATTCAGACCAGCTATCCCGAATAACAAGAAATACTGGCAGGTTTTTTATGGAGATACACAAATAGAAGACTTCATGCAATTCAGAAATGAGTTTGAACTCCATAGCTCAGATTCAGACTATGATACAGACTGCAGTGAAGAAAATTTTCTTGTTGAAGAAGAGCCGTCTCCTGAGCTTGTAGATATTAACCTCCAGACTAGCAAACTTAGAAACCAAACAGAATTAAGTGCAAAAGCTGAAACAGAGGAGTTGGAAACTCTGCATTCTAAGGATGATAGTTTGCCCAAGGGTTTGGCCCCTCTAGAAGAATTGTTTGATTTTAATGATGTGGCCAATAAACCTAAACTGGAACCTATAGAAACTGAAGTGGAGGAATGCAATATAGGCAGTGAGGAAAAACTGAAAATGATCAAACTGTCCAAAACTTTGCCAGCTCACATTAAACTCAAATACATAGAGCTGTTCAAAGAATTTTCTGATGTTTTCGCATGGAGTTACGAAGATCTTAAGTCCTATGACACTGAAATAATACAACACAAAATCCCTCTTAAAGAAAAACAAAAACCATTCAAACAGAAACTGCGCAGAATAAACCCTGTCCAGTTACAATTGGTTAAGAAGGAAATCATGAAGATGTACGATGCTAGTATTATTGACCCTATTAGATATTCTGAATGGGTATCTAATCTGGTTTCGGTTAGGGAAAAGACTGGAGAAATCAGGCTTTGTATAGACTTTAGGAATTTGAACAAAGCTTCATTAAAAGACAATTACCCTTTGCCCAAGATGGATCATATTTTACAAAGGGTGGTGGGGTCTAAAAGAATTTCTTTGCTAGATGGCTATTCAGGGTATAATCAAGTCTTAGTCCACCCTGATGATCAATTAAAGACATCTTTTACTACACCCTGGGGCACCTTCATCTATCTGAAAATGCCTTTTGGTCTAATGAATGTTGGAGCAACCTTTCAGAGAGCCATGGACATAGCATTCTCGAAAGAATTGGGCTTCTTCATCATTATCTATCTTGATGATGTAACTTTGTTTTCAAAAACAGATGAAGAACACTTAGAACATTTGAGAAAAAATTTCGAGAAATGCAGAAAGTTTGGAATATCTTTAAACCCTAAGACGACTTTATTTGGTCTCCAAGAAGGTAAACTTCTTGGACACATTATTTCAGAAGAGGGTATAAAGATTGATCCCAAGAGGATTGAGGCCATCCTGCAAATCTCTCATCCTCGAAACATAAAAGAGTTGCAGTCTTTCATTGGAAAGATCAAATTTTTGAGAAGGTTCATCCCTAACCTAGCTGACCTCCTTAGGAATATCACAAATATGTTAAAGAAGGAGCAAGGGGTAAAGTGGACCTTGGAAGCAAAGACATCCTTTGAGCTGGTAAAACAAGCATTAACCAAAACACCGGTTCTGATAAGTCCTGATTTTTCGAAATATTTTTATATCTTCTCATTTGCATCAGAACATACCATAGCTATTGTCCTTTTACAAAAAAATCCACAAGGACAAGAGCAGCCTATTGCGTTCTTTAGCAAGGCATTGAGGGATGCCCCTTTGAGGTATAACATTATGAAAAAACAAGATTTTGCTTTGGTAAAGGCTTTGAAATATTTCAGAGTATACATCCTTCACTCACACATTATTGCCTTTGTCCCAAATTCAGTTGTTAAAGAAATTCTAACACAAGACCCAGATGGTAAGAGAGGTAAGTGGATTTCTATTATTTTTTAATATGATTTAGAGATAAAACCCACTAAGCTCATCAAAGGCCAAGGTCTAGTTAGATTAATGGCTAAATAAAATTGTGAAGTTCTTGATATTAACATGATTAATGCTTTGGATAACCAAGAAGAATTCTCAACTCTCATTGTTGAAGACCATTTTGTGAATTCTCCTTGGTATACTGATATTGTTTATGTTTTTCTTAATCTGAATACACCTCCTGGTTTATCCAAGACAAAGGCAAGATTCCTAAAGTTAAAAGCTGTAAACCATTGCATTATTGATAAATGTATTTATTGGAAAAATGCAAGTGGTGTATTGCTTAAATGTTTGCCTGAGTTTGATGCAGAAAAGATTAAGCAGGAATTCCATGAAGGAGAGTGTGGAGGCCATTTTTACTAGAAGTCAACAGCCAACAAAATTCTGAGGGCTGGTTTCTATTGGCATACTCTTTTTCCTGATGTACACAAGATGACCAACACTTGCCATAAATGCCAACTATTTGAAGGCAAGAGAAAATTACTACCCTTGCCTCTGCATCCAGTCACTGTTGAAGTCCCTTTTCAACAATGGGGACTTGACTTCATAGGAGAAATCCACCCACCATCTTCTGCTCAACACGGGTGGATTCTTACTGCCACACACTACTTCACCAAGTGGATAGAAGCCATTCCTTGTAGGCAGGCCAATGATTCAGTTATCATAAAATTTGTGGAGACTAACATCCTCTCCAGATTTGGCTGTCCTACCAAGATCATCACAGATAATGCAGCAGCATTTGGGTCAAAGAAAATGGTTGAATTCTGTCACAAGTATCAGATAACATTGGGACACTCCACAGCCTATTACCCTCAAGGTAATGGACTTGCAGAATCTTCCAACAAAATCTTAGTGAACATAATCAAGAAACTGTTGGAGGACAATAAAAAGTCTTGGCACACAAAGCTGATCCATACACTTTGGGCTGACAGATTAACTTTGAAGAAATCTATTGGTATGTCACCCTTCCAGCTTGTGTATGGTACAAATGCAATTTTTCCTAACAGTCTTGGTGTACCAGTTATGAAGTTAATTCAAGAGTTGCAGACTGAAGAAAATGACATAATTAGGAGAATAAATCAAACCATTCATCTTCAGCAGATCAGGGAGGAAGTGTATAACAAAGCATTACATAAACAAGACAGTATCAAGAGGATATTTGATAGAAGAACAAAGGCCAGCAATTTCAAGATTGGGGACAAAGTTTTAAAGTGGGACTCAAGGAGGGAAGACAAGGGAAAGCATGGTAAATTTGACAATCTATGGATTGGCCCTTACTCTATTCATTTAGTTGCTGGAAACAATGCATTCTTCTTACAAGAGCTGGATGGAACAAAATTGTTTGGGGGTCCTGTCAATGGCAGGGTGCTTAAGCATTACTTATCTTGATCCATTTTTTATGTTTTGGAGCCTTTTACCTTTTCCATTGTAAATATTTCATCCACCATTGCATTCAAAGTTATGAAAAATCAAGAAAATACAAAAACAGAGAAAAAATGAAAAGAGGGCAGGAATGAAAACAAGAAAGGAAAAGCCCCATGCCAAAAACAGAAACAAATGCTGAAAGTGTGCAAGCTCAAAATGCCACTCCTCAAAAACACACTTCTAGTTAGTCAAACAGCCTAATCTTGACTAATTAGCTTTTAAATTTTTCTGCTGATAGGATAGTGAATTTGATTTTCCAAACTGTTCAATCTTGGCTCATCAGTAGATAGATTAGGATAGAAATGAAGGTTCAAACAAACTCAAAATCTGAACCAAAGTTTCCAAAAAGAGATGACTCAAAACTGTTTTATTTTCTGAGTTATAAAAGAGAAAAACTGGTTCTAATTTGCCCAAAATCTGAATCAGATATCAAGGAAGAGACAGCTCAAACAAAAGAAAAAACAGAGCTGTGAAAATAAGAGAAGGCCATGATGAGAAACTTTCAGATCTTAAGCCTTCCATTTTTTATTTTAATTTTCTGCAAATAATAATCTATGTGCAGCTTGTTTTTATGCCATAGATCATAGCAATTCAAACAGCTCAATCTTGACTTGATTGTTTTTAAAATTCTGTTGTAGAATTTAGAGAATGAAAGTTTGTTGGACTGTTTAATCCCAACAGACAGTAGATTAGGTAGAGAAATATCTGAGCTCAACTGTTTAATCTGAGTTCGGGGAGAAATAAGGAGTAGAAATAGATTAGATTTCCTGCTTTCAAGAGAATAAAATGTTGTGAATAGAGTTTGCCAATCCAAGTGCACTCTGATGAAGGAAAAATGTTAGATCAGTAGGATTGGGTAGGTAGAAAGTTGTATTGATGAAATTCATGTTTCTTTCATGACTGATATTATTTTTTAGAGAAAAGCAAGAGCAAGCAATGGATCAGGCACCAGTCAGCATCCTAGAGAAATCAAGTCTGAATTCTTGATACCTTCAAGAAGGCACCATCCGCAAGTGGAGCCACTGTTAGCCACCTATATTTTTCTATCATATCAGCTGGTGGCTAAATATTTTTTGCAGCCTTCAAGAAACAAATTCAGTCCTAAAATTGTTGGTTCTTGAAGTCTTTTTGGTGAATCCATAAACTACTGGTTAAATCTTCACAGTTGTTTCACACCTCTGGTATCCTACAAAAATCCAAGTCAAATATTGATGCATTCCCCCTTCTCCCCCTCCCTTTCTTCCAACATTACCTCATTTCTCTGTTTCCTTTTCTCCCACGAAATCCCTACAATCCATTATTTTTCCCTTTAAACCTTCATGCTTTCATTTCCTAAAGTTAAAAACCCATTTTTTAAACCCATCGGACCTTTTTCTTTTGAAAATCATTGAAAATCATATAAAGGGCATATTTTATGTGCATTTGGTGTTTTAGCCCTCTCAGCCTAAAGCCCCCGGTCGTTTTCCTCCATATACCCGAGCGCCAAGACCAACTGCTCAGTCCTTAAGTGCTAAACTGAAAACAAAACCTCCCTTCATCTATTTTCCTTTGAAAAAACCCGAAAAACACATTTTATAAATTTTAACGGAAAATATTTGAAGTCACATGTTTGATTGCCGCGAT
The DNA here is from genome assembly GCA_034641835.2 of Pinus albicaulis. NCBI lineage: Eukaryota > Viridiplantae > Streptophyta > Pinopsida > Pinales > Pinaceae > Pinus > Pinus albicaulis. Next base: position 1,067,071,379 of record CM076580.1, read on the forward strand.
GAACCTGGGCCGTCGATCTGCTCCCCAAATCCGACGGAGCGGAGCATGCCTCACCTGGTGGACCCCCCTTCCCCCACGCCATTTTCCAGAAAACCGTCGGTTTCCATTCCGCACCGCCTTCCAAACCAAGGTGATTTTCTCCCGTCGGCCAGCGATTCCCTACGCCGGCCGACACATGTCCCCGACACTGTTTCAAAACCACCGCACTATCAGATCATTTCACGTGCTAATATTCATACCAAGACCACGCGGCGGAATCCACCTCCACCGTCCGATCTGGGCCCTCCCATCCGACGGTTGCCGATCACTTCACCTGCTCGACCTTTAACGGACATGCGCGCCCGTTAACTCATCCACCGCGCGGCCAAGATTCAATCTCCGCCGTCGATCTCTGCAGATCAACGGCTCACATTCATTTTCTTGATTCCATCGCCCGGTCAACCTCCTTCCTGCTGACTCTCCGTTGCTCGATCTCCACCGTCGATGTCTGTAGATCGACGGTCCAGATTTAATTTATCCACAACTCTTTTACACGACCGCCTAGATTTGATCTCGACCGTTGGATGATGCCATCCAATGGTCCGCGTTCCTCCGCACATTCCCCAAAGCAGATTGACCTATAAAACTGGATTTTTTACGTGTTTTTTGTATTTTGCAGGGTTAAGGTCATTTGTTCATGTTTTTAAGGAAATTTCAGACCAGGAGGGTGACGATCCTCTACGTTTTGATTTCTGCAATGAAATCACTAACAGAGTTAGTTTTCACGTTTCTTCAATGTTTCCATAGGCATTTATGCCTTTCCCGACCTGCGCAGCCCTGCACAACAGAGAAAACCGTCAAAATTAATGCAGAAAAATGTTATCAGAGATTGAAGACCAGAAATGAACCAGAACAATAGATTAGTGGAAAAATTTGTGGGGATTAAGGCTAAGACAGTTATCAAACACCTAATCCCCAGATCTAAACACAGGGTAAAGAAAAACCTAAAGTGTTTATCGAGCATATTGCCTCCACCGCCATATCCGAGGCCAATTGATTCCTCAACCACCGCAGTGCCACCTATTGCCTCAAAAAGCTCAATCAAAGGCTGAATTTATTGAACAAGATCATATTTCTGCCTCGAAACAGTCGAAGAGTTACTTCTGCCAGGAATTTAATAAAATAATGTCTGCAGAATAACCCTAACATCACACAGAGCCTCAAAGGTCAACAAAATCTCCCTCTGAGCTTACTTCATAAGTGTAAACCAATTAAATGCAGTAGAACACCTGCATGGTTTCTTCATCGAGCCCCCGAGGGCCAAGAAGACATTAATTCCGCATTAATCGTATTTGAGATCTTTTCATCAGATCTCACCTCCTCATCTTTCTATAAATACTTCAGTAGAAGGTGAGTGAGGGGTTGGTTGTTAATGTAAATTGCTGAAGCATTATATTGTAACTGAGCTGAAGACTCTTGATTGTAGATAGGATTTCATTGGCTCTTGGAGCTCTGCTTGTAACAGATAGGTTAGGTTGTGAAGAGAAATGGATTAAAACACTGGATCTGAAGATTGTAACTAGTTTGAAGCATTAATACAAGTTGATTTATGGGATCCTGGTCTATGCTGATGGTGATGTTATTCTCACTGTAACTTGTATTTTGGTTCTGTTTTCAATTTTTTTCATTTTCCACTATAAAGAACAGTTTAAACAGGGTTAGGACCTACTGTATATCAGTAACCTTCTCTGGCTGAAAAACCTTTATTTCAATGTTTTCTCTCAACTATGTTATTTGAAAATGATCTAATTTAGTTTAAGTACAGGGATGCTGGCGTTCCCTCATCTTTTTGTCTCAGCTAAATGTTACTTTAAATATACGTTGTGTGAGGATGAACTGAGGAAATTAAGGTTAGCCCTGAGTCCCTTTCTTGTTTGCTCAAGTATTTGATTGTTTCTCTTAGGATGTGTTAAAAGCTGACTAGTTTGAAAGAACTTATCAGATCTTAGACCATTCTGTGTTATCTTTGTGTTTCCTTTTTGTTTTTATATGTTTTCTATCAGAAGTGTATCAAAGGCTGGATAGTTTCAAAGTACTTACCAGATCCTAGTTTGCTTCTATGTTTTTCTTAAGTGCCTGGTCAAAGGTTGGCTAGTTTCAAAGTACTTACCAAATCCTGGGCTGCTCTTTGTTCTGCATCTGTCATTTCCCTTTCTTATTGTATCACTTCATTCCATAAATAAAACTTTAAAGAGATCCTTAGGCATAGATGACTTGCCCCATAGACCACTCTTGAACCTGATTGTTTCAATTAAATCCTCTTATGACTCCATAGCCTAACGGACTGAAAACTTGCCATCATCTTTCTTCTTGATCAAAGCTTATTCTTTTTGCTTGCAACTTCTCACCTTTTAACCTATTTGCATATAGATATTTTCGCCTCAGACAGCAACTATGTTCAACCATCCAAAAAACCAAACAAACCCTTGGATTTCATAACTAGCCTAATATTATTTACCCCAAACTTCAAAGACAAATCCATCTTTGTACATATTGGAGAGATCCCTCTCCGGATTCAGGAGGGCTAGATCCTAGAATCCCAAAGTTGGTTGAAATGATGTTAACTCTGTGATCGGATTTTTGCCAATATTGCTTATTACAGAGACCTAACAGGAACATCTAACTAAATTATCACAGTATGCAGGATCATATGCTACTGCCACTGTTGATAAAGCTACTAAGGTTAGAGTGTTGCTGAGGCAAAAGGAAGCTAGAGTACAAGAACTAGAGAGGCTATTAAATGAAGAAAAATCCAACTCCGGTGAGAAAATCAAAGCAAATATGGCCCAATTTCAAAAGTATTTCAAGATTATTAAATTACAGCATCAAGCAGAAACCAATTAGAAACAAGTACAACTGGAATCAACAATGACCAGGTTACATAGCCAACCGCAACTAGAGAAATTTATAAAAGAATCATTCGATGTAAATGCTAAGTTAAGGAAAGAACAAGAAGTATTTTTTCATCAAGCTTCTATTATTGACTCTTATTTTGATTCAAATAAAATACTAATCCAGCAAATAGCTATCCAGAAACTTGAATGTGAAAGACTCGAAAAGAAAATCAATGAACACATTCAATGGCAAGAATCAGACTCAAGAAAGGAAGCTGATCTACCTCATGTAGATAATTTTTATCAGAATATCCTATTCAAATATTGGGAATCACAAATCAAGAAAGCAGAGAAAGCAACAGCAAAAAGAAGAGTCTCTCTCCCTCTAGATCCCCATCAACTTCCAAGATATTATCTAGATCCTCATCTTTAAAATCTAAAGTTGATCATCCTTCTCCTAAGTCTCCTAGTGATATCAACCCATAGTATCTCTTGATTCCCATCAAGCTTCCCCAAAATTTCAGTCTTTGATAGAAAAGTTAGAGAGAGTATCTAATTCTGCTGAAAAGCCTGAATCTTCTCAAATATAAGATATCATTATTTCGTCTTCTTTACAACCTCGAAGAATATTAACTCAATCAGAAATTCAAACGAAAGGAATTCTCCCTTTTGAATTTCCCATCAATAGTACTCAAAAGAGACTAAAGAGGACCTAATAAGATTAAATCGCCAGCGAGATCTTATCCCATTCACCTCAATTTCCTCCACTCATTTCCACAACTTCCATTCCAATGATCAGTGTTATTTTGGCTAGTTTCAGTACTCAAACTACTATCCCTTCAACTAGTGCTAGAACTCAGTCTGCCTCTTCTTCAACTCAAACTCCACCCAACCAACCTATCCAAAATCCAATGGTAGGTCAACCACATCCACCAAATGTAAACACATGGAGCAATCTAGGGGCTATAAACATGCTCGCTCCTCTTCATGCTCTTCCCAAAAATCTTGAAAGATGGCTACCTAAATTTAATCGTGATTATTGTCTTCCGACAGAAGAACACATTCATAATTTTATGTTAGCTGTCAATATAAATGGAGTAGTTGAATATGATTGCATTGTAATATTATTTCCATATACTCTAAAAGGATCTGTAGGATCCTGGTATTTTTCACTACTTTCCCACTCTATAACTAGCTATAATATGTTTTAATAACAATTTCTAGCTAAGTTTGGGGATGACAGGACCACTGCTACGCTCATCAATGATTTATCATATCTAAAAGCTAAAACAGGTGAGAAGATAAAAGATTTCAATTCAAGATATAATAAATTGCTCAATAAAATTCCTGCTATAGTATTTCCTGGCGCAGAAGTTCAAATTGAGTGGTATATTTCATCTTTTCCATCTAATATAGCTATTTTTTTTATAGAGAAAAACTGCCAACACTTGCAGAAAATATGAAAAAATCTCTATATGTAGAAAAACGCATAACCACTCTTGAGAAAAATAATTCTCAAGAAGATCGAAAATCAAAGAAGGTGTCTTTCAAAGATGATTCTAAAAATAAGGCACCAAAAGATCCTTTTGACATAGAACTTCTTCAAAAAAATTTGAAAAGCATGACAAACGAGATGGAAGATATCAAGAAACAAGTCGTTGAAAATGCTACCTCAAAAAAGACTTTTAGAAACTTTAAGAAAGGTCAATCCTCTAATACTCAACCTCGAAATATCATATCTAATGCTAAATCTAATCAATATACAGAGGAAGAACAAACAGAGGAAGAAGAAGATGACAAAGAAGAAGAAGTTAAACTAAATGTAATTTTGGATTTCATCCTAACAAATGAAGAACAACATGAAGTTTTACCTGTGAGCACAAGGAGCAAAACGACTACTAAAGCAACACAGCCAAATCAACAACAAAATATTTCAACTCCTACTAAAGAAAAATTAGTAAGAAAAAAGTATAATTCAAGGGCTACACAAACAAGCCCCATTAACTTCAGATACTCCACCTACATCTAAGATAATGGTAGTCTCAGACACAATTGAGTATAAAGCAATTGAAGATATGAAGAAAATCAGGGCCAACATTTCAATCCACGAGCTTACTAAATTAAAGAAACAATAGAAAATCTTACTTAGAGACTTAAATGTGGTTCCTGCTTCAAACTTACCTACTCTAGTAATAGTACAAGCTATGAAATGGGTAAGCCACCTTCTCCTTCAACGAAAATTGATGCTATAGACTTGATTATGATAGCTGATCAATCCATTTCTCATACTCCTCCTTTTCGTTTAACCTATGAGATATACAACAAAAACATCCATAATTGTTTAATAGACTCAAGGGCTTCCTCAAACGTAATGCCAAAATTAGTTTGTGCTAAGTTGAACATAACTACGCAGAGTTCACATGTTCATATAGTACAATTTGATAGAACCAGAGTAGAGGTGGTAGGAGAAATAAAAAAAATTTCCAGCAGATTTTCATCAAACCCCAAAGTTACTTAAATAATTTATATATTAGTGGCTGATATTCCAGAATTTTACGGCTTAGTTTTAAGCCGAGACTGGTCTGAAAAAATTCATGGTTATTTTGCAGCAGACTAGTCACATATGTGGTTACCATATAAAGGAAGGCCAAATCAAATTCGAGTAGACCGTGAAACGTTCATGAAGCATACAGTCACTGATCTTGATGGAGTAAATGAACGAGTAGCGCTCAAATAAAAAATTATTGGAAACTACTCATCAGGGTCATTTTTGGGAAATTTCAATGCTCAACCATCACATTTCTTTGATAATGCAGTTGTTTCTCAGATTGAGAATTTTTCCCAGCCAGATAATTCCAAATGTATAAATTTTGTAGATAGAAAAGTACTTAATTATTTGTTTTGGACTCTTTATTTAAACGGTTCTAAATTTGAAGATGGTGCAGGTGTGGGTTGTATTTTAATAAACCCAGAAGGAGAAAAGACCATGTTAGCTTGCAGATTAGAATTTGATTGTACAAACCAATGTAGCTGAATACAAAGCATTAGTTCAAGGCTTGTTAAAAGCCATTGATCTTAACATCAAATATCTGAAAGTTCTAGGAGATTCATAAATAATTGTTAACAGATAAGAGATACCATTCATTATAATTCTGAACATTTAAAGCATTACCAATCATTAGTCCAAGAATTAACCAATCATTTCTTAGCCTTCAACATTTATTTTTTACCTAGAATGCAGAATGCTAGTGCAGATCTACTGCCTAATGTATCATCAAAGTTAATCCCATCCCAAGAATTTAGTCCGATAGATTTTCTATTGAATTGATTTTTAGACTATCTATTCCTAATAATATTACCAATTGGAGAGTATTCAATAGTGATTCAGATATCATATATTTTTTAACATCTGAAGGATATGATGATATTCAAATTTTGGATGAAAATGAACATGACATTCACATTAAAAAAGAATAAGACGAAAATCCTATTCCTAAATTTGTTGTCAATTTATAAGACCTATATGATCTAAAATATTGGTTTAAAAGAGTGACTAACTCAAAAACACAAAGCTCTACCTTAAGATTTGAGTTAGTGAATCTAGGTGTTGTCACAAAATTGTACTTGATTGGCTGCTTATCAAACAACTAAGTGTAACTATTTCAAACCACTTCTAACTGAAGCTTAGCCTCTTCAGTTTGAGAGGGCTCTCTCAAGGGGGTTTTATGATATTGAATAATGATAGTACTAGATGGATAACTCTATGGAAATTGTAACTTGTTTTCTAAGATTGCAGGTTGAAAAATGCAGGCTTGCTACCATTGGGCTTATGGATTCATCAATTAGTAGTTTCAATGACAAATATTCTTCACGTGCAAGCTGAGGAAGATAGAGGTTTTAGACAGAGGCAAATCACACACACAACTCAAGAAAACACAATCATTTCATCACTAAAGGAAGTCAGAGCATAAACTTATGAATTCTGAGTAATAGAGATGAAATATACTGCAAGTGATAAAACATAAATATATAGATTAATAAGACATCAAAAACCTCATGAGAATTTTAGGTCTATCAAGAAGAATGCCACTTTGTATTACTGATATTGGTCAGAAACATAAAAGAAACAATATGGTACAAAAGTTCTCCAACCCCTTACTACTTCGATGTTTTTCCTTTAAATAGGCATTTTTTAAAACAAGGATAATCTGCCTAGTGGCTAGATCCTTGAATTCTCCTATGACACCTTTCATAACTGAAATACTTAACTTTTAACAGAAAATTAACAGCTACACTTTAAATAAACCATCTCCTAATAGGACTCTAACTCCTATTTATTACATTGTTCTATCCTATCTGTAAAACAGTTACATGATTGTTACAAAATAAATATCACATGCTCGAGAGACACATGAACAAATTCACCTCCACTTTACATATTTAAAACATTCCTAGATTTGTGGAGCATAACCCTACTTTTTAGGAATAGATGACCCTTATCTTCAACGTTGTTTTGACTAATGACCTTTCTTCATGGAACTCCCTTTGATTAATAAATATATTATGATAAGCTACCTTGACATGTTGGAGGAATCCAGCTGGAATTTTTTTCTTTTGAGATGCTCAAAACCTCCAACAATTGCTCGCTACGAAAACAAGACAGTTTTGTAGCGAGTTTTGGTAGTGTGGTAAAAGCGGCTTCTCCATCTATCTTTTTCAATTATTTGTTGTTCCATCATGTCAATCATATCATAACACCTTACCACCATGGATCTCCATCCTTGAATCATGTAAAAATTTATTTTAAAAGAAAAAGGACACCTATAGGTTTTTTCGTAGCGTATTCATGGCTTCAAGCCTAAGGTACACTACGAAACTATGTAAAAACACAGAAATTGCCCCTTTCAAAATTGTCTTCAAAATATGATCTCCAACTATAGAATTTTGATTTTTTGCATCTTATGGACCTCCTAAGGCATATATCATCTCAATTTACTGCTCCTATGGTGTTTCCTCCTCATTTATAATCAGTTGACTTATATGCTCCTCCACCACAATCATTTTCAAACCTTTCTTTTCCAGCTCTTCATGAATCAAATCCAATTTCTCTTGAATATCTTTCACTTGGTCCTTACATGTCATATTATTAGATTTCAAGTGCATTTTTACCTTTTTGTTGTGCTTGAACTCTCTTCTTAGTGGCTGAGTCCACTTCATCATTTTTTCTGTATTGTCCAAGGTCTTTGAGACACTTGTGACTTGATCTTCCCAGATCTTCCTCATTTGTTCAAACTAAAATCTTTCTACTCTATGCTTATTTGCCTCTTTCTTCAATACTAATATCTCTTCACCTGCCTCTTTCAACTGCTCCTTAAGGTTTTCAAATTTTGATGTTTCAATGATTTTCTCTTTACCCTTCTTTTGTTTGATGATCAGTTCTTCTTTTGTAGGTGAGGAGAGGTCTATGATGCTTGGTGGTGGCTGAGTAGTTTCACTGACCTTATGAGTCTCTTCGATACTTTCCATGACCTTTCTTTCATGTCTGGCCATTGGCTTTCTAGGTTGAAACATGAAACCAAAGTCATCACCTGCAAACTCTAACTTTTTGGCTATCTTGCCTTTCTTTAGATTTCTTCATCCATCTTCAACATCTTCATCTTGGACAATGGGAGTTTCTTCAATGTCAATTTCATGCAATATGTCCTCTAAGTTACCCTTAACCATTGTTTGGCTCCTAGTAACTCTCTTGCTGCTATGTTTGTTGTTTGGCTTCTGTTTTGCACGTGTAGTTTTGGGTGTGTCAGTTTTCCGCAAGGGCTCTATCTCCATGCTCACTGGTCCTAATGGGGATGATCTGTTGCGTTCTTCAATTTCCTCTTCCATTTTTGGTGATGAGATACTTCTAGGTTTGGGAACTCTTTTAGGAGTAACAACATCAACTTCAAAATCACTCATGAATAGAAAGGATGTCCAGTCTATTCCTAATCTCTTCAACTCCTCTAACACCAACAACTTAATCAAACCATGATGAAAGAGAGAGGTTTCATTTCCTTATGTTTTAACTTGAACCTTATCTGAAATTTTACCTAGACTTCTGTATAAGTAAAAGGGAAAGTCAAGAGACCTCTTACCCACAAAATGCAGCAGAAGCCTAAGGTGGCAGGAGTAGACCATGTGAAATCTTCCTTCACATGTGAAATACTTCTGAATGATCATCAGTAGCTTTGAAAATTTTTCCTTCATGTAACTCCTTGGGATAGCATTTGTGAGATTAATTTCACTATGCTTTGGCTTAATGAACTCTCTGTAATCCTGCATGGTGAACTTGATGCCTTTAAACCATTGTTCCCCTCCTCTAGGGATCGCTGTTGCTGTTGAAATGTTGTCTAGTGTTAATTTTAGGTTTAGAATTCCCACCTTTGAAGTTGTCCCAGTGAAACTTTTAGAAAAATATTTGGAAACCTATAGATGGCAACCCTGTAGCCTTTGGAAGAATTGAAAACAACCTATTCTTCTTAATACCTCCATGGAAATTGGGTCTTCATTGAGAAAATTCATGTCCATGGGCTCATATCTGTGGCAATGATCACCTTTGTTTGTTTTCTTCCTTGCAGCCATGGTGACTTTATATCTTCTCAGCCTCGCTTGATTAATGACACCTGCAACCTTTGAAAATTCTAGCAACCTCCTTGGCTCGATGAAGCAGCTCTCCAAAAATAAAATAACATAGAAAGATAGAGCAAAGTATGACAAAAAGAATTATTGGGTAACCTTTTATGGTTTCAATGACAACTCATGCCTTAATCATGACACATGCATGCTAAAAACAGTAATGATGACCTCAACCATGACCTTATATTTTTGAATTAACCCTAACAGACTCGAATGGCATCCACCCTAACTCCTCTAATCATGAACTGACACTTTTCACTAAGTTTGACAAGAAATACAAGAAAACATTTTTTTGTAGCATATCTAGTTCATTTTCTAACAGTTTCGCTACGAAACTATTAAGCAGTTTCATAGTGAAAATTTCTATTTCACAGTGTAAAACACTACAAAAAAATGTAAAACTGGCTTAAGTGTCCTTTTTGAGTTTAAATGCTTGGGAAATGAAGTCTGACACCTAATGATGACTGATGGGACATGAAATGACCTCAACGGATATGGATTGAGATAAAATGGAGGTGGTCTTGAACCTTAGGATAGGTTAACTATGTAAAAATGAAATTTTCCTATACCAACTTGAGACCTTAGATAAATGAATTGTATGACCATGTCAAGTAATTTTTCACATTTTTTTTAGTGATAGCACTAAGAACTGATTAGAAACCTCAAAATATCAATCTAGGTCTTGGTATATCTTTCGAATAAAGATGATCATTTATCAGATTGTTTAGAATGTACAAAAGTGTGTTTTCTTGGGATTATACTAATATTAAAACATATGACACTTATGTGATTCAGCCAAAATTTCCTATGATCTCAAAAGAAAAGCCTATACAACAGAAACTGAGGAAGATTCATCCAAATCTGGAAAATCAAATTAAAACAGAATTGAACAATCTCCTCAAGGAAAAAATCATCTTTCCACCCAGGAATTCTAAATGGGTATCAAAATTTGGTACCTGTTAGGAAGAAGAATGGCGATATTAGAATTTGCATTGATTTTATGAATTTAAGCAAAGCTTGTGAGAAGGAAAAATTTACATTACCAACCATGGAAAAAGTACTGCAGACAGTAGCTGGTTCTAAACTCATGTCCTTTCTAGATGGATTCTTGGGATATAATCAAATTCTCGTACAGCCAAATGACATACTGAAGACTACGTTCAAAACCAAGTGGGGAACTTATGCCTATCAAAATATTCCATTTGGATTAATTAATGCAGGCGCCACTTTTCAGAGAGCTATGGACACAACTTTTAGGGGACTCATAAATAAAACAGTGGTTATTTATTTAGAAAACCTTACAGTCTTTTCTAAAAAAGTAGCCAATCATGTGAATGAACTAAACAAAGTCTTTGAGCAATGCAAAAGGTATGGCATCTCATTGAATCCAAATAAATCAATTTTTGCATTGGATGAAGGAAATTTTTTAGGATTCATTCTGTCAAAAGGTGGTATCTATATTGATCCTAAAATAATTGAAGAGATTAAACGAATTCCTTTCCCTCATAACAAGAAAAATATGCAGTCATTTCTTGGGAAAATTAATTTTATTAAAAAATTTGTCCCTGAATTTTCGCAAATTGTTTTACCTTTACAAAACATGATTAAGAAAAATTTTGTCTTCAAATGGGGACATAATGAAATAGAAGCATTTGATTTAATTAAACAATCAATTGTCAATGCTCCATTCCTGACTACCCCCAGTTTTCTTAATCCTTTTACATTATACACTTTTTCATCGGATACATCATATGTTGTTGTTTTAACACAGCTGAATGACAAAAAAATGAAGCACCAATATCATTTTTCAGTTGAAATTTGCAAGGTGTAGAACTAATTTATACATCTGTCCAAAATCAAGAATTTTCTGTCTTTAAGGCTATAAATAGTTTTAGAACTTTTATCCTAAAAACTCACACTAAAATCATAGTTCCATTCTCTGTAGTGAGACCACTCTTGATGCAAAGAGAATTAGGAGAGAAGAGGGCTAACTAGGTTACCACTTTACAAGAATATGATGTAGAAATTAGACCCTCTAAAATTGTTAGAGGTCAAGGTTTTTCTAGAATGTTTACAGGAGCATCCCATCTATCATAAGAGAAATATTGAGGTAACAATGTACAAATATCAGAGGTAAGTCTCAACAATGCACAATTACAATATGTTGATCTTATATTCTATTAGAAGAATGGATATGCTCTGAATCAACTCAGTTACAAAACAAAACGAGATTTAATATTACAGGCCAAACAATATGAATTAATCAACGATGTGTTATTTAGGAGAAATTTTGATTCTATACTTTTAAGATGCTTAAAAAAATCTGAAGTAGAGAAAGTCTTGCAGGAACTCCATGATGGACCAGTTGGAGGACATTTTGGAGGAAATACGACATCACATAAAATCCTGCATGGAGGTTACTATTGGCTAACACTTTTCAAAGATGCTCATGAATATGCAAGAAAATGCAAAGTGTGTCAAAGTGCATTTGGACGATAAATGAAGCAAACATTCCCATTACATCCAGTCAATATCGAACAACCATTTGAGTAATGGGGATTAAATATAATTAGTGAGATTTTTCCTAACTCTACTAAACAACACAGATATATTCTCACAGCTACATATTACTTTACTAAATGGGTGGGATAAATTCCATTAAAAGTAGCCAACTGTAATAATATCATTGATTTTATCGACCAAAATATCATAACCAGGTTTGGCTTACCTACTTCTTTAATGTTTGATAATGAATATTACTTCTCAGGAACTGATATGATGGAATTTGCAATTAAAATAGGTTTTAAACTTAAGTATTCTGCAAATTATTATCCGAAAGGAAATGGCTTGGAAAAATCTACAAACAATAACTAGATTAGAATAATCCAAAGAACTATTGTTCAAAACCAATGAAATTGGCATAAGTCATTAATATTTTCTCCTTGGGAAGATCGAATAACTCAAAAAACTTCTATTAGAACTTCTCCATTTAATATTGTCTATGGAAAATAATTTGTACTTCCTACCAATGTAGTTATTCCCTCTCTTTCCTTAGTACAATTTATTGATGAAGCTCCTGCTTCTTCTTTTAGAGGAAGAAAGAGAAAAAGCCAACACACTCATGCACATCATCAATAGATAGTAAAAGACTCATTTGATTCAACTTCTGTTACTCCAAAAAAAATTCAAATTGGTGATCTGGTATTGAAATGGGACAAAGCGCATGAGGAAAAAGGTAAACACACAAAGTTTCAAAAACTCTGGCTAGGTCCATTTCAAATAATTGAAGAAATAGGCCCATCAACATTCTTATTGCAAGATCTATTATGAAAAAAGGAGTATTTTCCTGTTAATGGGAATATTTTGAAAAAATACTTTTCATAGGAGGTAACCCCTTCTATTCCTTGTATACTAGTGTCTTTTTCTCTTCCTTAGAAAAAATAAAAGTTTCTTAGTATAAATTTTTGGCTTTTAAAAATAAAATCTCAGATGATCCTTTTTTATTTATCACTTATAGAAATAAGAAGTGTTAAGGAAAAAATCGAAAGATTTGAAAGAAAAATAGATTTTATTTTCACTAAAAGACTTAATTTCACTGAAATTATTTATTCTATGATGAACACTCATCCTTATATGGCATGATTATTCTGTTATTAGTCAAGAAAATTATCTTTAACATAGTAAAGAATCTTTTACAAAAAATCAATCTAAAACTCAACATTATCATCCAGGATCCTCAAACGGACCAATGATTCACCCCATCCGGGAAAACTTATAAATTTTTGAAATAATTCAAAAAATATTATAAATAGAAAAACTTAAAAGATAATAAGTCTCATCAAGAGCTTGTTTACCATGTTCATAGGGAAATAGATAAACTGACATTACTAATACTGCCTACCAAAACACGGTAATGACTTGAGATTATATCAAGAGGACAAGGGGTCTCATCAAGATTCAGCTTGATCTGTTTAATTACAACTAGTGAACGACATTGTCATCATTTGGTTACCAAGCCAAAAAAATGGCTTTTAAGTAAATAAAAATATGATACAAAAAAGAAAAGTTTCAAAAAATTAGAGTTTACTTTTGAAATTGTAAGAAACACTAGATGGGACAATGAATCATTGCTGGGTAAAAGGTAACCCTCCCAAAAGCTTAAATTTCCTATTGGAACAAAAGCTCTACCTGTGATAAAAGAGTAAAATTTTATAAAGCTAATCTATAAGAGCCACCTGCTCTACCTCTTTGAAATGAGTAAATACTGATATAGATTTTCATACTTATATCTTCAAAAGAGGGATTATTATGAATAGTAAATAAGAGAAATTCCATTGCTTAGTAAGATATTATTTGTTTGAAATTCATTCTTGCAACTATTTTTATTTTCAAAAAAGTTTTTAGAAATTTCAAAAAGATAATCAGAGATAGCTGGTTCTCCCAAGTGAATCACCAATTGTTGTGCTATACAACCCTTTAGAAATAAATAGGAAGTTTATTTTTATCTTTAAAATGAAAAATTTAGGAAATAAAGTTTTCTTTTAGTTTTTCCGCTTTATTCCTTAGTGCGCATCGCAAACCGCAAAGCTTATAACAAAAAAATACTTGAAATCCATTAATTCATGCAGGCTGTGAAATGTTCTAAGCCTCTTTCCAAAGATATGTTTAAAACTTGCAAACATTCCAATCATAGTTATAGTTTGTTATGGCATCACACCTCATTTAAAAACAATCAACTTATAAATAAATTCAGTATAAGTTGTGATTACGCAGACTCAACAAGCCAAAAAAACAATAAATATAAAGCTATAAAGTCCCATAAAATGCGGCCACTTGACTTCTTGAATGCGCAATTCGCATTTTGCATAACTTAACCGAAATAAAATTCATTACCGCATAAAAGTTGCAATGTGCAATTTGCGTAGATCGTATTTCGCTGAATTTATGGGTAAACATCACCAGTGGTAAAAGTTATATGTTTAGATATTCGAATGAATGGCATTTAATTACTCAAGCATGTGAAATGAATTATGCCGAATCAAAACGAAATTCGAGATCTAACATCTTAAGTTGATTGATAGCTATTTCGTGCGAAGGTGTATGAGATTTGATTATGAAATGATTATTGACAATTAATATCCTATTTAATAGTTCATATCTATTTTTGCATGTTTGATAAAAACAATGAATTTGTCTCTATTTTCTCTATACTTGTAATATTCGCTCTCTTTACTTGAAATCAGGAAACCACTTAACGGAGTGAAGAAGATTAAAATGAACAAAAAAATGAAAAGAGATTGCTCAAACACTGTCTATTGAAGACTCAGACATGTCTCCCTTATTTTCAGACACCACCTACAACAAGGATTGTGGCAGTTCATCATGGGAGGAAATGTATAAGGTTTTCGAAGACGGAAATTCGAGGGTAATAACCAAAGTCGCTACAACAGGCATGAAAGCTACTTCAGACATGACTTGCCTCGATGCTGCATGTTCATTCGTCCACAAGGTAGCCGCAAGGCCAAAAATTCTCCCTTACACAGACATGGTTAAGTGGGTAATTGACCACTGAAGCATAGATGACAGAAAATTTAAATATTCAAGAAGTTAGAATACTGGTTCTTTTAAGGTAGAAGATTTACAAGCAATGCACCATCTACCACCCCCCCACGTAGAAGAAATATGACAAGGATTTTCTACAAAGATTTAGAGTAGAGCATCCAAACGTCATGAAATTCATCAAAGAATGGAAGGAAGACCAAGGAAAGTTTAAGCGAGATACACTTGGTACGTAACCAATTGCCCAAATTCCTTCCCCTTATTGCTATGTTGCCGGTATATTATGTATATTGTTTTTAAAACCTAATACCACTAGGTTTTCAATAGATTAGGTCCCATTGATTGACGCAATCGTCAATTCCTTAATTCTAAATTGGGAAAATATCCTATCTGATAGTTTACCCAAACACATCAAATAATATACGAATAAAAGTAGTGTTTCATCTAGAGAAATACCTGCCTTTTATATGTCTTCCTATGTCATGGATGCAATCTTCTTTTCTTCTAGTTTTCCTAGCATGGGATGGAAATGGACTACCCAAGACCCTACCCCAATCCACATATACCACAGAGCCCTTTGGAATTCATACTTCCATCTCCATTTTTATAAAAAATTTCATGGAGTCATGTTGCCTATGCACCAGATGATATTCAATAAGAAAGCCCCTATGGTTTCCAAAGATTCTAGTGCATATATTCTTTCTGTGGCTAGGTGGTTTATAGAGGAGAATTTTACATATGTCAGAGTATTTGGGAGTTATTCTTCTCCCGACGTCCTACCATATTATGCTCTTGATAAGTTACTTGCAAGAAAGATAACCTACCAGCTTGTTAATGGCATTACTAAAAATATGAGAGATGCTAAGAAGATCGTTTGGCATAATTTCCCTTTACAGTGCGGTACATTTTCACTTTTTGATACTGGCCATACGTACAAGGAGGTTTCGAAGATTAATCTATTGAATTTTTCAGAAATGTTGAAGAGGCTGTATGATCCAAATGATGTAATTAAAAACTACATCACAGAGCTCAAAATGAAGCCTTTTGTAAAGGAAATAGATGGATTTGATGATCTCGTCCAAGGCATGGAAATTTTTTTAGATATAATTAAGTTTGCAGCCAGTCAAGTTAACCAAGATGATTTGGAAGCCTTCCAAATATACAGAAATAAGGGACTGGAGAGAGTTCCTCTAAACTTTTTAAATATTGAATATGTAAACAAACCTACTCCAAGTATCAGCTTAGATAATGAATCAAACAACATGTCTCAGGATGAATCGGGTCAATCAGAGCATCAATATCATAGTTTGGATCATTCTGAAAATGAATCTAAATCCGAAAAGGATAGCCCAGAAAATATAATTGTCAGGTAATCCAAAAGCTAGAGATGTAAGAGCAAAGAGAAAGTAATGGATCAGAGTAAGCATCTCAATAATTTCAGCACAATTATGACACTCTTGACCAGTCATAAAAGTCCCAAACAAATAATTTGAGTAGTGAATGGGATCAGTTTTTTGAAGCAATTAAAACTCCTAAAGCCAATCCCAATGTTGATCAAGTTACTATTTTTCAGACACCTGAACATTCCTGGAAGATAGTGGAAACTGTTAATCCACTACAAAAAATTCCAGAAACTCATGATCAAGAGATCATACCAGCCTACCCTATAGAAGGAATAGTTTTAAAAGTTGAGGAAATTACTTCGCTGGATATATTCTATAGTCCTAGTTATAAGGCTATAGTCAAGAGAAATAAAAGTGTAAGAATTGATGAAACAATCTCAAACCTCAGAGATGAATCTATTGATGTTTTGTGGAAGGATTCCTTATCTGATCCTACTAAACATGTAACTAAATTATCAAAGTATGCAGGGGCATATGCTACTACCACTGTTGATAAAGCTACTGAAGTTATAATTTTTCTGAAGAAAAAGGAAGACAAAATACAAGAACTAGAGAGGTTGTTAGATGAGTAAAAATCTAATTCCAGCGAGAAAATGAAATCAAAGATGGCCCAATTTCAAAAGTATTTTGAAAAGCTTAAATTGCAACCTCAAGCAGAACTCACTAATAAGAAAGCACAATTGGAAGCAGAAACGACCAGGTTACAAAGCCAACCACAATTAGAGAAACTCATAAAGAAGAATTAGATATAAATGATATGTTAAAGCAACAACAAGAATTATTTTTCCAACAAGCTTCTATTATTGACTCTTATTGTGACTCAAATGACACACTGATCTAGCAATTAGCTATCCAAAAACGTGAATGTGAGAATCTCGAGAAGAAAATCAATGAACACATTTAGTGGCAAGCATCAAACTCAGGAAAGGAATCTAATCTACCCCAGGTAGATAAGTTTCATAAGGAGATCATATTCAAATATTGGGAAGCACAAATCAAGCAGGCAGAGAAAGTAGCAGTGAAAACATCAAAATTATCAAAGGAAATTATTGAATATGTATGTGAACATCTCGTGAAAGTAGAACTTATCAAAGAGTACACGTCTGAAGTGTTTTCAGAAGTAAAACAAATAGAAACATAGTGGAAGCAAAAGGGAGACACACAAAATGAAATAATTAAAAAGGTAAATAAGTTTGATCAAGAAAATTATTGGAATTTTCTGATCAAACCTTATCATCAGTACCAAATCCTGCAGTCTTTAACATATTCAAAAAAAATATCGCAGCTAGTACTTTCAAACGTAGTATTCAAGGGAAAGGTTAGATCAAGGATTTCGTAGCCAGCTCAGCTCAAACACATGATATATATCTGTCAACTTCATGTCCAAATCCAAAAGAAAGGGAGGAATTCATAAATCATATTGTTACTTTATTTTCCTATATTGTAGTTTAAGTTATTCTTACAAGGATGGTTGTTTGAAACCTCCTCTATATTTTTGTAATAATCTATTTTAGAACATAGTTAGTTTAGTATTTAAACCCCTATCATGTATTTAGAGAAGGGTCCAAAAAATTGTGTAATATTCCAAAAATTTAGCCTTCATCTAAATGGAATATTATAGTTTTTTTTATCACTAGGTAGGTGAATAAGTGGGTGGGGAGACTCATAAAACCCCTTAGGAGGAATAATAACACTCCTAATGTGAAAGAAGGAAGAATAAGCAACTGTATTAAGCACCTTTGGCTATGAACAGGGATTGGATCATGTTGATTTAGTCAACTTTGACCAAATCAACAGTGTTGTCATGGAGGAGTGGCCTTTATGATGAGACAACGCAGTTTTAGTGGAAGACAACTTGCATGAGCTTGGTGGAAAGTATGGATGGGACCCAGTTTGAGGAGGTTCACATGATATATATGGAGGGGATGGAAACCATTTGTATTCATGTTTTGAGATTATTATTTGATATTGGTCTGTTTAGACTTTTGCTTCCTCTTATTGTTTAGCAGGGTTGTTGTGCTGTCTAGCACAAAGGTGTTCCTGATCAGGAATCCCTACCTCATCCTCATGGAATGAGATGTTCTTTGACCTGCATTTCCTCATTCTATTATTCTAGCCAAGCTACCTTCTTCAGCTACAGCGCAGCTTCTGTTTAGAGTTGGGTTGTGTTGCAAGGTGCAGCAAAGGAGGATCACATTGAGCTCTTTATGGGCTTGTTTTTCAGTGGAAAGGTAGCCTATCCATTGGAGGATCAGAAATGAGGGATCCTGGGCATATTTTCACATTTTTGGCATTAGGCCAACCATCTTCCATCCCTCACAGTGCAGTCACAATTCTAAACTGCGTTATTTTTGGAGGCAATTGCTGGGAGGGTTCATTGAGCTCATCAAGAGGGTCTATTTTTGAATAGAGGGATCAACATTCTATTTAGAAATAATATTGGAGGAGGAAATAATCATTTTATATCTTTCATAGCATCATTTTATTCAGATCCAGTTTTTAGTGACATCTCAACCCAGGGTTATTTGTCACATTGTATATTTCTTGCTATTTCTAGCAATCTTTTTCGGGTTGGCTAGAAATCATGTATTAGATCCCACATCTTCTTTCTTGGGCATTTATTTTGTTTCCATCAGCCATATTACATTCATGTATGTTTACAACAACATATACACTGATATAGACACCATTTTCACTGCTCTCCAACATTCTATACAGTTGTAACAACTAATGTGCTAATTGTTCTGATCATTGGAGGATTGTTCTTATTGCTTGAGTGGCTTGTCCCTCAAGATATTTTGTATATTGTTGATGATATATTAATAAAATTATGGCTTCATATTTATCCCTCTTATTTCATATTCATATTTGCTGTGTTTTACATTTTTATGTCTTGTATTACTGTTATTTCCCTTTTGGGATATTACAGTGGTATTGGAGCATAATATTGGCTCAGCTCGTGCATTCATCCAATATGTCACCATGAGGAGAATCTCTTCACCAAAAGAGGAGATGTACAGAAAAAAAAAAAATAAGACTCCATTATTTGGAGGAAGAAAGGAGGAGGAGCTCTTAAAGCTTCTCTTTCAAACTATGCAAAATATCAAGGGAGATCTCAAGAAGATGAGAAGAGAGAGAGAATCTGTAAAGGAGTTTGGATCTAAATCCAATTATATATTTTAACATGATGAGTGTGAGCATGCAGCTACACACAATGATTCACAGTGCAGTCATATTCCAAGATCTGCTATGAGGGAGATGGAAGAAGAAGAAATTCCTAGGAGGGAAGTTCTTAGTGATTATCTGCAAGAATATGAATCTCAAACTAAGAAGTTTAGAGATCTTATCACTTTCCAAGAGTTTTTCAAGATCAAGGTGGAGAGGAGCAAGAAACATAACATGGGTAGATTTTTCATATCTACTTTTTATGGGTCACCAACATGTTCAGCTAGAGCTTGGGTGGAGGAGTTACACACCTATTTATAGCAGCACCAAGTTCTGAAGATGAAGCCATCAAGGTTGCAGCACTGCATTTTGAAGGTAAGGCCTATGCTTGGTGGATATTTTAGTATTTTTCATTAATAAATGAAAATAATTCTTCTTATGCAAGGTTTACTAAAATATTACTGGAAAGGTTTGATGGCAAACATTTTGAAACATCATTGGTGGAACTAAACAAACCAAAACAAACAAAACCTTTACATATGATGGAGGAACCTATAAACTCAAATCCACTTCAGAAAAGTGTTGGAGAAGCTCACATCCTGCATACTACTTTGCTAGAGGCAAGATCTCTATCTCATATCCTTGGACAAGAAGGCATCAAGATCCCTTTTTCAAAAGAGGACCCTCTTATTGAGAAGGTGACTCCCATTCATATTGAAGAAGAAGAGAAGGATGGGGGCAACATCGTTGTCATATCTAGAGCACATCTAGCACCTCATGCAGAAGTGGATGGAGCACTTTCTCCAACAAGAGGTATTCTTGTATCATTGCGAGGAATTCCCCAGGATCTCATATATGGAGGTCAAGGCACAATCAATGAACAACATGATTGTGAAACATTTCAGATGGAAGGAGAAGGTAAGAAGGAAGGTTAGCATCACATGATGAGGATCACACACCCCTATATATTTCAGAGAGCTAATTCAAAGAAGAAGCAAATTGATTTGCATTGTGAGGGCAGGGACAAAGTTGTCCATCCATATGTACAGTCTACTCTTGACATTGATGTCTCATTACATGGAGGCATTCCACCAGGGAGACCACCAAATCAGGAGATGATGAGGAAAGCTCCACATCGGATAGCACCACTCTTAGATCCCAGAGGGGTGGATACTTTGGAGGGGTCTATTACAACGTAGAGATTTTGGGATTGAATCAAGGAGGATGGAGACATTCTCCTATTTTCAGCATTACCGACTCTCACTACACATTTTGCACTGATAGAATTTGTTGCAGTGATGGAGGATGGCACCTTCATGGTGCAAGGGAGTTGCTCCATGGATTTGGAGAAATAGAGGGTACTTACTTTAAGGAAGGAATCCTCCATACATTGGAGTAGATGGAGGCCACTCATGCTTACATTGGCCAAGATCAGGGATTCTTTTTGGATGGGAGCTTCTCATGGGAGGCCAACTTCCAAAGGTTAGCACTTCTATTTGAGCATGAGCAGCTGCATGATGGGCATGGCAGAAATTTGGAGGATGAATTTGGTGTGAGGGATGTCAAAGGATAAGACAACAACAGGTGGGGAGCTTCATATTCCAGATCTTCAACGTTGTCTCTTAGGAGGATTGATCCATATTGGAGGTCTCAACTCTTGGTAGAGTACTTCAAGGATCTTGATGCTTGCATGATTCTTGATGACCTGGAGGGGGATGATAGATACATGGTGGTTAATGAGATCATATATTTTTATGGCAGAGTCTTCTTGACTAGAGTTTCTGAGCTCAAGAGGAAGCTACTACATGCAACACATGTGGACTTTATTTCGATGCACTTTGATGCATTTCATTCTTTGATGGAGGAGTTCACTTGGGAGGACATTCAGCAGGATGTATATCAGCATGAGGAGAGATGCATAGCCTAGATGGTGATGAAGAGGTTGTCACAACCACTTCCCTACTCATTGAGAGTGAGGGAGAACTTTCAGTTGAGCCATTTCAGCTCAAGGTCCAAAGTACATGGTAGATAAGGTACAATTTTGCATTATGATTTGTACATCTTTACTTTATATGAGAAACATGTTGTACAAAGGAGAATTATCCCTTCTTTCACATTATATTATCATGTACTTAAGGCAAATTGCAGCATTGAGGTTGGCTATTCTATTGGTGGTTTGTGGGGGAAGCCACATGATCCTTGGTGTGCACCATTGGCACCACATTTTACTTTCATGATCCTATCTTGTAGGATGATTGTGGCAGAAAAAAAGTGGTTGGAAAGACACTTGTTATTATTATTTTTGAGGCAGGCAAGGGATGCACTACGCTGGTTCCATGTGTGGAACTATGATCTACTTTTCGGTTGTCATATGTCAACTTGTTTTCTTTGGTTTTTGCTTCCAAATATTTTTGATGTTCTTATGTTCATGGGAAGCTTTGTTTGGAGAGCGGGACAAGAGTTGGAGGTGCCCATTGGGATTATGATTCTACCTACTTTACATGTTATATGTTTCAGTAGAAACAATGGGAAAACCATGATTTCCATACTACATATCTTTTCTTCATATGGGAGGAGCCATTTGGAGAACTTGAGTTCTTGGAGGAGGAACTTCATGGCTGATTTGTTTGGTGGGGTAACTTAGGTCATTCTTGGAGGTCATGAAATTTGAGCTCAAGGTCAGAAAAAACCCCATACCTACCATAAATGGAGACACAAACACCTTGGATGGGAAAATCTAATCTCTCCATACAGCCCCAACACATTGCATAAACTAGGGGTTGAAGATTTATTTGTTGAGCTACCTAGAATGGATCATTTCGTTTGGATGATAGCATGGGTATGGGAGACTCTCATTGGGGATGAGATTCCATATGTTTATCATCACTCCTACCTTGAGGAGGCCATTGGATAACAAGAAGGTTTCCACTTACACCTTCCACTTTCTCATGATGTACACCATTTGGTTTTGCATACTTGGGAGGAACCATTGGAGGGCATATTTATTGTAGGTTATGTTCAGCTGTGGTGGGAACTATTGATGGGGAGGCCACAAGAAGAGGAAGGGAGGAATTTTTCTCCACCTCTATAGTTTATTGAGGACAAGCAACATTTTGGAGGGGAGGACTATAATATTCCAAAAATTTAGCTTTCATCTAAATGGAATATTATGGTTTTTTTTATCACTAGGTAGGTGAATAAGTGGGTGGGGAGACTCATAAAACCACTTAGAAGGTATAATAACACTCCTAATGTAAAAGGAGGAAGAATAAGTAGCTGGATTAAGCAATTTTGGGTGTGAACAGGGATTGGATCATGTTGATTCAGTCAACTTTGATCAAATCAACAGTGTTGTCATGGAGGAGTGGCCTTTATGATGAGACGACGCAGTTTTAGTGGAAGACAACTTGCATGAGCTTGGTGGAAATTTTGGATGGGACCCAAAGTGAGGAGGTTCACATGCTATATATGGAGGGTATGGCAGCCATTTTTATTCATGTTTTGAGATTATTATGTGATATTGGTCTGTTTAGAATTTTTCTTCCTCTTGTTGTTTAGCAGGGTTGTTGTGTTGTTTAGCACAAGGGTGTTCCTGATCGGGAATCCCTACCTCATCCTTAGGGAAGGAGAGGTTATTTGAGCTAAATTTCCTCATTCCAGCATTCTGGCCAAGCTACCTCCTTCAGCTACAACGTAGCTTCTATTTATACTTGGGCTGTGTTGCAGGGTTCAACAAAGGAGGATCACATTAACCTATTTCTGGGATTGTTTTTTAGTGGAGAGGTAGGCTATCCACTGGAGGATCAACAAGGAGGGCTCCTGGGCATATTTTCACAATTTTTGCATCAGGCCAACCATCTACCATCCCTCACAGTGCAGTCACAATTCTGAACTACGTTATTTTTTGAGGCAATTGCTGGGAGGGTTCATTGAGCTCATCAGGAGGGTCTATTTTTGAATAGAGGGATCAACCGTCTATTTAGAAATACTATTGGAGGATTAAATCATCATTTAAGATCTGTCATAGCCTAATTTTATTCAAATCCAGTTTTCAATGACATCTCAAACCCAGGGTTATTTGTCACATTGTATATTTCTTGGTATTTCTAGCTATCTTTTCCAGGTTGGCTAGAAATCATGTATTAGAGCCCACATCTTCTTTCTTGGGAATTTATTTTGTTTCCATTAGCCATATTACATTTATGTATGTTTACAGCAGTAGCTACTCTAATATAGAGAGTGATGTCACTGCTCTCCGACATTTTATACAGTTGCAGCAACTCACGTGCTGATTGTTATAATCATTGGAGGATTGTTCTTATTGCTTGAATGGCTTGTCCCTCAAGATATTTTGTACATTTTTGCTGATATATCAATAAAATTATTGCTTCATATTGATACCTCTTATGTCATATTCATATTTTCTGTGTTTTACATTTTTATGTCTTATATTGCTGCTATTTCCCTTTTGGGATATTACAATTTTTCAAAAACATTTTCAAAGAATGCACTATTGTGAGTTTGTGAATAATTTCATGAATTCATGGAATACATCTGTTATATTTTTACAATTAAATTTGTTTAACTGATGTTTCACTACTATACTCTTTAAATTTCTTGAAAGTGAAGAGGAGCAGATCAATTACTGTCAGTTTACATGAGTAGAAATTTGTACATATGGTACTTTTATTCACTTGTATTAAGTCTTACTTTATAGATTTAAAGTATTTTTTTTATTGCATTATATGTTTGAAACATTATTATAGATGAATTTTACATGCACTTTTGTTCTAATATTTGTCTGTGATTTCTTATTGAATATATAATCACACATATGAATGCAATATATTTTAAACATTTATTCTATTAAAACTACGTTGTTAGAAGAATCATCTTACATAATTTTCATCTCTTTCAACTGTTAAATGATCTATATTACTAACAATTGAAGGATATATCTTTAGATCCCATAAAGGAAGAAACACCCCGGGTATACAGTAGAATAAATAGTTGAGATAGATGCATATGATAGATTAAAATAATTCTCCATTTTCATATTATATAATAAAAACACACCCTCAAAATCATCCTTATTGGGAAACTAATCCCATTATCCTCATTCCGAGCCACAACACTAAACGGAAAAGGAACTGCTTTCAGGTCCAGACCGGGTGGTTTTCCCCCTTGTTTCGAGAGTGGAATTATGAGGCCTCAACAGGTTATAACTAGCATAAAACCATGGAAATAACAGTGTGATAACATTCATTAAGTTTTCACATTAATAAGTACAAAATCAAGATAACTTAGCTTTCATTAATCATAGTTAACAACCAACCGGGTTCGAGACTTCCACGTACCACCCAACCATAAACATGGTTGAGCCAAATATCTCTTCATCCAGTCACCTTGGTGCCATATTCCAAGCATGAATGTGGTTTCTCATGGATAAACCAATCCAAAAATGGTCAATGGAATCTAGAGGTTAAACCACCTCCACCCTCACCATACTATGATCACACAAAAAAAGGTTATTTGATTACAAAAATGAACCAAACTTGGAATGCCATCAAGAATACATCACTATCCTTGAGGAATTTTTTAGTCTCCCCATCTCTTAGGCTTTACCTCAATCCAATCCTGGATCACTAGGCCCTAAACCGAGACACCACCCTTAGGGTTTACTTTGTATCCCGCTAGAACTAGTCAAGGGATTCTTAGGCCTTTCGAAATTTTCCTTCATACCACCTTCGCCTCAGATTCTAAAATGGATCTAGAAATTACAAAGCTCAAAACCAAGATCAAAATCCTAGCACACCATGGCATCTGGAAAGAGGAAAGGCAAGGCTGAAATCCACTATCAAAACCCAACAAAAGCATGCCACCGACAACAAGAGAACCAAATACAAACATGCATAAGCCATGCATGTCCAAACTATATATAAAATCAAATATGAATATGTTACCTACAATTATTCCTCATGAATCTGCTAGGTCTTTCTCTTCCTTTCTTGATATTTTATTTCATTTCCTTTCCTTGTCCTTCCTTTTATTTATTTTGTCATTCTTCGCTCAACGCTGAAATGATCCAAGAAAACTCTAAGTTTCCAAGAGTCTGAGAGAGAGAGAATAATGAGAGAGCTCCAAAACTAAACTAACAAAAGGTACCAACTGATCCTCAGAAGCATTTTTATAAACTAGGCCTCTATTTTCTTCATTTTCCATTATTTTCCTTCATTTTCCTACTCACATGCAACCTCTGACCTTTTACCTTCCTTTTCTCCTAATTTACTTTATTTTCATAAATAAATGTGCCAAAAATAATTTTTTCCTCCATAATGCCTTAGCCATTTCCTTTTTCCATTTTTCCTTAGCCATAAACACATCCAATGATGCCCACTAGGATATCTTTGCCCAACATTCAACTTGTAAAAAGTGTCCCTTAACTGTGTTCTTATTTTTTCCTTTATTAGCTTTTATTACACAAAATTTTCCCCATTTTGTTATATTAAATGTCACGTGTTAACTTCATGTTTAACGTGGAATAAATTTCACATCCCCCTCATACTGGGCTATAGAAAGTGGGTTTTAATGCAACAAGATTTTTTTTACTTTCAATTTTTATATGGATATGACGTTGGAATTTGAAATAATGTGTTGTTAAATATTATATGTCACCCCAATATGAAGTGTTAAATTAATTACATGTCTCCCTCACACTAGTTAGCATAAACAACCTACTCACATGAAAATAAAATTTTTACTTTCAATTAATTCATCTCTCTAAGATTGACGTAAAATTATTTCACTTAAGGTGGAAATTCAAATTTTTTATACATGGATGTCATTGATATATTTTTGTCATTACTATTTTTTTATATGTCAATTTGATGTTGAATATGGAAGGAATTTTACATATTTCTCATATTGGGCTATACAATGTTCCTTTTGAGACACTAAGGTGGTTAGAAGAGCTACAATTGTAAAAAAAATTCAAATGCCTTAATTCTTTGCTAAATTAAATGTTCAAAAAAATCAATAATGAATATGAGAGGCAAATAGAAAGGAATTGATATATGTTCACCATATATTTTATAAATATAAAAGTGTTCGTCTTGATAGTTTTCTAGTGGAACTCTATTTGGTCTTTGTTATTTAACAAGGGTCATCAAGGAATAAAGGTTAGTGGAAAGAATTTAATAACATATGATGCTATTTGCTTATAATTAATAAAATAATTAGATAATGTTACCTCTTTTGAAAATTTCATCTACATCTCTCTTTCAATCTACACTTATAATACCTTTGAAAATACCACAACAAAAAGGTTTAAAAGGTTGTTGTCTAACCCATTGATTTAAAATTGATATCTCCTATTCATTAACCCATGTATTATTCATTCATCACATATTTATATTTTGTGATGGATCTATGTCATAGACACTATAATTTAGGGAAACCATGGACCTATATTATATTTCTGTATGTCCCCCATCCTTTTATTATAGAGAAAGTTTGGGTAAGAAACTAAAGCAAGCTATGAGATTTGGTAGTTTTAAAGGAATTAAAATTTAACACTCCTATTATTTATCTGATATATTATTCATTCATGAAATATTGGTGTTCTATGATGGATCTAGGAAGGATAATATAAAACTGAAGGAAATCATGGACCTCTATTGCACTACTACAAGTATCTAGATAAATATTGAGATCCGCTATTTACTTTGTGGGACTTTTGAATAACATTATATGTGTGTGTGTGTGTGTCTATATAGTAGGCCTAAGTTGGAGGATGAATACAAATATTTGGGTATTTCTAAAAGATAAATTATTGTTTAAAGAGGAATTGGCTTTGATTAATCTCAAAGTCGGACAAGAGACTAAATGTGTGGTGTAATTGTTGGCTTTCAAGATGTGGCAAAATTGTTTAACTAAAAGTTGTTTTAAAATCCATACTTATGTACTTGAGGTCTTTATCATGTATATCCAAAGGTGTTTTAGAGTTTCTCATAAGAATCAATTTCATATTTCTTAAATGCCATACTTTTTTACTTCATTTCTTCTTAGTTTCAATGCACCAGTTCATCTCATAACATACACATACCAAATTACTTATTTACTTATTTATTTATTTTCTGACTTGTCATTGGCGACAAGGTTGAGACACAACTATAAACTATACAAATGTATAAATCAATAGCTATAATTACTTAATATGCTTCACTTATTGATAATAACAAGTCTATTTCATTTAGGATTTAGGAAATCATACAGGGAAAGTGACTGTTATCTGGGTCAAACATTAATTTAGTTATATCAAGGGATTAACTCAACCTCTAGCTTACTGTACATACCTAACCCCTTACCTAGGTTAAGGATCTACGATGTAACTAGAAAAAACTTTTAGTTTCATCCTACAAATAGGTATGAGTTAGGATTCCTCCTCAATTTTTCATCTCGAATCATGATTATGAAATTTTGTCTTTTACTCATCAAGTGCTTTCCAACAGTATGCATTTGTATTAATTCCAAGCTTTGGGCACAAACAATAATGAAAATTTCATTTTTTTCCATTCTAGGCCACATTATCAATCCATATTGTCAAATAAACTTAATTCATGTTAGACCTCATTCATGTGGCACCCCACGAGATCCACATCCACTACCCAACTATCATACCAGGCATATTTCTATATTGACAAATTTTAATCCTTATGTTTTCCCTATTCTCCTAGGCATATGATATGTTAATATACCAACACTTTGGTTCATATGACATGTTGATATCAATATTCAATAACCCATACAATGCAAAGATCCAATGGTATGGTTGTAAGGTTATATGGCTATACTATTAATATTACAAACATCTCTTGCCACAAATTTATCCAATATGCTAATATAGCATACCAAGGTATTAAGGTTTAGGAATTTTTTACAATGCAAAAAGTCTAATTTCTCAATAGGATGAGGATCAATGACATCTCATTATGCTAACTGAGCTTGTCAATATATACTACCACACCAATTGTTCTTACAATCATTGTATGATGTGACACATCCTTTCTCATGTGGAAATGTTGATATGTCCTCACCACATGACACTACTAGCCTATGTCATGTGTCACTCACCTATGCCTAATTGATAAAAAAATCATTATATGAGGTTCACATGTGTCCTATGTATGGCATAGCAACATCATTACTAAAATACATCATGATTTTATCCCTTACATGGCTCCATCATAAGGTTTCACATTAGACGTCAACCTTTTGTCATGGTTTTCTTATGTATTCCATTGTGCACGAGGTCACAATATTGTAATTTTTTTGGAAAAATAATAGATACTCCCAGTCACTACTATCAATAAACAAAATATTTATACCAATAAGTTTTTTCAAAATTGTCACCATTTTACTAGAGCTTTTCCATTAGTTTTCAACGTTTCATCTTGCCCTCATTGTTTGGAAAATTTCTCTTTATATTTATTTTTGGTTGAACGAAAAATACTTCGAGTTGTTGCTGTTGATTGATGAAATATTGGGATGAATAATTTACCATATATTGATGTTTCATTTACTAGAAATACTTCCATATTAGAGTTTAGGCGATGTATATATATTTTATGAATACTTGCTATATCTCGACTCTCGATATCATATTAAGATTTTATTTCTTTTATCAACTAATATTATTGATCCATGTTATACCAGTCAATTGACCCTTTTGTTCCATTATTTTCGAGAAATAGGAAATTTATTGTCATGTGGTGTCCATTATAAGCATATATTAAAGTGTTGTCTACTAAAACCCTTCAACTATTTGATATGCCAATAGAGTTAGTTCTTGGACATGAAATCTAGTTTTGGGTGCTTTATTAATAGAGGAATAAAGGTTCAAAATTGAGACATAATTAACCTATGGAATAGTTAGGAATATTTAGCAAGGTAATATGGTTTAAGAACCAAATAATTTCTTACTATAGAGAACTAGGGAAATAGGTAAGTTCCATACAATTTTCGCTTGGTAGAAGGGGGTTTATCCTTCTAAGGACAATAAAAATACCTGGAATATTTATATATATAGAATAAAGGTGGGTAATTTACTTATCTAGATTTAAAGAGAATGGAAGAGGCCTCCGAGTCATATTCACTCAACTAGATGATCCGAATATTATATTTACCCCCAAATTTATTGACTGAAGTGTAATTACTCCCATAATTATATTTGTACGAGTTAGAAGGATATGCATGTAGAATGAAATGTTATAGTTTTGTTAGTTATAGGAATAAATAAGGCTCAATCAAATCATTTGTCTACATTAAAATATTTATAATACATGCCGTTAGCTACTATCACTATGTCATTCGTATATGATTTAGTTAAACAAGGAGGAGTAAGGGAATTCTCAGAGATTCAATAGCGAAAGAATTCCTTCTCAAGTAAATTCCATTAATTTTGAATCTAAATTCATATCATTGTATTCAAAATCATCATGGATATAACACATTAAAATTTACCATGTTACACTCATCAATATAGTAAATTTTTTTTCTCACAAGTAAAATGTAACCTACATCAACTAATTAATATTTGTATTCAGATATTTCCAAACTATTTACCTTTATAGATATAGATTAATCTTCAACAACTATTAAATATATTTATAATCAAGATTAAAAATCACTCTTTGTTATCAGCTTATATAATGGATATCCCTTATACAATTAATACATATGAATTAAATCAACATACACAATGAAATTATAAGAAATTAACCAACATAATATCGTTCACCTCACTTTTTACGTTCACCCTCACTTCTTACATCAAGATGTTGAGAGAGAGTGTTGTAGTTTATGATTGATGTAGTCTGATGCCAATTGAAGGATATCCATATTTTATCCCTTGTATGTTGGCTGAATATGACCGAATCATTAGTTAACCTCCCAAACAATCCTTGGATACCCTTATTATACAAAAGGTACTCTTCTTCCACACATGCCTTGAGCTACAATGGGTTTATAGGAATGATGAACACATTATTAGCATGGAGGTGAGTTCTCAATCTATTGTATTTGTTACAACCCCCCTCCAAAATTTTGGCTTATACTAAATTTTAGAGAATTCCATGGTCTTATTTATTTTTGTTGCAAAAATTAAGGTTCATTTTATTTCTTTTCTTAAATTTTTGTCTCCCCTTTCGCAAGATAACAAAAGTGCCGTCTTTGGCATGTTGGATGTCATATTGTATGTATGAGCTAGTTATAATGGTTCCAAGAGCTCATATTTGTGCAAATGAGGTGTTATAACCTTATAAGTATCTGTCACACTCATTTCCAAAGTTTGTATCATTGTCGCACAAGTGTCGTCGCATTTCTTGTAAAGTGTATCTTTGGTGTTGCACTTGTCGTAAATGGTCATAAAGTTGTCACACATAGGAAAATTATTTTTTTGTATTCCATGGATGATCTATGTTGTTTGAGTTTTCAGAATATTCTAAGTGTTTCATCATAGTCAAATTTCATCAATGTTCACACCAATCTCATTAGTCCCACACTTAGTCATTTTTTGAAAAAAACTTCCCGACTAAGAAACTTAGCCAACACGTTATTCATGCATGGAATATGAGTGTTTGTAAGACTATTTTGCAGATGTTTTTATTTAATGTTTTCTTCCACATGTACTACGGTAGCTTAACTATTTTGGTTATTTTAGTGCTTATCTTGTTGAGAATGTGAATTAATGGTTGTTATTTTTGTCCCATCACTGCAGACTATTCTACAGGATATTAGGCATATATTTCTCAATTGTTGGTTGTAACGACCATCACATCCCTTTTAGAATATTCCACTCGATGTTAAAAGGACCCTTTTATTCATGTGTGTATCTTCCTGAGTGATATTATTACCTCTCTCTTAGATTATCACATGTATCTCTCCCCATGCGGTAGAAGAAAATTCACATACTTGAAATTGGAAATTCGCTAGGCACACCCCATTACTTTTCAAAAGTACATATTCATCCCTCTCTGTTGCTGATAGTAAAAGCCAAGGAAATTCTTTAAGAATATGGAAATCGAGCCTTTATTTCAGATGGGACTCCAACACCAAATGGTGTGAGTTATAACTGGGACTTCATCTTGGGGATATCACATGAATGTTGACGGATCCAACACCATCAAAATTTCTAGCTCTAGCAGGAGGTTAACCATTATTTTACGTCTCATGAACCCACCGATCATAACATCTTATCTTCTGATCAAGGAAGAAACATTCAATGCACTTACCCCACTCGTGTTTCTGAAGTTGGCGATTCTTCCCAACCACAACCCACTGAAATTTTGAAATCCCATATAATCAACTGTGTTCTCTCCGTCTTATAACTCGTCTATTTGTAAAAGCAGTTGGGTTGATCACATGATTACTTATTCTTCCATATTTTTCACTGAAGAAAATTAACACCCCTACTAGGATAGTGGTGTCCTCTCTTAAATATTTAGTTCTTGCCACCATTAAAAATCTAGACGAATTTGTAGAAAAGAAATTAGAACCTCCAGTTTTCACTGGTGGTAGTGAAGGTAACCCCTTACTCTCAGACATAACTTTCTGCGAGTTGAGTGGTGATGAATAAGAAGAAGATCCATCAGAATCTGACAAATAAGGGGAGAAGAGCGTAGAGGAATACATGACAGACTAAGATTTGGATTGGATGATTCAGGTCCCACTTGAAATTATGGGTATGATGCACAAGATGCCAAAGTAGTCGGAGAAGCTCCTAATGAAGTATGACCCTGATAAAATAGTGAAGGTTGAGAGCATCTAGACAACTTTTACATACATCTGCAACTGCTTCAGGTACTTCATGATGATTTTGTGTGTATAATTTTCCCATGTACCTTGGATGGTAGAGTAGCTATATGGTATCACAACCTTTTAGTGAACTCCATCTAGAATTGGAGGGGGTTTGAGAAATTGTTCCTTGAGAAATTTATTGATTATAAGACCTCTGCCATGTTATTAAGAGAATTGGGTAATCTAAATATGGAGAAGAAAGAGAAAGTGAAAGAATTCAATCAGAGGTTCAATTTCTTTTTGAACATATTTCTAGAAGATACGAAACCTCATGAATTAATCACTATATATTACTACACTTTTTCCTTGTCGACGAGCATTTTACAGTTCATGAAGCGAACTATGAAACCATCACTTATGGAAAACTATGAAGAGCCTATCATGGTTGAGAAAGACTTGAACAAAACCATAGTGGTCTTGGATAATGAACAAACAATGGCTCTAAAGGCACAAGTAGATGGTATCAAGCCTTTGTAAGTAGGGCGAAAGAGAAATAATTATCTGATCTCGGGAAATTTTCCCTCAACGTTAAGAATCTATCAAATGAGTTGGAAAAAATAAAATAAAAGCTAAATTGAGACTGATGTGAGAAGCCTCTACGATACAAATTTCTTAGGAGGATTGTGAATTCAGGTAGAAGCAATAACCAACTAGAAAAATATACACAAAGTTAAAATGTTGCGATGAATCTTGACAACTTGGGAAACTTGGGCATGGACATATATTGTTCATATCATCAAGACTATCATTCTCATAAAAATACCCACAATGGAATCACACAATGAACTCTCTTGTTACACATCTTTCGTTGTGATGCTTACTGATGAGTTGATCGAGCTCGAAGAAGAAAAGGAGGAATCTTTTGTAACTGATGAGGCTGAAAATGTTGAGCACCTATAAAACATGTTCAATGTATACTTTTAACCTAGAAGAGCACAACTGAGAAAAAAACTTCGAAGACCAACCGATATGACTTAAGATGCCAAGGATCGGTCGTTACAACAGAGTTGAAAAAGAAAAAAGTCAAAGAAACCTTGTTAAGGAAACTCAGTCTGCCAGTCAACTTAGTGCAGAACAATCAGATCAAGTCTAAGAAAGCAGTCCTGACAAAGGTTACTTCCATAAATATCAATGACAAGACCATCGCTATATAATTCACAAGTCAAGCTACCTCCCCAAACATTTCGTCTTCCCTTCTCATTGTGGACTATAAAATAGTTTAAGACATGAAGAATGTTTGTGCGAAAATTTCATTGTTTGTGTTAACAAATACCATGAACCAACGAGACGTTCTCTCACGCGCACTTGGGAAATCCACCACAGGTAACAATTCCCCTTTGTGCAAGGGATCAGGTACATCTTTGGGTTCCCTGAAATCAGTACTTCATGCTTTAACAATGTAAGCAAACACACTCTGCCCTCCATTTATCTTAACATTTGAAACTCCCAACTTCAATGTACAAAATTTCTTGGTTGATTCTCGTGCATTAGTTAATGTAGTTCCATTATCTATCACAAAGAAAATCAATGCAAAGTGGGATAAAATAGATGCATAGGTTATTCAGTTGGACATGATATTCTTTCACATGGTTGGTGAACTCAAATATGTGATCATCTTCTTATCATCTTACGAGTGATTTTACCAAAGCATAAACATAATTATTGTGGACATACTAGAGGAATACAGAGTTTTGTTAAGTAGGGACTGGTCAAGTAATTTACAAGGATAATTTGCCACATACTGGTCACACTTATAGCTTTCATATAAGGGCATAAACAAACATATTTGAGTGAATTCATAAATATAAATGAAACACACTATCACTCCCTTGAATGGACACAATGATCCAATGGATTTCAGAGACCTTATTTTCAGAAATTTCTTCCTGGAGACACAATTGGGGTGTTATCTTGCACAACCATTCTAAGTCCCACCAAAAACACAGTTCGAACTCCTTCCTATTCTAATTGGTGAAAATTAAATTTGTACAATAAGTAGTGGTATTAGTAGCACTAGTACTAGTGTAGTTCATGATCCTCGTATAGATAACATATGGAATTTGTACCTTTATTGCTCTAAAACAGAGGAAGGCTCTAGAGATGGTTGCATTTTAATAGACCCACTATAGAAAGAACACTTGATCTCGAGCCGCTTGGAATTCGAGTGCACAAACAACATAGCTGAGTATGAGGCACTCGTCTTTGGCTTACAAAGAGCCATTTACCTCAAGGTTGAATCCTTAAAACAAGTAGGTGCCACCATATATTGTATTTCACCTCATATAAAGAGTTACCAACAAGAGGTATGGTGTTTAATTTCACATTTCCAAGATTTTTATATCGTTTTCGTTCCAAGAGTGCGTAATGAAGCTCTGGATGCATTAGAAAATGCTACTACTAGGTTGTCACCATTGAGGGACAAGTTTTCTATAGAAAATATTTATAAACCATTTGTCCCAATAACATCACTAACTTACGTGTTTTTAATGATGACCAATAGATAGTGTGCTTCCTCGCGAATGCTGATGCATTCAAAGATGCATTGATCAATGAGGATGAGCACAAAAATTCACTCAAGGATGCAGCTAGATCAAGTAAAGGAAATCTCATCCCAAAGGGTATGATATCTTTATAGAAGTTGTAGGACCTATAAAATTGCTTCCTGGGACCTTTTAATGCCAAAACCCATAGTTCCATGTTGTTGTATGAAAATATTAACTTGGGAACATACAAAGATCCAAAATATGTCAATCTTAGTACTTGTTGTACACCATAAGGGAGAAAATTCATTATCCACTTATTCAAGCAGTACCAACATGTGTTTTCATGGACATATTATGAGCTAAACAATTATGACACGTTAATCATCCAGCATGTGATACCAATAAAATAAGGGGTTAAGTCATTTGATCAAAAACTGAGAAAATCACATCTGACACTTCAACCGCTCATTTAGAAATATTTAAAGAAGTTCTTGGATGTTAAGATCATATACAACTATGACACTATACCTTGGTGTCAAATTCAATCGGTTTCAAAAGTCCGAGGAGATCCTTTTGTGCGTTGATTTCCGAAATCTCAATCGTGCCTCGGAAAAGGATAATTACCCTATGCTATCTATGGAACAAATTTTACAAATAATATCGGGGTTTGAAATGTTTTCTCTTCTCAATTAATATTCAGGCTACAACCAAATTATGGTCTCAGAACCTGACAGATTCAAGACCACCTTCCAAATTAAGTGTGTGACACTTGTGTTTAAGCGAATTCCATTTGGGTTGGTCAATGTTGGTGAAACTTTTCAACAAGCTATGGACATATCATTTCACAAATTGATTGGGTAATCTGTATCGGTATATCTTGATGAAATAATTTTTTTCCAAATTGACGTCAGATCACATACATCACTTAAATAAAATTTTCGAGCAATCCCACAAGTACGAGATATCCCTCAATCCAAATAAAATAATCTTTGCAGTGTTCAAGGGTAATCTCTTGGGCCACATTATCGCTAAAAGTGGGATTAAGGTATCCCTAGAAAGGATCATAACAATCATGCAGATTCCTTTCCAAGTGAGAAAGAAGGTCATTCAATCCTTCCTAGGGAATATCAAATTCCTCCACAAGTTTATCTCTGATTATGTTCATATTGTAAAACAAATTCAGGAGATGGTGAAGAAGGTTTCTATTTACAAATGGGTTAAAAGGGAATAACATGATTTTTCCCGTATAAAAAAATCTCTCACAGAAGCACTCGCGATATACAACCCATATTTCAACAAATATTCCTTTATCTACACCTTTGATTTTGACACATACCTTACAGTCATACTCACGCAGAAACATGACCTAAACAATGAGCGGTTAATTTATTTCACGATAAAAAGTCTACAAGGAATTGAGCTAAACTAGCCCACCATATATAAGTAGGATTACGTAGCTTATAATGTGGTTAAGAAATTTTGGCCCTCTCTATTGGAGAATCATTTCTTTATCTTTTTTCTGCACCTAGCAGTCATATCACTGCTTGTTCAACAAGAGCTGGGTGAAAGGAGAGAAAGTTAGATGACTAGTTTGTAAGAATATGATATAGAAATCAATCCAGTTCACATGATCAAGGGCCATGATCTTTGTCGACTAGCAGCAAAACTAGTGGACACAAAAGAAGAATAATATCCTTCAATATGGGAGAAATAAATTGATATGTACACGATTGAATGAGCCTCCCCTGCTAACAGCACAAGTCCTTGGTACATGGACATGCACCAATACCTTGAGCATGGAGTCGTTCCCTCCCATTTTTCCACACAGCAGAAGAGGGCACTAAGGATTAAAGCATTATATTACCAGCTGATGCATGGGGTGCTTTTAACAAAGCACCATAATGGAGTTTTTCTCAAGTGTTTGGGCGCATGTGATTCAGAAAAGGTATTATGTGATCTCCATGATAGACCAGCCGGGGAACACTTTTTGGGCAACACAACGGTGCACAAAATCATGTGGGCCGATTAATATTAGACCACACTATTTAGATATGCTCATGCTTACACTTTAAAATGTCTAGTTTTTCACAAGTGTGATG
The DNA here is from genome assembly GCA_034641835.2 of Pinus albicaulis. NCBI lineage: Eukaryota > Viridiplantae > Streptophyta > Pinopsida > Pinales > Pinaceae > Pinus > Pinus albicaulis. The sequence goes on from CM076580.1 coordinate 1,067,108,488, forward strand.
GAAGAAACAAGAGCTTAGCCGCCCCACTGCAACCTATTGCAGTGGAAGAAACGTTTCAATAGTGGGGCTTGGATATTATTGGTGAAATATTTCCACATTCATCAAAGCAGCACCACTACATTCTCACTGCTACATAATACTTCATGCAGTGGAGAGAAGTAGTTCCACTAAAATAGGTGAATGATAAAGATATCATCAAATCCCTATGATAGAAAATCATTAATAGGTTTGATGCACCTACTTCACTTGTTTTGAAAATTCAACGTATTTCTCATCGTTAAAGCTTTATGACTTTGGAATGGAAAATGGAATAGTATTGAAGAATTATGCTAACTACTACCCTTAGGGGAATGGTCTTGTTTAACCCATGAATAAGAACTTGATCTTCATCATTAAGAATATTTTATTCTCTGAGCATAGGAATCAAAACTCTACTTTGTTCAATTCTCTATGGATTGATCGAGTCATGCCTAAGCCTTCCCTAATCACCTCCCCTAAATTCCTGGTATATGGAAAAGAATCCATCCTCCCACTCAACATCTACATCATTTATCTCCAAGTATCCCAAAAATCCCAAGGAAATCCATGTATTTTAGTGCAACATAGGATGGAAATATTTCATAAGCTCCAGGAATAAATATTGAAAGCCAAAGAAACAATCTTACTTCATCAAAATCGTATCAAGATATGATTCAAAAATAAGTATTTGGGAAGAATAACTTTAGTGTGGGTTACTTAGTCTTGAAATGGGATAAAGCCCACGAAGATAAAGGCAAGCACACTAAGTTCAATCCCTTTGGATTGGACCATTCACTATACACAAGAAGCTTGGCCAACACATCTACTTCCCTCAATCCCCTGATGAGAAGACTGACTCTATCCCTATCAATGGCCGAGAATGCAAACACTATCTTCAATGAACATCAAGGGTTGTTTCACACACTTCTACATATTCTTATTTTTCTTTGTTTGTTATTTTTCTTTTTGTTTGCCTTTTTTCTTGTTTTGTTTCATTATGTCAATAAGTGTTGTAAACGTCCATGTGTTGGTTTCTAAGATAATGTATGGCTGAAATAAAAGGAGCCTTGTGACACTTCAACATTTGTTTAACCTTTGTTCCATCTTCCTTGTATTGGTTATTTCTTTGGCCTATGATTTTCCAACAGAGAATATGATCTGCCCATAAAGAGAGTTTTGGTAAAACCATGAACTCATGTCTATCCGGAAAACCTTGTGCCCATATTCGGTTTTATTTATTTATTGTTTTCATGCTTATCCAAGCAGTAAAAAGGGATAAGGGGAAAATATAAAAAATCCAAACTGAATTAGAAGAACCTATATAATTCTCTGAAGAATCAACCTCTCCTAGTCTAAATAAGTTGAGATCCCTCTTCCACCAAAAATGAATAAGTGTTAATGCAAAGTCCTTTTTTCAAAAAAAAAAATAAAGGTGAAAGAAGAGAAAGGATTCATGTGTGGAGAGGTAAAGAAAGAAACCTCATTGGGCTATTTTTCACGCTCGCTGATAGTGGAGAAATGTTTTTTTTCTTGAAGTGACTTCGTCGGGGTATTGTCCAAGCCTACTAGTAGCGGAGCAACACCATACATGAAAAGTTTATACTCTAAAAATATTAAAATCATGAGCTTCATTGTTGCGTGTGGAGCCTTATTTTCATCCTAATTCAGAGGTATTTTTTTCATCTGGATGTATACCCCAGGAAGACTATACATCCCTCCACGCAGGGGGATGCGGGGCTCACTTGTCCCGCCTACGGGGGTCCCGGGTGTCGATCCCCCCTAACTTGGGGGTCTGGGGGCGAGCGGTCCCTCGCCAAGGGTTTCGGGGGCAGTGCCCCCGAAGTTAAAAATAGATGTAAAATTTCCTTGGAAAATATTTTCATTTCATAGTCAATCTGGGTCGTTCATTAGGTGGATGATCTGACGGTAGAATTTATCTTTAATGTATGATTTTTTCCCATAGAAGGCAGCCCCTCATTTTTTATGAGGGTATTTTATCGTGGTTGTGTTTTGTATGTGCATTATGAGCATGAAACAGAAAGGGGGAATGTGAGAGAGAGTAGAGGATATTACAACGGATCTGTTGTAGGTTGTGTCTCTTCATGTTGCTAGATAATATAAAGGAAGGACTGGTTTTTCGAGGTGGACGTAGCCCAAATTGGGTGAACCACGTATATCTGTGTCTCTCTTATTTTATATGTTTTATGTTTTTGTGCTTCTGCATATTTTATGTGTTCCATTTCTCTATCATATATAATTTTTCTAACACTACCCTCCCTTGCTTGAAAAATTGTGATAAAGGTGAATATTTGTTGAGTTAAACCTAATTTTCATGATGGGGACTTAGTCTATTCACAGGGTAATTGGGCAAAACAAAGTGATCTGCACAATGAATCAATACTCCCCGAAGAACCAAGTCCTTGCAAAAAAGAAGTTAACTAAGACAAAGAAGTTGGAATTCTACCAGTGTATCACTATGTGTTGTAGTCGCTACAACCCCCCTCCGAAATTTTTTCTTATACTAAATTTCAGAGGCTTCCTCAGTATTATTTATTGTTGTTGCAAGCTTCGAGGTTCATTTTATTCATTTATTAAAGTGTTGTGATCTCTTTCATAAGAGAAGAAAAGTGTCTTCTTTGCCATGTTGGTTGTCGTATTGTATGTATGATCCTCTTCTAGTGGTTCCAAGAGGTCATATTTTTGAAAATGATTTTTTCTAAACTTGTAAGTATTCATCACACTCATTCCCAAAGTTTGGAGCACCATCACACAAGTGTCGTTGTGGTCTTCGTAAAGTGTATCTTTGGTGTCACACTTATCGTAACTAGTTGTAAAGATGTCACACAGAGGAAAATGTTTTGTTTGTATGCTATGGATGATAAACGTTATTTGATTCATTATAATGTGCTAAGTGTTTGATTACAGTCAAAGTTCATCACTATTAACACCAATCTCACCGGTCCCACATAGAATTTTTTTGAAAAAACTTCCCAACCAAGAAACTTAGCTTCACTCAACCTCCCTTGAGCTACACATTGCATAGTATTGGCCCTAAATTTTTTACCTTTCTACTTAGTACTGTGTAGTGACGAGTAACTACCTCCCAAGACTACTCCATTGCATAATTTTTGTGACCAATCCTTGAACTTGACTGATATAATTGTGTAGTCATTCCCTCCAACCCGACATGGACTACGCACTTCACAACCTCAAGCTTCAAAATATTTCCTTGAGCCCTAGAGTTGCACACTGCAAAGTCACCCATGCCTTCCTTAACACCTAGAACTACGCAGTAATTTCTCCCAGTGCTTATCCCTATAGCCTCTCCCACTGGCTCCATAAATTGCACAGACATGTCCTCAAGCCCAGATTGAACTGCATAATGTGTAGTCTCAAGGCTCAAGTATTCCCCTTTCTTTCCTAAGTTGCAAAGCTACGCAATCACCAAGTCTCCTTATCCATCGTATCACTTCTTCTAGGCTCAGTTCATGGATCCAAATGAATCATCTTAGGTTAGTGTTTTCGGATTGATGTCATCCTGTCATGAGTGAACTATAAGAACATGTACTCTATCATGTCATGAAAAGATGATGAAGGAAGAGAAGAAGGAGGGAAGCACACTAAAAGACACTCTTGTAGTTGAACTCACAAGATGATTGATCAAGAGAAAGTGAAAGGACACTAGTTTGCGACCACTATCCAAGACTTGAGATCATTGAAGACTATTAAATTTCCACGATCTTAGGTTTAGGTTAGAGTCTTAAAACCATCGAAATTACCAAACCAAGAATCACAACCAAAAATACTTTGCACAGTAGAAGATATAAAGTAGTAAATCACACATGCACAAGTACACACAAATTTTAACAAAATTGTACAATAATGTAGAACCCAATCTTCGTTATATTAAACCAAATTTGAATAATACAAAAATATATGGTATACAAGATACAATGAAAAACATTTCTACAGCTTCTATCTCCAATCTCATGTTGTCAGTCCTTCACTTTCGTACTTCTCACTATATGCCCTTTAGTCCTTCAAAGGACAACACAACGAGACTCCAAGAGGGTTGCCACCTAACACTATTAGAAGTCACTTCTGGTACATGTGCATAGGCTAATCCAATTTTTTCTCTAGGTTGGCCAATACCTGAGCTCCAGTCTACTAGGCTAGCAGTCACCTTAGTCCATCAAGGTACTGCACTTCAGCACCAATCTTCACCCAACCTTCAACTCCTCTTCATCACCTCAAGATAGCTCATCTAGGGCTACTTTAGGTAGCCAACACATTGCCCTCCACCAAGCCAAATACTACACTGCAATATCTACACCGATAAAGGCTTACGATCACCCAATCAAGCCTCCAAATTGAGTCCCAAAATATTCCCAAAAAAAACAATCAAAATTGATCCAAAAACATAGATCTAAAACACATTCAATTCTACTACAATATTGTTGTATTGTTATCCTTGGTTAGGGCAAGTTAATGCTGCAACAACCCTTCATAAACCAATCTAACAACCTCCTCTTTGTTGTGGCCTAGGCAAGGTGAGATGGCCTCCTCGTAGGTCATTTTTCTGGGCAAGTGGCAACCCTTAACACCCCCACACTAGCCTATTTTGAAGAGGATAGGAATGTGACCTACCTCAGCTTGTTGTGGCTCCCTAACAACCCTCCAAAACAACCTCCTCTTACCTTTGTTTGACCCTCAAACAAACCTGCAATAATATGCAATAGTCTCGACCTTCCAACTCTTCTCCTTGGCCTTCTAAAACAGTTTATTCACCTAAAACATCCCTAGAAATAGTGTTGAACTCCTCACTTCCTTGGCTTCTCCTTGCTACAGTTATCACAGAGAATTCCTTGCCTCCAACAATCTGCTCCCATGTGTAAGTGTTTCACAATGGATGGAGAAATGATCTTACACTGACCTCCTATATATACCATAAATACTCGGCTCCAAAATTTCATCTTTAGGGATTTCCCAGCTATCACAAGCCTAAAATAACTTTAGGAAGACCTTGATACACATGTGAAAAACCCATTCAAAAATTCATATCTCACTAATGGAAACTATAAATTTGATGATTCTCGAAGCGTTGGATTCTCCTTTCTACCCTCTATCATCTCATTCCATCACATTTCTAAATTTCTCCATGGAAATTCCCCAAAACACATTTGGTGCAAAACCCCATGCTTGGGCTCCAACCCCACAAGTTATTATTGTGGCACTTTTCCCTCCAATCCACGAACCCTAGGGCTTGGTGTGCATCCCTAGCTACTCACAAATAAACTCTCGCTCTTAGTGAGGGTGATACTTATAATGCTAGGAAGTAAGTCATCATCCTCATCACTACTCACAACACTCGCCAAAGTCTTGGTGCTCACAATCACAATAATCCTTGTTCTGTGAACTACACCTCTCTCGGAAGTTATACTGTCACTACTTGAAGCATCCTGCGTCTTCTTCTTATCCTGTATCGCTTTCCAAAACCCCCATAATTCCTTCTTGGTATACATGGAAGAACCCTTGCTCCCCACTTACCACACACTCTTCTTGGGCTTCAAAGTATCCTTGTGAACCCGCATGCTCTCGTTAGATCTTGACACCCTATAGTCTATGGAACCTGGACCTTCTTCTCGGGAACCTCTACCTACTCCTGTGAAGCTTTCACCTGCACCTGATTCTCTGGAACCTGTACTTGCTTCACCTATTTCTCATGATCTATAGGATTTCCCATTAGGCCACGATATCATCGTAGCTAGAGGATGTAGGGTTGGGTCTTGCCATCCCATCCTAGAAAAATACCTTAGTCCCCTTCTTCTCGGTCATCAAAACATAAATCATGTTATATCTGAGTCTTGGTAGAAAAAATACATCTAGACCCACATCACTCATGTTGTATTCATCCCGAATGGCACAAATATTGGTCCTGGGATCTCCAACTAACTCTTGTTACCCAACACCATGTGCAAATTCAAGTCCCATTTAGCTAGAGCCTCAAAAAACTCCTCTTACCCTATCATATGCTTCATCGTGCCATTCTCCACATACCATCCATTCTCATTGATAGTACCTTGTGAGAAATGAGAGATCATAGCAAAGTCCTCCTCATCTAATCTCCTACTGAGATGATTTGTCTTAGATGAAGTGGAAACACTCGAAACTTGCTTTCCTTTTGTCTTCTCATAATTTCCCTTCTTCTTCATTAGACATCATGATGAAAAAGGATCCATCTCACCACAGTTGAAACACTTGAATTTACTCAAGTCCTTCTTTGGCTTACCCTTCATTTTCCCTTAAAATCCACATCCTCATTTGCCCTCTTCAATGGATGAATATCCTTGTGTCGCAACACTTCTTGAATGAAGTCATCCCATAGTCTATTCTAGTCTGGTAATTTATTTCTAGAAAATGATTCCTTTGATGAAGTACTTCCATTGCTTGGTGAACCCTGTCAAGGAAATCCTCACCATATCTCCATCTGAAATTTTCACATCGATGACAACAATCTCATATTTGACTTGAGACAACCATGTCATAAATAAACTCACTCCTTCACCATGTATCATCTCAGTGGACTTCAATGTATCCTCCAATACTAGTACCCCATTCTTGTTCTTATTCTAGAAAAAAAAAATTGAAGATCCATCCACATCTCATGTGTGGTTTTCTTCTCGAACAGATGAGGTATTAGGGAATCATTCACACCATCTAAGATGATCAATATCTCCTTCATATCCAGCTATTCATATATTTCTAGATCCTTAGGGTTTCTTTTCTTCTTGATGGTTGTCTTGGAAAAATCCCAAATCTTGTTTACCTACAAGACCAACCTGATCCTTGCCTTGCAAGGAATAGAGTTGGATAACCCCTCCAACCTATTCTCATACGAGATACCTCCCTACAAATTTGAAATTATAACCTACAATGTGACCAACTCCCTCTCACATTTTACTTCACTACACAACTTTGATTCACTAACTTACATAGTAGCTCAGACACTCTCTAATACCATGTTGAATTTCCATGATATTGGGTCTAGATTAGAAGATTAAAATCATTGAAACTACCAAACCAATAATATCAACCAAAAATACTTTACATAGCAGAAAATATAAAGCAGTAAATCACATATGCTCATGTATACAAATTTGTTAAGAAAATTGTACAATAATGTACAACCCAATTTTTTTATATTAAACTAAATCTAAATAATACAATAGCCTATGGTATACAAGATACAATGAAAAAATTCACTGCAAATTCTAAGTTGTATCTCATCATGTTGGCCCATTGCTTTTGTACTACTCACTAGATGCCACTTAATCCTTGAAAGGACAAAAAATCGAGACTCGAGGAAGGCTACCACCTAACACTATTGTAAGTCACTTATTCTTCATGTACACAAGTGCATGTACACAAGCTCATCCAATCTGCTCTCTAGGTTGGCAAATAATAGAGCTCTAATCTTATAAGGTAGCACTCACCTTGATTCATCAAGGTAATGGACTTCAGTGCCAATATTCACCCAACCTTAAACTCCTCTTCATCACTTCAAGATATCTCATCTAGGGATTCTTTTGGTAAACACTTCCCTACACCTAGTGAATAGAACCCAATACTACACTTCAATGTCTACATCGATGAAGGCTTATTGTCACCCAATAAAGCCTCCAAATTATCTCCCAGAGGCTGCCCAACAAAGTGATCCAATTTGACCAAAAAAAATTGATCCAACATACATTCAACATTGTTGCAATATTGTTGTATTGTTGTCCCTGGTTAGGGAAAGTGCATGTGAAAAAAACCCTTCATGAACCAATCTAACAACCTCCTCTTTCTCGCGGCTTAGGCAAGGTGAGATGGCCTCCTCATGGGTTGTTTTTCTAGGTGAGTGGCATCGCTTAACACCCCCATGCTGGCCGATTTTGAATAGGCTAGGGCTACGGCCTACCTCGGCTTGTCGCGGCTCCCTAACAACCCTCCAAAACAACATATTCTTACCTCGGTTTGACCCTTAAACAAACCCGCAAGCATCTACAATAGTATTTACCTTCCATCTCTTCTCCTTGGTCATATACAACACTTCAACCACCTGAAAAACCCTAGAAATAGTCCTGAAATCCACGTTCCCCTAGCCTCTCCTTTTTGCGCTTATCACAAAAAATTCCTCTCCTCCAATGAGTTACTAAGATGTGTAAGTGTTGCACAATGGATGGAGAAATGATCTCACACTTACCTCAAATATATACCATAAATAAGGGTTCAAAAACTTCATATCTAAGGGTTTTCCAACTGTCACATGCCTAAAATAACCTTAGGTAGACCTTGAAACTCATGTGAAAACCCCATTCAAAAATTGATATGTCACTAAGGACAACTCAAAATTTGATGATCCTTGAAGAATTGGATTCTCCTTTCCACCCTCTATCGTCTCATGCCATCACATTTCCAAACTTCTCCATGGAGATCCCCCAAAACACGATTGGTGCAAAACCCCATCGTTGGGTTGAAAGACCACAAGTGAATCTTGTGGCATTTTCCCCTCTAATCCATGAACCGTGGGGGTTGGAGTACCTCCCAAGCTACTCAAAAATAAATAAAGACTCCTTAGCACTAAGGCATGCCGAAGAGAAAAGTGTAGAAATTAGTATACACTAAGCATGCATACATCTAGATTCCCCTAATCTCACAATATTTAACTTCTTGCAAAATAAATAATTATTCCACTGTTAATATTTTGCGGAAAATTAATTGCGAACACATGTGAAGCATAAATAAAAACAATCGCACATAACACAGTTGTTTAATGGGAAAGCTTGAAGCTGAAAACCCTGACTATCATATATTATGTATCATGGAGATCATGTAAAAATCTCATACAAATCTTAGTACATCAAGCTCTCAGTACAATCAATCGTCACACACTAATCAGGAAAAATATGCAAATCCGTGCACCGATCATTGCCCTCTTGCTAGCCTGCCTCCACTGCGCAATCCCTGCTGAAGAATAGCTCTAAATGAATTCGAATTACCCTTTCCTAGACTACGCAATCCTCATTAGCAACTCCAATGTGTGTGTGATGCAATCAATGCATCACTATAGTCACAATAGATCGTCCATCTTACCCTTTCACCTATCTCTCCACTGGGTCTCCACTGGAACTGCCATGCACTGTAGTTAACTGATGTATCGTTCTGTTGATTAATGAGTTATTATTTGTGAATTAATTAACTAATTAATTCACTCCACTCTCGCTAGTGTATCATTCAGTTAGACTAGATACAACTAGCTCAACTGAGTCTAACTAAGTTAAATTGAATACAACTCCATGAAATACTCTTCCAACTCTGTCATAACTTTTCCACTTCAGTTCTAACTGAGTCCTTCATGCATGAACCACCAGTTTCCCTTGGGAATTGCATAATTCCCTCAGCCCACTGATTTTCCAAATCTGTGCACTGAAACAAAGTTCTCGAAGAGAATAAGTTGTTGCTTAATGTCGGATTATTATTAAGAGCTAATAATAATCGAAACTTCTATTTTTAGATCGACGATCTATAAATAGACTTCGCCCAATATTATAAAAATATAATTTTATCTATTTTTCCAACTTGATCAACCATCCAAAAATAGCGTCCTGCAACTTTTGAAATATGATAGACATAGTCTAAAAATAGACTTGTGCCAAAAATAGCCTGCAGACCCACTTAGTGAAGGGAACTCTTTTCACTAAGCTCATCATCTTGTTGAATATAAACACTCCCTCTCAACAAGATAGGGATTATCCTTCACCCCGATCCTGCCTCTATGGTATTCAAATTTTCTTCTGGTGAGCGCCTTCGTCAGAATATCTGCATTGTGATCCTCCGTAGGAATGTATGGAGCAACATGATCTTTCGCTGCACACAATCTCTGATATGATGATACTAGATATCAATATGTTTAGATCTATCATGAAACATAGGATCCAACGAGAGTTTAATGCAACTCTAATTATCACAATGTATCACTATAGGATCTAAATGTGAACCGAAAAAACTGACCAGGATCTTCCTCATCCAGATAGCCTCACATGCAGCTTGACTTGCTGCCATGTATTCTGCTTCACCTGAACTGAGTGCCACGGATATATTTTTCCTACTGTACCAAGAAAATGTCGTATATCTGATACTAAAAAATCCCTCCTGATGTGCTCTTTCTGTCTGTTGGGCTGCCTGCCCAATCTACATCCGTGAAGCCATGCAACTTCACCTCATCCTTCTGTCTATACCATAAACCATAATTAGATGTGCCCCTGAGATATATTAGGACATGCTTGTCTACCTTTCAAAAGATCTTGGTAGGCTTAACCATCGCTTGTGAAAGCTGTTTCACTACATAGCACATGTCCGGTCTTGTATTAACTAAATACATGAGCGAACCCACCAACTGTCGATAAAAAGTGGCATCCAATGCCTCTGCCGATGTAGCATCCTCTTTCCTCCAATTTCCTGGAAGAGGAGTGTTGATAGGCTTGCAGCCTTGCATGTGAAACTTCTCAAGTATCTCCTGGGCATACTTTCCTTGAGACACAAATAGTTCACCTTCCCGCAGCCATATTTCCAATACAAGAAAATAATGAAGGAGGCCCAAATCCTTCATCTCAAACTCCTTCAAAAGATCTTCCTTGCATGAGTGTATCAACTGCTTATCACCCATTAGTATTAAATCATCAACATAAATAGCAATGATTAAAAGCTTACCCTCCACCACAATTTGGTACAGGTTTGCATCTCCCTCACTCTTGGTGAAGCCAAGTCCAGTGAAATTATTGTCGATCCAAGTGTACCAAGCATGAGGTGCTTGCTTCAGCCCATATAGAGCTCTTTTGATCCTACACACATGTGACTCACTGCTGAAGATCTCAAATCCTTCAGGCTGTTCAATGTACACCTCTTCCTCAATTATCCCATTAAGGAATGCAGTCTTCATATCCATTTGATGAATGTGCCAGCCCATCTATGTTAAGAGAGCAAGGATGGTCTTTATGGAAGAATACCGTGCGACAAGTGCAAAGGTTTCTTCATAGTCTATCCCCTCGATCTATGAGAAGCCCAAGGCAACAAATATTGCCTTATACTTCTTGACGCTCCCATCAACAGCTTTCTTTACCTTGTAGATCCATCTTGATCCTACAACTGATTTTCCCACCGGCCCTGGAACAATCTCCCAAGAACTGTTTCTGACAATGGAGTCATACTCCTCCACCATGGAATCTACCCATGTGGGCTCCTGCACTACTTCTTCAAAACAATATGGCTCTATCACGAAACACTTGCTCATAAGAGCCATGTATCCAGTAAATCGATCAGGTGACTGTCTCTATCTGCGCTGTGATGTAGGGACTCCTACATTCTGTGCCGCATCAAGCTTCAGTCTCTCAGCTTCTGTGGTACGCTTTCTACCTTGTTTGATGTTTGGTTCTACATGAGTGGACTCCTCCACTCCATGAATCTCCCCCTGTGGCTGATCCACATCTAGAGGCTCATCTTTGGGAACAAGAAGTTCCTCCTCTACATGCAAGCGTAGCTCCCTCTCGAGCGACAAATTCATGGCTTTCACCTCATTGAATTTTATATCCCGTCGCACCACAGTCATCCGACTGTATGGAAAATAAAAGCAATAATTATGGGGTGTTTCTATGTACCCCGCAAATATTCCAACTTCTGCATTCGACTCCAGCTTCTTCCTGGCGTCCTTTGTCACATGAATGTAAACAAATGAGCCAAAAATATTCAAATAATAAATATCAGGCTTATTACCAGTAAAAGCTTCTTCGGGTGTACTCATTACAAGTACTCTATCAGGACAACGGTTTTGCACATAAACTGCAGTGTTGTATGCTTCCGCCCACAAGTGCATCGGTAGGCCCTAGTCATGCAGCATCGCTCGTGTAGCACCCACGATCGTTTTGTTCTTTCTCTCTGCAACCCCATTCTGTTGTGGGTTATGAGGTGCTATGAGTTCTCTTCAAATTCCTTCTTTTCTAGAGAAGTCTTTAAATTGTCCCGAGATGTATTCACCACCATTATCGCTCCGTAGAGATTTCACTCGCTTCCCCTACTCCTTCTCCACCAATGCTTTGAACTCACAGAACTTTGAGAATGTTTCACTCTTCTTCTGCATGAAGAAGATCCAGCATCTACGAGAATAGTCATCAACAAATGTAACATAATACCTATGTTTTTTTGTTGAAGGAATCGAGAAAGGTCCACACACGTCTTTGTGAATTCTCTTCAGGATCACCGAAGCATGGTTCTCCTTCTCATGAAAGGTGGTCTTCAAAAACTTACCCATAGTACATCCCTTGCACTGATCTGACTGCGCAAGAGTACCCTTGGGAAGTCCAATATAGATCTACTGCAAAATCTTCAAAGTGCCATGGTGAAGATGGCCCAATCTCTTGTGCCATAATTCACCCTCATCCTAGCTCACCACTTATTCTACTTTCCCCACTATTGCAGCGCAACCATCTACCTCCAGCTTGTAGAGATTCTTAATTCAAACCCCTATCTTCTTGGTTTGACCCATTTTTTTATGTCGAAGGAAGGCTTTTCCCTCACTGAAAACAACATCATAACCTTTGTTTTCTAGCATTGCGACCGAGACCAAGTTCTTCTTCAGACCTGGAACATGCATAACATCCTTCAACAAGAATAGACTACCAGACTCCCTCTCAAAGGTAATGGTCCCAATGCCAGTCGCACTATACCGACCATATTATCCCATCTCTATATGCATCTGGAGGTTCTTCTCCTCCAAGTCACTAAACAACTCCTTGTCTCCCGTCATATGGAAAGATGCACCACTATCAAGATACCAAACTGATCCTATTGTGCTTGAAACCAAGCATGCGATCAAAGAGAAATCAAGTTAAAATTGCGAGGCTAAGGCCTCTCCAACTACAACTCCATCAGCCTTCTTGTTCTTCTTCTTCTGTGGGCAGTTATTGGCGAAATTCCCATGTTCATGACAATGAAAACGCTTCACTTTGGACAAATCCTACTTCTTTCCTTTAGCATCAAATTTTGAAGGAAATTTCTTCCCCTTCCCTTTCCTTTATTTGGAAGCCAAAACGAAATTCTCTTCATGTTAATTCATCGATGAAGATCCATCCCTGGTACCCCGCCTTATCTCCTCCTGCACAAGATCTGACCAAAGTCACTCCCATCCCGACAGTTTCTCCCATCCATTGATAGAGTCTTCATAGCTATGCCAAATATTCGGAAGCTCAAGGAGAGCTAAGCTCACAAAGTCTTCATCATCAACAATAACCCCCACACTTACTAGTTCATCCTTGTAGTGGAAAAACTTCGTGAGGTATTTTGGAATATTGTCGCCCTTCTCCATTTTTATTTTTCTGAGCTTGTCTTTAAGCGCCAACTTCCTCTGGTCACTTCTGCTTCGAAACAAAATTTTCAAAGCCTTCCACATTAAGAATGGAGTGGATTTCCTGTGAAGGTTGGACACAAGATGGTCCTTCACACCTTCCAACAGAATTCTTCTTGTCTTTGCTGTCTTCTTTTTCCATGCATCAAGTAATGCAGCATCGCTAGATCTCGGCTTAGGAACATCGCTATCGATGAAATCCTTCAATCCATTATCCTCCAGCACCGCCTCCATCCTATCCTTCCAGGATATGTAATTTGAGCTCCCATCAAGGGCATACTCCAATCACAGCCCATTGAAATACATTTCAATGTATACTCAACTTCTGCACCAAGAATCTTCTGTAGAAAATTCGAATTTTCCACCAGCACAAACTCACCAATTATTCACAATTGCAATATTCAAGAATTAACAATGCTCTGATACCATGTGGAAATTAGTATACACTAATCATGCATACATCTATATTCCCTTGATCTCACAATATTTAACTTCTTGCAAAATACAGAATCATTTCACTGTTAATCTTTTGCGGAAAATTAATTGCGAACACATGTGAAGCATAAATGAAAAATAATTGCACATAACATAGTTGTTTAACAGAAAATCCTGAAGCTAAAAACCCCAACTATCATATATTATGTATCATGGAGATCATTTAACAATCTCATACAAATCTTAGTAGATTAAGCTCTCAGTACAATCAATCGTCACACACTAATCAGGAAAAATCTGCAAATCCATGCACCGATATTTTCCCTCCTGCTAGCCTTCCTCCACTGCACAATCCCTGCTGAAGAATAGATTTGAATGAATTCGAATTACCCTTTCCTTGACTGTGCAATCCTCATTGGCAACTCCAATGTGTGTGTGATGCAATCAATGCATCACTATAGTCACAACAGATAGTCCATCTTGCCCTTTCACCTATCTCTCCACTGGATCTCCACTGGAACTGACATGCACTGTAGTTAACTGCTGTATTGTTCAGTTGATTAATGAATTATTATTTGTGAATTAATTAACTAATTAATTCACTCCACTCTCACTAGTGTATCATTCAGTTAGACTAGATACAACTAGCTCAACTGAGTCTAACTGAGTTAAACTGAATACAACTCCATGAACTAATCTTCCAACTCTATCATAACTTTTCCACTTCAGTTCTAACTGAGTCCTTCATGCATGAACCACCAGTTTCCCTTGGGAATTGCGTAATTCCCTCAGTCCCATGATTTGCCAAATCTGTGCATTGAAACAAAGTGCTCCAAGAGAATAAGTTGTTGTTTATTGTCAGATTATTATTAAGAGCTAATAATAATCGACACTTCTATTTTTAGATCGACGATCTATAAATAGACTTTGCCCAATATTCTAAAAATATAATTTCATCTATTTTTCCAACTTGATCAACCATCAACAAATATCATCCTGCAACTTTTGAAATATGATCACCATGTCTAAAAATAGACTTGCACCAAAAATATCCTGCAGGCCCACTTAGTGAAGGCGACTCTTTTCACTAAGCTCATCATCTTGTTGAATCTCAACAAAAAGGAATTCTATTTCATGAAAACACTCAACTCTTAGCAACAACAGTGACTTGACATTTGCATGTCATCAAGAATTCCATGTCAGCAATGTCATGAGTGATAATATGCCACATCACTATTGTATAGCATGCCTATTATAATCAAAATGTATTTTAAAGTGAAATTAAAAAGGAGAAACATCAGTTTAAAGATTCATGTAAGTTGAAAAGTCATGAGAAGTCAAACAATAATGAGGGTAGTCAAAAGGTCTCCCTTGGTTCTATATACACCCTCATGAGTAAAGGTATTTTCACCTTGGCTCCACCAACAAAGCATTATAGAGATAAGCTAGTTCTTTTTTATAGCAAGGAGTGGCTCCAACGCTCCACTATTGGAGATAGTGATGTTCATTGTACATATGTGTCTTAGAAGCTTTACTTAATAAAAAAAGCCTTTTGAGGCCATCACGTTCTTCATGCATGGAATATGATTTCTTCTAAGATTATTCTGTTGATGTTTTTATTTCATGTTTTCTTTCACATATACTAAGATAGTTGAAGTATTTTGGTTATTTTAGTGCTTATCTTGTTTATAATGTGTTGTAATGGTTGTTAATGTTGTCCCTTCCTTATGGAATATTTCGCTGGATATTAGCCACATCTTTCTCAATTGTTGGTTTTAACGACCATCACAACCCTTGTGGAATATTCCGCTGGATGTTAAAATGACCCTTCGATTTATGTGTGTCTCTTCCTAGGTGGTACTATTACCTCTCTCTTAGAGGCTCACTTTTCTCTCCCCCCCCCCCCCTTAGTAGAATAAACCTGACATACTTGCAACTGGACATTCACTAGGCACACCCCATTTATTTTCAAAAGTACATCTACATCCCTCTCTCTTGCTAACAGTCAAAGCCGAGGAAAATATTTAAGAATATTGCAAGTAGGCCATTATTCCAGATGGGACTCCTACACCAAATGGTGTGAGGTCTAGTTGGGACTTCATATTGGGGATATCCCATGAATTTTGGTGGATCCAACACCACCAACAAAATCCCAAGAGGTTTCCAATCAAAGTAAATAAATAGACACACATCAAACTCACAACAAGGCTCAATTAGTCACACAAATAATAGTTCAATATTAGAACGGTTGTCCCAATTCTATTATTTTGCTATTATTTTTAATTGTCTTTATTTTAATATTTTTTATCTATCTTCATTTTATTTTTTTCTTTATCTATCTTCATTTTATTTTTATCTTTTTTGAAAGAGAAATTAGTACATTCCACTAGGCACAATCAAGAGACTTGAACCCATGCTACTTGGGAAACAAATCGTGAACCATACCACTTGAGCTAAGTTCCTTTGACTTCATTTTATTTTTCATTCAACAACCCTTATTTTCTTATTTTCTTTTAACCACCATTATTTTATTATTTTCTTTCAAATCCTTATTTTTTTTCTTTCCTCTAACGCCCTTTATTTTATTGTTTCCCTCTAACTCATTCTATTTTATTGATTTTATATAACTCTCTTTATTATATTATTTTATTTTAACTTCCTTTATTTTATTATTTTCTTTTAAATTCCTCCATTTATTATTTTTGTCCCTTAATTTTCCCTCATTTCAATTCTTTTCTTTCCCACATGGAGGTTTCTCATGAATATCATTTTCTTATTTCATGAATTTACCTTCTTCTTTTTTTAAGCTTCGTGCTCACCTTCCCCTTAAGAGTTATTATAAATCACCATTTTATTATCATTATTTCCAATTTAGAATGTTTTCCGCACTTCATTTAGGATAGCTAAGATACTTAATCAAGATAGATTTTTTTTCATTTTATTTTTCTAATGTTGGAGCTAATTTTATCCTCAATAATAGGTATTTTTTATTTTTTCTAATTTTCAAATAAAATTTTACTTTAATTTCACTTTCACATGCACTCTTTAACTTAATTTCTTTGGCACATTATCTCGAAATTCAATTTACCTTTATGTTTCTCAATAGAAAGTGTGTTAAGTCAGCTAGGTACCACCATAATTTCCCTTCAAGTATCCTTTTATTTTCTCATACCAAGGGTTTCAAATTGGCTTTTCCCTTCAAGAACTCCTCCCAAAAGTTCCCAAGTTTCCACCGCATGTGTCTCATAGTGAAAATAAAATGGGGCATTACAATCATGAATATGCAATGGTGTCTTAGAGATGGTCATAAGATACTTTTAGATTTATTCTCTCTAAAGGTATAGAGAAGAAGGTGATTCCATTTCTAAACAAGAAACAAGTGATTGTCACAAAATATATGGGGGTATAAGCATTAGAAAATAACATATTCTTATCAAAATATGTGGCAACAGAATTCCTTGGTGATTCATTAAAGGGAAAAGGAGTTGGTGTGAAGTGGCAAAGGACAAGTACATTGCTTCTGGATATTTGGAACTTTTGATAAGGAATCCCATGAAGAATAATTCATAATGTCTCCAACGTATGGAAATCCATAGTACCAACATCCACTTTGGTTGGAAATTATCATGTATGGAATTTTTGTTGTGGCTTAAAGGTCAAGATGGAGGAGATGATTATACAATTTAAAAGAAGTAGAGGTTATTATAGTTTAAATAAGATATTTTTCATGATATGAGTACAATCTATACTTAAGAATGTTGCATGCAAGAAATTTGGGGTTCACATATGAGAATATAGACATTTGGGAGAATTTTACTACAAAGCTAAATTTCATAATAAAGGATGAAGAATATATCTTGATTTGGTCTTTGAATCTTGTGGGTATTTATACTCGAAACTAAGGTTATAAGGCCTTAGCTTCTTAGGTTTATCCACGGATGTAGCTATTGTAGTGGAAGAAAGTATACATGTTCAAAGACACCTCAAAATATTACATTTTATTTGATTATTGCTCAATAGAAAGTTACTAACTTCATATACTCTTCAAAAATTAATAAAAAAAATCTTAGGATAATGTATTTTGTGTTGGGGTAGTGGAGAATCAAATAATCATCTCGATATGTCATGTGAATATACAAAACAAGTATAGAAAGAGGTTAAACAATATAACTAATTTAAAATATATATGGATTGAGGACTTTATTAAAGATGATCTAAGAGATTGGTGTGAACATGAAAATATATAAAAAAAATTAGATATTATCTTTTATCTGCTTGGGTATTTTGTTGGCAAGGAATGCTTGGATATTTAATAATAAGATTATAACTAATAAATTCGTCACTTAGTCTCACATAGCACTTTCAAATGCCTATGATTTCACTATATATTAATAAATTCCTCCCAAAATAATTATATTGATCCTAATACAATTTTAGGATAAAAAACCATTATTATATGTAGATATCCTTTATTTATATTAAATATCTCATTTTATATTCCCAATATCTATAAACAACTCCTTATCCATATCTAACTGATATGAAATGTGTTTTACATCTAACAAATCAAAGATCAAACCCTCTCCATAAATTTTAAAACAAAATATAAATAAATTTGGTGCATGAATATATTGCAATGATGTTGATCAAAGTCAAACTCTCATAAAAAGGAGTAGGAGAACACTATTTTTAAAAGAATTTTATTAGATTAGTTTGAGAATGGGCCGAGTGTCAAATGGATTTACAATTTGACATCATTCTAGTGGTAGATAATTTCTGTACAATGGCCTATCATTCCAATTGTAGAATATCTAATTTTACAGCACAACTTTTATTCAATGAGAGCTTGGAAATTCTAACATGGTTTGACAATTATTATTTTTATTATATATTTTTGAAAGGGATTATATTATCGATGGTTATAAGACAAAAGGCAGAGGTCTATTAGAGCAAGTGAAATGGATCATGAAAAGGGAGAACACTTGATATATGTGAGAGTATGCTCATCACCCCTTCAATTTATATATATGTATATGGTGTTGAGAGACCTATTATAATTTTATAGGAAATGTGATATATATATATATATATATATATATATATATATATATATATATATATATATATATATATTATTTAATTTTAAAAAAACATATATATTATTTTTTAATTAAAAAAAATAAAATATATATATATTATCTTCATATGTAGTTAAATTAGTTTATTAAAATAAGTCATTTTTAAGATTTAAAAAATAATATATAGTTTTATATATAAATTTTCACTGTCATTAAACCCGCAAACAAGTGTAATGATGACAAAGAACCATCATAGTCTTTCTTCCTGGTTCCTCTATATAGAAAATTTTAAGAGTGTAAGACACTTCAATTTAGTCTTTGAAACGGTCAAACTTCTCAAATGTCAAGGTCGCTCGCTCTTGATGGTCTTCGAATGGACTTCGAATTTTAGATGTAATTCTAGGTGTTGTGATAAGTTGGTTACACAATTAGGTTAATTGAAAAATATTAATAAATAAATAAATATTTTTTAATATTATATATATTTTATAAAAAATAATTATTGATGTTATCGAATGGACTTCGAATTTTAGATGTAATTCTATGTGTTGTATTAAGTTGGTTACCAAAGTAGGTTAATTGAAAAATATTAATAAATAAATAGATAATATTTAATATTATATATGTTTTATAAAAATTAATTATTGATGTTAATTTAAATTTATGACATACATTAATAATCTTATATGGAAATGTAAGGAGTTAAATTTTTTTTATACAAATTACTTATGGGTAACTATCCAAATCACTATTAAATATTCCTTACTAATCATTAGATAGAATGTTCAATAGTTCATAGTGTAACCTTAGTATAAGAACAGTGAGTTGCTTAACCATTAACAACCACTATTGTAGTACATTAACATAAAACTATATGATGGGACTTTTCATTCATTTCATTATTCATGTAGTCATCACATACTTGATATTATGAATATCACAACAAGAAAATAATCAACATCATCAATCTGACACAATAATCAATCACATCATTGAACCAACATCATCAATCTGACACAATAATCAATCACATCATTGAACACCAATATACCCTGGAAACTGGAAACCCCATAGGGCGAAAACTAGCAAACGCTTAATTTTATTATTAAATGCTCGTGAGGGGGTTCAACCCTCACTCAATGGCTTATAAGGGAGACCATCCCTTAACCATTGTTATAAATATTACAAGGAAATCTACAAATATCTAGCTTAAAGCCATTACAATAATTATGATAGAATTTACCCACTAATTTTCATATCTTCATATCTTCATATCTTGATGGCATGGATGTACCTACAATGGACCATCGTACATTGTACAATCCTCCAACTCACACGCATTTGCATGAACCATTAATGATTTACCTTCCACCATGTTAAGCATAATATTTCCTTTGTACAAGTTAACATCATTTCCTACTAATGTTGTCTTCAACATACATTGATGTCGAGATTCATAAAGTATTAAATAACCCATTCATAAATTTATACCAATGATGCTTCTCCATCTACTCATGTACATTCATTACATGCAAGTAAAATATCTTGACATGCTCCATTTAACCTCAGTGCATATGTGCTAGTTATAAGAAATCATATTTACTAATATATCCCTCGCATAAGCACACATTCCTGCAAGGCAATAGCTACCTTTGCCAAGCATTTCTTGACAATAGCTACATCTGCCAAGCATTTCTTTAAAAGAAACTGATACATCAGTTACGATCTTCGTGCATGCGATTTACATAAGTTTAATCAAAATAACTAACCGTTAAGCTATTACTTTTGGTTTGTGTAAAGAAAGCTAACACAACAATTTTTGTTCCTATGCAAAAAAATGAATATAATTTCCAAAAGAATATTCCCAATGGAATTCTTAACACAATCAAGCGTGCAAAGACACGTTTCCTTTTCAAGGGAATTTTAACATAATAAGCATGAAAAACATGTTTCCTTTTCCATAAAACTTAGGTAATAAAGCATTCAAATACATGTATTCTTTTCCAAATATTATACAAACATTACCCACATATATTCCAAGAAAACCAACACATTAAGATGGGTTTATGCATGTAATCCATCTTATTTTCCAAAGAATATTTCCCAATGTAGGCTAACTAAACATGCCATCATTTCCCACATACAATTGTATATTCTTTCCAATGAAAGATAATACAAATCTTGCATGCATATACATGATGCTATTCTGAAAGAAACTAACATAATAATTATGATAGCATAATGTATTCACATATAATTTTTTGAGATGGATATAGCTCGATAGATCTTTTATCCATGCAAACAACATAAATCTCCAACATAATCCCTATTCTTTGTTCATGAAAGAGCTTATCATAATATCTTTTCTTTAGTGTAAGTAACACATATTCCCTTCTTGGAATTACACTATCATTAAATATTCTTTTTCATGTAAACAAATATATAATTCTTTCTCAAAAAGAAGTTAATATAACCTAGTTTATTTGTCTTTCTACATGCAAGTTTGGCATGCTTCCCTTTAAAAAAAATTCATAGATAATCATCCTTTATGAATAAAACAAGAAAATCATAACAAGGTTAACTTAACCTTTTATACACCTAAACCAAGAAATGGACACAATTCATCAAGCCATGCATTCTTTTCAAGAGATTATTCTTTTTAAGAAAATTAACATAGTAACTTTCCTTTTATACATACATATATATATACATATATATAGACAAGCTAAGTTACTTATCTTTTACTGCTATAGATAGATATATTTTATTTCTAAAAACTTAAAATAATTATTATCTTTGTCTACATACAGTAAAATATCCTTCTTTACTAAGAAAGATAACATAAGTTCTTTATACAAACATTAGGGGAATTTTGAGGTCTAAAATGGGCCTCCTGAGGAAATAATAAAATAATAGCTAAACCAATAAAATAATATTTATGAATTTGCGATTCACTTTTTGCACCATAATCCATGTAACCATAGTTAAATTCAATTCAAATGTTGTACCAAAATAAAATTAATAAAAAAATTGTATTGATGTGACTATAAATAAGAATGATATTTTCAAGAAAAAGAAATTATCATTGAACAACTAATGCATTTGTCCTTGTTCTTAAATAACTTAAAATAAAACATAAATATAAATTTATAAATTCTTAATTATATTATATTTTATTAATTAATATTTATATTATTTAAATTTTATAATAACATGTAATTAATATACTATATAAAAATAATATAATATAATATAATAAATGTATAGGGATATGCATTGTTTCTTTCAAGAAATATGAAATGAAAATAATATATTTTTATTCAAAAGTGTGAAATGACATTTATTATGAGAACTTTACTTTGACTTTAAAAGTACTTAGAGCACTACCATGGTTAACCATGATTTTTTATCCACCATTGAGTATGTGAAATTTAAGTACCTTTAACTCAAGCAATGCCATCTCAACCTTTAGGGATGATGTCATCCCCTAAAATGTGATTGGTTCTCATAAAGCGAATTTTGATTGTACATTTTCCTTAGGAGGCCCATTTTAGACCTAAAAAATCCCCTAATGAATTCAAGAATTATTTTCCTAGAAACTCATTAACTTATCTTTGAGCCCACTACACATTTTCAAATATTAAAATACTTAATTCAAGTATTCAAACACTTAACTCAAGTATTAAAATATTTAACTCTTCCCAAAAAACATACTATGAGTGATTATCCACTATTGAGATAACTATGTAAATCTTTAAGAAAATTAATGTAATAACTTATCTTTCCAAAACCTGAGTTCTTGGTAGCATTTTTAAGGAAAATATTTCTTGCATCAGCTCTTATCGGCCACTCTCTTTGTTTGTGTAGTCTCTTTCACTGCTACAGAAACCTACACGCAGTAGTCGATGTTTTCCTTAACATTCTTTGCATCCGTAAGGAAATAAAACAACCATCCTTCTCTTCGAAACTCAGTGCTACTGTTAGCTACTGTTATAACAATCAGTAAAAATTTTCCTCTGGTCAATGACTACTAAGATTGCGAAGGTTATAAGAGAATCCAAGGTTTGCATAGAGGCATGTCCATAGAACTACAGTGATGTGATGACCTTCTATGTATCCCTACGTAAAAATCATGATAGAGGCACCATCGCTCCATAAAATGCATGTACTGAAAAAAATAAATACATTCAAACTAAGGATTAAGCAGTTTCATATCTTGACAGAGAAAAAATGCTTGAGTTTTCATAAAAATTCATTTCTATCGGTTAAGAGTTTGGCAGTTGCAACTACAGCTAACCCTAATGAATTCATGACTCAATTTCTTGACAACTAATTCTTTAAAATATTTAACTTAGTAAATATATTAAGCTTTTATGATATGCATGTCAAAAAACCAATATAAATTTGATTTTGATATAAGGGTGATATTATTTTCATAACTTACGGTTATATTGTTTTTTATTTTATTTTATTTTTAATTGGATTTTAAAAATTTAAATGGATTCTATCAAATTAATTAAATATTTGAAAAAATAAATATTAAACTCCATAGTTGGAAAATTTTAAAAATAGTTTTTTACTTTTAAAATGGTAATTTATTTTTTCTAATTTGTTGATGACTATTTTTATTTTATTTTAAATTTAATTCTCACATATAAAAATTATATTAAAAAATAAAAATAAAAATCTAAAAAAATTATTTTACATGTGTCATGATAATTTAGTCTTTTTTACAATACTGTGGTTTATCAATATCACATGCCCAAAAACAAAAAATCATTTCAAAATAAAATTATTTTATAAATATTTTATTTCAATTTAATTTTATAACAATTTTTATATTAAAACTTAATGTTTACAATATAACAAAATTCTTAAACATAGATATTTACCGCCATTTTACCATGTATATTATTATTATTAACTTGTAAATAGACTTTGAAACAATACGAGGTTGGTACCATGGCTTATCGATATCGCTTTCCCAAAAACCATAACTCGTTCTAAAATTAAAATATTTTATAATATTTTATTTGTATTTTATTTTATAACATTTTTATAAGTATTTTTCTAAGTGTTGAAAGTATGAACCTATTTTTCACCAAGCTCCTCAAGCTTTCTAGTTCCCAATACCAAATTATCTGTAATGGTATTGGCAAGTGGCCATTCTCTTGTCAGATGACCTATTTACATTGGTTGGGAAATAGTGTTGTGGACTATGTGATTTCGAATACCTATATCCTTAATCGCATTACCAACTTTGAGCTTCTTGAATATTTTGAGCATGACTCTAACCGCGGGCCTTTGTCTTTAACCCTCAATCTTGTCATGCATACCAACCACATGCAGGATACTCGTGAAAGCCAAAGACACAATCGTTTCAAGCAAAGTAGTATCAACTTTTTCTTAAAGGATTTAAAAAGGGATTTAAGTTCCCTGACTTATAATTACAATATTGATCAAATTTATCACAATTTTACTACCACCCTTTCCACTACCATTAACAACCTCTCCAATGAGGTTTCATATAAGAATATTAATAGAACTCTCAACCTTTGATATGACAAAGACTGTAAAATTTTTAGGAAAACTATTCGAGGTGCTCCTAATGAAACTCTAAAGCTCCTAAATATCAGTATATACAAAGCCCTCATTAAAGAGAAGAAGTTACCATATATTAATAAGAGACAAGAGAATATTCTTCACCTTTCTAAAGTTGTGCCTAGAAGGTTTTGGCAGAATGTGCTTATTTGTAAATCTAAAAATAATCATTCTATCCCCTTAGAAAAGTGGGAAACCTATCCCCTGCCCTTTTTGGTATTTACATCGATAAACTCAAGAAGTGTTTGGAAATTGTGTGATCCAAGGGGACCGAGCTTGCTGGTATTATCATTATTCTCGTCCTCTATATAGATCATATCGTTCTTCTTGCTAGAAACCATCAGGACCTGGACAAAAAAATTAAGCCTCTTCATGACTATTTCTCAAAGATGGGTATGACAGTTTAATACCAACAAGACTAAAATCATGATAATTAAATCCAAAAGGGTCATTGATGGAAATTCCATCTATGATAACAATTTCTTGGATAAGGTCTCTTCTTATAAATATTTGGGTATTGACATTCCCTATAATCTCAACTAGAAATACAACATTGAGAAAATGATTACTAAAGTTTGGAAAGCTTATTATGAGTTTAAAAACAATTGCATGGTTGTCAATCTTTGTATTTGGAGTAAAAAAATGTTCCTCTTTGAGACCCTCATCACCCCTATTGTCCTATAAGGTTGTGAAGTTTGGGTTTGCACTATATCCAGAGAGTTGTGGAGAAATATTGATATGTTTCAAAAGAAATTCATAACCTACAATCTCATGTTCAAGGGAAATACCCCCTATCTTATCCTCTTGAATGAATTTAGCCTCTCTCCTATTGAAGCTAGGGCTACGTTTAAGTATCTAATTATAAGAAGAAGCTTTATAACATGGAATCTAAGAGGCTTCCTAAAATTTCTTCTAACTTTGGTGAAAACCCAAACCTTCTCCTCAATCGTGGGTGGCATAAGGATACCTAGTCTTGGCTCAACCATTGGGAGATAAATGAGGAGATCATCCTAGGAATCAAGGATAGTGTTAAAAATACTATCACCTCAAAATTTAAGGATAAGATATGGGACGATAAGGAGTTGGAGGGTAAAAGGAAGCTAAGATATTATAAGGAGGTGACCAACCCCACCCTTGAGAAATAAATTTATTTTTGACCAGATCGAACAAAAATATGATAATTTCTAAGATTATAACTAATTTTCATGAGCTTCAAAGTGAAACTGAGCGCTAGTATACCCCCAACACTCCCTCGGACGATAGAATTGGTCATATTTTCGATACTAAGATGGTAGAAGATGAAAAGAACTTTATTTTAGATTTTCTATCCCTTACTCACATCTGCTCTAATTTCCCCTAAAATTTTTCACACTTCCAATCTTCTTGACTTGTTAATTCAGCTCAACTATGGTGATCTTGGTGCGCTTCTTTCCCTTATTTTTGAGCACATAAATAGGATTCTAAAGAATTACAATTATATTCTTCTTCTTGTTAAGGTATGATATACCGCATTGGTCTTAGTGGACGTTAGTTGTCGTCGTCGTCGTCGTCGTCGTCGTCGTCGTCATCATCATCATCATCATCATCATCATCATCATCATCATCATCATCATCATCATCATCATCATCATCATCATCATCATCATCATCATCATCATCATCATCATCATCATCATCATCATCATCATCATCATCATCATCAATTTTTAAAATATATATATAATTTAAATTTTTATTACATTTTGCATAAAAAGGAGCTACATATTACACTTTAATTATTAGTTTTAAAACCAACATAAAAAAAATTGTACTGTTCATAAAGTACTCTATCAATAATAATAGAAGTTCTATTCAATTGAAAAGGAATAAAATAATAAATACAAGTTAATAAAAATAATAAATTAATTTAATTCAATTTATTATATTATAATTTTGTTTTTATTAATAAAATTAAAAACAAATTCTTTTAAAAGAAAATCATAATATGCATATTATGAAAATAAATTTAGATAATAATAATTTAGGTTAATAAGTATATCCATGATATTTTATAACATATAATTAATAAATATATAAAAACTTAATAAATCAACTTATATATATATATATATATATATATATATATATATATATATATATAACATTAAAAAAATAAATTCAAAAAATTATAAAACATGTCAAAGAAAATTATTATATATTTACATAATTTGTTTTCAAAGAAAATATAGTGGGCATCAATACAACAAGAACATTTTTCATCATTACATCACTAGCACCAAATTGAACTTGAATATGGAATATGATATATACATAACTATATTATTATGATGATATAAAATTAAAAATAAGAATATTTCTGTAATTTATATAAATAAGAATAATATTATTAAAAAATAAAAGATTTGATCACATCATACTAGGTGTAAAAGTCTTCCTAAAATTTTATATTCTAAAAAAAACTCTAAAATTTGATTCTTCTAAATACATAATACATTTGAAATTCAAGATAGGTTAAATTTTATGGGTCCAGTTACCCATCATAGAATTTTTTTATGAGGATCTTATTTTTAAAAGGCCTTTCATATCACTTTTAATATTTCCTTTTACATTTTCATCTAAATTAAAAGAAAAAAAATACAATGTATACCCATCATAGAATTTTTTTAATGACGATATTATTTTTAAATGCTTTCATATCCCTTTTAATATTTCCTTTTACAGTTTCATCTAACTTAAAAGAAAAAAATACAATGTATACCTGCAACTGCAATTAAACTTTGAAGATATTAGGGTGAATAACATCGTGTCGTTGCTAAAAATAAATTTCCAAAGTTTCATTTTTAATTAGATTTAATTTTCAAAAAATCTAACATTTTAGTTTAAATTTCAATAAGATTTTGCTAAAATGATGTCTAACCTATGGATATTAGATATTCCTGCACGAATTCCATGGAGGAGGAAAAAGGTTCCATGAAATAGAACATCGTAATTACAAGAAGATGTTGTTTAAAAAAAATTATAGGCTCCATATATAAGAATTCTCATGTATAAATTATTCAAATATATTAAAATCTACTCGAACTTACCCTAGTTTAGGCATAATGTCTAGTCAAGGAAAGACTAGTACTTGTGTGCAAGTGATTTTTAATTTGAAGCATTGATCAAATATTTAACCATAATAGAAAAATACTAATCAATACTTTATTAAATTACGCATGCGTGTTCACTCACCAAATACATATTGATATACTTTATAAGAAATTGGAACATAAAGACTGTCACTAAGCTCTAACTCACTCACATAAAGAAAACAACTATTTCTATAAACATCATCATGAAACTCACTCAATCCATAATTCCAATTGCCATATTATATTTAATCTCTAGCTTGATGCGTAAATGAATTATTTATCACTCATAACAATATTTTAAATAAAATGTATAAGATAAAAAACATACCCACTTCTAAAGCCTCATCTAGGAATATATAACATAAAAAGCATACCCACTTCTGAAGTATCATAAAGGCTTAAAACCATTTTAAATTTGGATCCACCAAGCCTGAAAGGGTACAAATGTATTTTCACCAAGTGAAAAGAGGTTTGTCTCACAATTTCTTTTCACCAAGTGAAAAGAGGTTTGTCTCACAAGATATTTGATTTCAAATTTCTTTTCACCCAGTGAAAAGATGTTTGTATCACAAGATATTTGATCTCTGATTCTGAGTTAAGATGGATCTAAGATGGTTTAATTTTACCTTTTAAAAATGTTATGTTCCACACGAGTACCATGGGTCAATACCATGGGTTCTCATACCATGTGTCAATACCATGGGTGAATAGTATGAAATTATTTTGATTTTAATGTTATTTTTATATTTTTTTTATATTTTTTTATTAAGTAAAAATGTTTTTGCATAGTGTGATTTTTATTTTTAGGGATAAACAACACATTACATTACAACCAACCTAGATCCATCTTAGATCCATCTTAAATCAGGAGCTATCAAGGTCCCGAAGGGATCAAATCTCTTGATATGCGAACATCTTTAGAGTGAAAGGAGATTTGATTATGTAGATTCAGAGTTAAGATGGACCTAAGGTGTTTTAACTCCCCCCTTTAAATATGATATATTCCACATGAGTATCATAGGGTATCATACCTTGGGCAATACCATGAAGTTATTTTTATTTTAAGGTAATTTTTTTATTAATTTAATTTTACATTGAGAAAATAAAAAATAATTTCACATAGAGTTATTTTTAATTTCATTTTATTTTCACTAAGTTCAACAATAAAAAATGTTATCAAAAAAATAAAAAATTATTATAATATAACCTCACATGGAAATGCAAGGAGTTAAATTATTATAATTATTATACAAATTACCCACGGGTAACTATCCAAATCACTATTAAATATTCCTCACTAATCATTAGGTAGAATGTTCACTAGTTCATATTGTAACCTTGTATAAGACCAGTAAGTTTCTTAACCATTAACAACCTCTATTGTAGTACATTAACATAAAACTGTATGAAGTAACCTTGCATTCATTTCACTATTCATGTAGTCATCACTTACTTGACATTATGAACATCACAACAAGAAAGGAATCAACATCATAAATTTGACACAATAATCAATCACATCATTTAACACCAATATACCCTGGAAACTCGGTAGGGTGAAAAACAGCAAATGTTTAATTTTATTATTAAATGCTCATGAGGGTGTTCACCCCTCACTCAATGGATTATAAGGGAGACCATCCCTTAACCATTATTATAAATCTTACAAGGAAATATACAAATATCTAGCTTAAAGTCATTACAATAAATATGATAACATTTACCCACTAATATTCATATCTTCATATCTTGGTGGCATGAATGTACCTACAATGGACCAATGTACAATGGACCATCCCGCAACTCGCACTCTTCTGCATGAAGCATTAATCATTTACCTGCCACCCTGTTAAGCATAATATTTCATTTTTAAAAGTCACCATCATTTTGTACTAAAGTTGTCTTCAACTTACATTGATGTCAAGATTCATAAATATATTCTAATCCATTCATAAATCTATACTAATGATTCTTCTCCATCTACTCATGTACATTCATGACATGCAAGTAAAATATATTGACATGCTTCCTTTAACAACACTGCATATGTGCTAGTTATAAGCAATCACATTAACTAATATTTCCCTTGCATAAGCACACATTCCTGCAAGACAATAGTTACATATTCCAAGCATTTATTTAAAAGAAATTGATACATTAGTTACAATCTTCGTGCTTGCGATTACATAAAGTTAATCAAAACAACTAACCCTTAAGCTATTAATTTTGTTGCATGAAAGAAAATCTAACATAACAAATGTTGTTCCCATGCATGCAAATGCATATAGATTCCAAAACAGTCTTCCCAAAGGAATGCTTAACACAACAAATAACATAGCTTCCAAAAGGGTCTTCCCAAAGGAATGCTTAACACAATAGAGCATGCAAACACATGTTTTATTTTCTATAACACTAATGTAATAAAGAATACAAATACATGTCTACTTTTTCAAAGATTTTTCTAACAATATTTTCCAATGTAGTCTAACACAACATGCTATCTTTTCCCACATAAAAATATGTATATTCTTTCTAATGAAAACTAATACAAATATTGCATGCATATGCGTGATCTAATTCCAAAAGAAACTAACATAATAATTATGATAGCATAATGTATTCAAATATAATGTTGAGTAACCAGCTCCGAAAATAGAAGAAAAGAGATATCAACGCCTTAGAAATAAGCCACTTCGAGGGGGCAACCTCCAATACATTACATAAATGAAAAATTCTTGGATGATACAATTTACAAAACCTCCTTTCTATATAAAGGAGTCCATGTGGCCATAATGTAATCCTAATGGGCCACAATGTAATCCTAGCCGACCTAACAATAATAATTTAGGGGCACAATAATAACAAAATAGGGGTTACAAGGGTACAATAATAACAATAAGGGGGTTACACTAATAACAATAAGGGACTATACTAGTAATATAGGGACCTAACATGCCCCTCTCCTTCAAAAAGTGTTGTCCTCAACGCTTGAGTAGCTCTGGGTGCTTCTGTATAAACTTCTCATCCTCCCATGTAGAATCTTCAGTGGGTAAGTTCTTCCACTTGATGAGATACTCTGAAATTGATCGATTCCGTAGCTGTCGAGTTCTTATTTCCGTGACCGCTTCAGGTTCCAATATGATTTTTCCTTCCTCATCAAGTTCTGGCA
Source organism: Pinus albicaulis (assembly GCA_034641835.2). Classification (NCBI taxonomy): domain Eukaryota; kingdom Viridiplantae; phylum Streptophyta; class Pinopsida; order Pinales; family Pinaceae; genus Pinus; species Pinus albicaulis. The sequence goes on from CM076580.1 coordinate 1,067,139,358, forward strand.
ATATTGTTTGAACTGGAAGATTTTCACCTATAACCTTCTTTAAGCATGAAACATGGAAAACTGGATGTACTCGCGAAGAAGCAGGAAGCTCCAATTTGTATGCCATAGTACCAATCTTTTGCAAGACCTTGTAAGGACCATAGTACTTTGGCGATAATTTATTATCCTTCTTTGCTTGCTTGAGGGACATTTGTTTGTATGGTTGTAGCCGTAAAAATACCCAATCTCCTACAACAAAACTTCTCTCGCTACGATGTTGATCTGCCTGTTGTTTCATTCGATTTTGTGCCAAATTCAGGTTATCCTTTAAGAGTTGGAGAACTTCTTGCTGATGCTCGATGTGATCTTCCACTGCTTGAACCTTCGAATTTTCCCTTAAATATGATGTGATGGATGGTGGATGATATCCATAAAGCGCCATAAATGGGGTCATTTTTGCTGCAGTATGGAAGGAAGTGTTATACCACCATTCAACGAGAGGTAATTGTTGGGTCTTGAAAATGCCATTCATTTCCATTACACTTTCACTATTATGTCCATTATATCACCTCCATTTCACTACTATGTCACTACATTCATCCCACTTCATTATCATTGGGCCACATTTATGTTTTTCCAAACTTTATTAATTCATAGCCCTTTTAAGTGAATTTTGGGTTAAAAATTAGAAAATAATGTGCATATTCTTATACCTAACAAGTGGGTTGAGATTGTTGACATGTGTAGATCAAAAGGAGACTTCTAGAATACCCTTATGTGGCACTCCAAGGAAAAATTCGAATTTGGTTGGAGAAGATCCTGGGATCATGAGGATATGTGTCTCATTTCCTTGTTGTATTGAAACTCTAAGAGGATATGTGTCTCATTTCTTAGTTGTGTTGAAACTATTAAAAGACATGTGTCTTATCATTTCCTATTTTGATTGTAACTCTAGCGGTGGAGGGAGAGATTCATGGACTCCCATTAATGAGATAACTCATCATATTGTGTATAAATAGGAGAAGCTTTCTCCTATCATGGGTAGTGAAAAAATAGTGAAAAATAGGAGAAGGAGAGAAAGGAATAGAGAGTCTTTTGTAAGAAAGATTAAGATGGAATGGGATGTAGATTTGTGAGTTTTTCAATAAATAAGTTCCTTAATGGTGTTTTGATTACAATTTTAAGGAGCTAAAGAAGGATTACACCAAATTGGTAGCAGAGGGCCCCTACTATTCAAGGAGGTTTTACATGTTTTCTAGATAAGTTGTTTTCAATTCTATTTTTTCATATTTACCTACTTAGATTGCTTTCTGAAATCATAGATTTTAGCATTATTTTTCATGTCATTTGCTTAGATAAAGGATCCTCATGATATTGAAGTTAGTCTCTTTCTCAAGCTCTTCCAATACATCTCTATTAAATGAATGGGATTCAATTGTAATATTTTGAGTTATTAGCATTTCATTTTCTGCTATTTAGATAAGATCCTCATCATATCTATTTAGTGTTTACATTATATTTCTTTAGGCAGAGTCAGTAAGAGGGCCAAAAGTTTCTGGTTTCATCCTTTCTAGTAAAGGTGAAATAACCAGTAAAAGCCCCTACTGTCATTCTCTGTATAAGAAATATTTTTTTCACACAATTTTATATCAGATTCCTCATTATACTGTAGTTAGTCTCTTTCAAAAGCTTTTCCAATAAACCTCTAATTCACGAATGGGACTAAGTTGTAGTATTGTGAGTTATGGATTGTTTTGCTTCATTGAAGATCCTTATCACATTATGATTAATCTCTTTCACAAGCTCTTCCAATAAACCTTTAACTCATGAATGAGATTTAGTTGTAATGTTATAAGTTGTTTCAGCATTTCATAGGAGATCCTTACTACATTATAGTAATCTTTTTCTCAAGCTCTTCCAATAAACCTTTATCAAATGAATGAGATTTCACTATAATTTTTTAAGTTACTGTTTGTTTCAGCATTTCCTTTTATGTATTAGGAGATCCTCATTGCATTAAAATTAATCCTTTTCACGAGCTCTTCTAGAAAATCTTTAACTAAATGAATCAGATTAAGTTGTAGTGTTTTGAGTTACTTGTCATTTCATGAATGTTCATTTAGAAGCTAGGATATCCATGGATTAGAATGCTCTATTTTTCATCATTTTCCTAATTAGGAATAGAATTTACAATTACACTCTTTTTTGAGTCTAAGGTTTTCTTTTCTTTTCTTTTTGACATAGATTTGATTTCATCTTTTGAACATAGAGTAGCGTACTAAGTACTAAAAATACAAAACCCCCAAAAACAATAGTAAAACATAAAAACAACGAAGTAAGAAGTAGGTTTCTTAAGCACATATAGTGCACCACACTTCATCGGTTTACTAGCCCTGGACGATAATTTATGTTAGCAATTTAGGACGCTAAATTGACTAGACAGTAACCACTTGACCCATTGTGTTTGTTTATCAGATACAAAGCAACGAAGATATCCTTCCAAACATTTATTTACTATCTCAGTTTGACCATCAGATTGAGGATGATAAGATGAGCTATGAGCTAATTGAGTACCCAAACAAGAAAATAAATCCGTCCAAAAATTTCCAGTAAAAATGGGATCTTTGTCTCTCACAATAACCCTTGGGCTTCCATGTAGCTTTTGAATTCTATCCATAAATGTAGTAGCAACTGTACTTGCTTTAAATGGATGAGATAATGCACAAAAGTGTGCATACTTGGTAAGTCTATCAACTACCACCATGATGACACTCTTTCCTTCGGACTTAGGTAAACCTGTGATAAAATCCATTGAAATTTCCTCCCAACATTGACTTGGAATGGATAAAGGTTGTAGAAGTCCCGAGGTCTTAATTGTCTCAAATTTATTCTGCTGGCAAACCAAACATTCCACCACAAACTTTTGAATATCAAATTTAAGGCCATCCCAAAAAAAATATTTCTTCACCCTGTGGTAAGTTTTAAAAAATCCTGAGTGTCCTCCTAAAGGAGAAGTGTGCAATTCTAGAAGAATATTTTGTTTTAGTTAGGAATTCTTACAAAGATATAAGTGATCTTTGTACCATAAGGAATCATTTTTCCAACTAAATGTATCAGATGTACTAGGATCTTGCTGCAACTTTTGAATGAGTGTCCATACATCTTTTTCCTTCTTCCATTCATCTCTTGCTTCGGTTATCCAATCTGGTTGGATAATAGAAATGGCACAAAGCAATGCTTCCACATCTTCATTCTTTCTTGAGAGTGCATCTGCAACAACATCAAGCTTTCATTTTTTGTAGATTATTTCAAAGTCATAACCCAACATCTTTGTGACCCATTTTTGCTGCTCTTTTGAAGATATTCTTTGTTCCAAAAAGTGTTTAAGACTATCATGATCAGTTTTTACCTTGAAGTGTCTTCCCATTAGGTAAGTTCGCCATTTCTTTAGTGCATGTAGTATTGCTAACATTTCCTTCTCATAAATAGGTTTCTGTAAATACTTTCCTTTGATTGGAAAACTTTCAAAAGCAATGGGTCTTCCTTCCTGCATTAAAACAGCACCAATTCCATTTCCTGAGGCATCACATTCCACAATAAAGGTTTTTGTGAAGTCTGGCGTAGCTAAGACTGGTGCTAGGCACATTGCCTCTTTAAGATGTTCAGAGGCCTTAGTTGCTTCAGGAGTCCATGAAAATGAATCTTTCTTCAATAATGTTGTTAGAGGTGCTGCTATTATCCCATAATTCTTAACAAAATTGCGATAATACCCTGTTAACCTGAGAAATCCTCGCAACTACTTTATGGTTGTCGGGACTTTCCATTCATTAATGGATTTAATTTTGTTAGGGTCTATTGTAACACCCTCGTGAGATACAATATGACCTAGATATTCCACCTCTTGTACTCCAAAGAAACATTTGGATGTTTTTGCATATAATTGTTTCTCCTGCAATAGTTTGAGTGCCCTATCAACATGTTCAACATGATCCTTCCAAGACCTGCTATAGATTAGTAAATCATCAAAAAATACAAGCACAAATTTTCTAAGGAAGGGTTTGAAAATGGAATTCATAAACCCTTGAAATGTAGAAGGTGCATTGGTAAGGCCAAAAGGCATGACCAAAAATTCATAATGACCCTCATGAGTTTGAAATGTTTTTTTTGGAATATCTTCAGTCTTCATTCTAATTTGATGATATCCTGAACAAAGATCTAGCTTGGTAAAATAAATTGCTCCATGTAATTCATCCAATAATTCATCAATCACAGGAATGGGAAATTTATCTTTAATGGTGAGCTTATTGAGCTCCCTATAATCTAGACACATTCGCCATGATCCATCCTTCTTGTGTACCAATACTACAGGAGCGGAGAAAGAACTTTGACTAGGTTGAATTATACCCACCTCTAACATTTTTGCAATCATATGTTCAATTTCACTCTTTTGGATGTAAGGATATCTATAAGGCCTGATGTTTGGAGGAACACTTCCTGGAATCAGATGAATAGCATGATCATGATCGCAAATAGGTGGGAGTCCTTTGGGAGTTTCAAACACCTTGGAATGATTGTCCAAGACTTGTTGGAGATCTGCAGAAATAGATGATTTTGATGTTGGAACTTCTAGTGAGCATAATTGTGCAATTACGCCTCGTTGTTCTTTCTTTAGAAGCTTTTTCATGACATTAGATCTTATTATCTTTCCCGGCTTCCCTGCAATACCCCGTAATTCGACTTCCTTTCCTTCTGAAAAAAAATTCAAGAAAAGTTCTTGAAAATTAAAAGCTACCGTCCCCAAAGATTGTAAGCATTGTACTCCTAGTACAACATCAGCACCTCCCATAGGAATGGAAAGCATTGGACTAGTCAACACATATTCCCCCATGGTTAGCTTGATATTATGGCATTTTGCAGAGCAATTTATAGTTCCTCCATTTGCAACCATCACTTGACATTCTGGTGCTGGGTATAGGAAACAATTTAATTCCTTGGCTACCTTACAATAAATAAAATTATGTGATCTCACGATTTTGCGTGTGAAAATTGCAATGTACGCGTAAATAACCATGAACATAGAGATGCAGCAGAAATAATGCTTCATTTCATTAATATCAAATAACAGAAATATGCTTACAGGCATAATGGAAATAAAATAGCTAGGGTGTTGGTAGCGAATCTTTGAGAAGAGATGTGATGGCTACAGACCTCTGAACTGTGTTACAATGTGGCTCAAGGGCCTATTTATTGTTGAGAAACAATGTAGAATTTGAAACTTCCAAAAACTTAATCGTAGGAGATGAGGCGCCAAAACTGTGGGCGCCCGTTTGGATAAATTGGTGGTTCAACTTCCTGGGGGCATAACTTTGGCACCCGATCTCCGTTTGACGCGTTCAATAGCTCGTTAGAAAGATCTATCCAAGGAATTCAATTTTGGAACGAGAAACATCGGTCCATGGACCCATGTTGCTCTCCATTTTCCCAAAAAATGTCGTCTAGGGCCTCAAAACGACTCCGGAAGTTCAGGACCCGAAAAACTGCTAAAAATAGTAAGTTTTTTTGCAACTTGAAAATTTAAAGAACTGAAGATGGGGGTTCAAATGGAATAGGTGGGTGGCCACCAATATCCACCTGGATCATTAAGCCCCCAAAACGGCTCCGAGAGTGGAGGACCCGAAAACCTGCTAAAAATAGTAAGTTGTGCTGAATGTGAAAAGCTGCAAGAATTGATGGTGCCGGTCCAAATGGAATAGGTGGGTGGCCACCGATATCCACCTGGATCATTCCTCCCTCCTTAGGAAGCAATGGTCCCCATTGCGTTGAGATCCTCCATGAGATGAGGAAAATTCTATTGAACTGGGTATTAGATGTGTTGAAGATTTCATGGACCTGCGGGTGGACATGCTGGATGCGTTTAGTAAATTTGGTTTCTTTATCAGCCTCATACAGTACATGTTTGGATTCTGTATGTGTAGTTGCAGGATGTATGGCAACATCAGGTGGTAGTGCATTGGGAGTCAGATCAATGGAGTGCTTGTCCTAACAGTGTAGAGGAACCTCTATGAGTGAGGAGAAATTGTCATCGTATTCCTCCATGACTTTGTCCATCTGCTGCAGCCGTGAAAGGGAGCCCTGTTTCGAGGTTGTGGCCACAATATTCTTCTTTGCCTGTGAGTGAGTCGTAAGGAAAATGAATTTCCTGGTCTGGGAAACAATCTTACTGCGTTGTTTTGCAGTAGTCAAAGAGATGGCAGGAGGCGGTACTAGCTCCGGTATCCTGTACAAGTTATTTCCCAAAGTAATAATAACAGCACGAGGCCTAGACTCATACATAGCATGTCGCCTCCACAAGTATGGTTGGCCCAATAATACATCAGCTACATCAAGAGGAGCAACATCACACAATACCTCATCTGTGAATGGCTTGATACTGTATGGAAGTCGGCACTGATGGCGGATGCGGAGATCTCTCCCTGGGTGGAGCCACCCGATGGTATAAGGCTGCGGGTGTGCTATGGTTGGTAGGTCGAGCCGCTTCACAATGTCTGCTGAAATGAGGTTCTTTTGGCTTCCGCTATCGACGAGAAACTGTAGCGGAGAACCCTTCACCCACATCTGCGACTAGAAGAGGTGCTCCCCCTCCTCTGGATCCTCTGGACCCTCCTTCTGGATCTTGGTGGTGGCAACAATGGCACTAGGATCCGCATCAATGATCTACTTCCCTTTGTCATTTCCTTTGTCTGGTTCTAACTCAGGATCAGAAAATGCATCTGATTCGGGTGCCTTTAGTTCAGCCACCAAAGACTGTTTGGCCCGACACTTGTTTGTGCTATGAGTGGGGCTGTTATGAAATTCACACCACTTCCCTGTGTCCTTCTTTGGATTTGTGGTGTTGTTCTGAGTCACATTGCTTTGGCCTTGCCCCTTGTTCTTCAATTCGGGGGCACCTTTCGGATTCGCAGATCCAAAGTCTCGCTTCTTCTGCTTAAATTTCTGCTCGATCTTGGCGGCATAGCGATATGTCGTGCCAAGCAATGTAATGTCAAGGAACTCCATTTCCTCCTGAATGTGTTTGTGCAGACAGCCGCGGTACTTGAGCACCAAATGTCTCTCTGAATCTTTAATACCCAACTTTGTGCGCAGGGTATGGAACAGATTCGTCAGTTCGTGCACATCTTGATCCTTTTGTTGCCGCAGTGTGGTCCATTGGATGTATTTGTCGTCATAGCCCCCCACAGGGTAATATTGTTCCTTGATGTCGTCTCGGAATGAGTTCCAAGTGGGTGTGGTCGAGAACAGAGAGGGTTCCCCTTTGCCCTCTTGCTCACGGTAGGTTTCCCACCAGTCTTTGACATGGGGGGCGGCTTTGAGGAGTGCAAAAATAATCTTTTCTTGGTCAGAGAAGTCATGGACCGAGAAATACCCTTCCAACAAATTTAACCATCTGTCTACAGCGTCTGCATCTATTTTTCCTTCAAATATAGGAATGTCAAAGTTTACCTATACCTTGAAGGGAGTGGCGCCTCCAGAGTGGCTGTTGGATGCAGATGCGCCATATGTGGGGAGTCGTTGAAGGATTTGAGCAAAGTTATCCATCATCACGTTCCTTTGTTTCTCGAGAGCCTCCTCGAGCAGTATTTTGATAGGATCTCCTGCTCCCTCGTCTTTCTTTTCTTCCGCCATGGGAGGTCGTTGGGGTTTGCGAGGCTGATCTTGCAAGGGTTCAACCAGATCGAGCCCTAACTCCTTATACCCTGACCACGTTGGGGACATGCAAAGAAAAACAAAGAAAGGGCAGACCCGCTCTGATACCACTGATCCGGATTTTATGCAGGAACGCAATAGAATACAAAAATAACCATGAATATAGAGATGCAGCAGAAATAATGCTTCATTTCATTAATATCAAATAACAGAAATATGCTTACATGCATAATGGAAATAAAATAGCTAGGGTGCTGGTAGCGAATCTCTGAGAAGATATGTGATGGCTACATACCTCTGAACTGTGTTACAATGAGGCTTGAGGGCCTATTTATTGTTGAGAAACAATGTAGAATCTGAAACGTTCAAAAACCTAACCGTAGGAGATGAGGCGCCAAAACTGTGGGCGCCCGTTTGGGTAAATTGGTGGTTCAACTTCCCGGGGGCATAACTTTGGCACCCGATCTCCGTTTGACGCGTTCAATAGCTCGTTAGAAATATCTATCCGAGGACTTCAATTTTTGAATGAACAACATTGGTCCATGGACACATGTTGCTCTCCATTTTCCCAAAAAATGTCGTTTAGGGCCTCAAAACGACTCCGAAAGTTCAGGACCCGAAAAAATGCTAAAAATAGTAAGTTTTGTTGCAACTTAAAAATTGAAAGAACTGAAGATGGGGGTTCAAATGGAATAGGTGGGTGGCCACCAATATCCACCTGGATCATTAAGCCCCCAAAACGGCTCCGAGAGTGGAGGACCCGAAAACCTCCTAAAAATAGTAAGTTGTGTTGAATGTGAAAATCTGCAAGAATTGATGGTGCTGGTCCAAATGGAATAGGTGGGTGGCCACCGATATCCACCTGGATCATTATGGGTGCTACCTGAATCAATCAACACCATTATCTTTCCTCTGATTTTCCTCTATCTTAATCTTGAGGTGGAGTGGTAATTCTAAAAGGTGACATACTGTTATGTGGTTTGATTCATTTCTTCCTCTTCTAGGCTGGTTCCTGGTGTATATCCTCTTCTTGTTCATTTTCTTCTTCCTCTTCACAATCTATGTAAAATAATTTCTTCTCAGCACACTTATGACCTTTAGTGTATTTGCTATCACAACTGTAGCAAAGCCCTTTTGCTCTTTTTTCTTCCATTTGTTGTGGTGTCAACCTTGTAGGTTGTGGAAATCTAGGCGTAGCAACACTTCCTTCTTTATAGAATTGAGTGGTAGGCTTCCTTGTCGCCATTACTTTACATTCAACTTTTCTTGCCAACCTGAATGCCTTCTCCAATGAATCTGGTTCCAAAACGTGAAATTCATGTTGGATATTATCCTTTAAAGTGCTCTAAGCCTAATGAGATCTCGATCATGTGTTCTTCCTGATAAATATCAAATTCTTTATATCTTCACTTTTGGAAGTCCTCAATGTGCTGCCCCACTAAACCCTTTTGTTTGAGATTTATCAATTGCTAAAGAAGGTGTTGCTCTTTGTATCCTCATAATGTGCTATCATTTCCTCTGTAAAAATTGACCAAGTGACAATTTTTTTATGGGAGCAAAGCCATCGATACCATACAAATGTATTTTGTTCTAAATGTAAAGTTGCAATGCGCACCTTTTGTGTGTTTTGCACATTATTGAGATCAAAATATTGCTCCATCTGTAGTATCCATGTTACGGGATCCTTGCCATCAAACTTCCTCATATCCATCTTTGGAATATGGTGGTTCTTCAATCCAACATTAGAGTTTATGAAATCACGATTAACATTTATTTGTTCTCATCATGAGTTTCCTCTACTATCTTTTCACCATTAGGAATCATTTCTTGTATCAACTTTGTCAAACCTTCCATGTCTGCTTTTAGATCATTCTTCATGTTTTCCATGTTGTCTTTCATGTCATCCATCTTACTTTCCATGCCAACTTCCATGCCATCCATCTTAGCTTCCATGCCATCCATATTAGCTTCCACACCTTTCTTCAAACCGTCCATCTTCGCTTCCACGCCTTTCTTCAAAACTTCCATTTCATTTTTTGTTGCTCTTTGCGAGAGTGAAATTTGCTGCACTTGCTCTTGTAATTTTGATAGATCATGTTGCAATTCTTCATCTTCATGAGTCATAGTAGAGCCTTCTGAAGGCTTAATGGGTGTTGAATTATTTTACGGGGCATATTTTAGAACCCAATACTGATATCTATTCTACAATATGCCCTTGGAATCAATTCAAATTGATTCTTCAAAAGAAGATTGTTCAGTGCAATTTGAAAGAAAAAAATATGTCTTCTTTTAGGAGCTCAATATTGAAATTGGATAATCTCTATGATTGCAGCACTTCAATATTTTAATTTCAGTATCAACGTAGCCCTCTGAATTATATTTCGAATGACACAGGTCTAACCTGATTTTGATTCTCCAAGACAAAGTTGTGTCAAATCTCCCACAATGACCTAATTCTGTACTGGTTCAGTAGAGAGAACGTGTACGACTTGCCACGTGTCACTGTTTCATCCTTTGTCTCTAAAAATGATAGCCAAGAAACTACAGTATGTGTATTTGCGATCACTTTTTACGGCACTCCAATCCGATGCTCAGAGAGAGAGTTATTAAAATTTTCCCACGATCACATATTTGAGATGTTGAAATTCAGAGTTTCCCGAAAAGCACTATATTCCATAGATCATACTCCAAAAAATATGTCATAAGAAAAGTAAATTTAAGCCTTCCTGAAATTCTTACACCAAGATTTAAGCCACTCATATGAATTTCAGATTCCGAACCTTTCTCGTAGAAGAAAATTATGGAAATGCCAAATGCCACTTTATGACCTATTTAGAGTTCGAAGAAGACCTAATCCTCCAAAGATGATATCTCAAAATGTTGCAACCAAGCTCAAAGTACCTTAGGGAAATTTTCCTCGGGGATTCTGTCACCCTCAAAAATTTCAGCTTATGAAATCTTCTGTGTTGAGAAAAAGTTATATCTAAAATGTCACGACGACCTTATGAGCAACAAACCCCAGAATCCAAAGCTCATACCAAATGTTGAGTAATCCTACTCTCCAAAAATAGAAGAAAAGATATGACTAATCATCTAGAAATGGGTAAGCCACTTCGAGGGGAAAACCTCCAATACATTACATAAATGAAAAATTCTTGGATGATACAATTTACAAAACCTCCTTTCTATATATAGGAGTCCATGTGACCATAATGTAATCCTAGTGGGCCACAATGTAATCATAGCCGACCTAAAAATAATAATTTAGGGGCACAATAATAACAAAATGGGGGTTACAAGGGTACAATAATAACAATAATGGGGTTACACTAATAACAATAAGGGGCTATACTAGTAATATAGGGACCTAACAGTATTCACATATAATTTTTCGAGATGGATATAGCTCAATAGATCTTTTATCCATGCCAAGAACATAACTCTCTAACACAATGATTATTCTTTATGCACGCAAAAGCTTATCACAATAGTTCTTCTTTAATGTACGTAACACAAATTCCCTTCTTGGAATTACACACCATTAACTATTCTTTTCATGTAAACATATGCATAATTCTTTCTCAAAAGGAAGTTAATATAACTTAGTTTCTTTATGTAGTTTCTCATGCTTCCTTTTCAAGAAATTATCATAGATAACCTTCTTTTATGCATAAAACTAGGAAACAATAAAAATGTTAGCCTAACCTTGTATAGACCTAAATCAAGAAGTCGACACAATTAATCTAGCCATGCAATCTTTTCAAGAAGTTATCATTTTCAAGTAAGAACAACATATATATAACAACATAATCTTTTCCAAGTATAAATTATTCTTTTCACACAAGCTTCAACATGAACTTTCCAAAAGAAACAATTATGTGAAACTATTATGGGTTTTTTCATGACTTTTATTCCAAGAAAAACTGATTAATTTATCTCCCAATCCATGAAATATATTCATGATTACCCTCTTTAATATATATTCATTTTCAAGAAATAACTTGGATTTCTTATCATTTCATACACTAGTATGAAATCCCTTTTAGAAAAATAAACATGCATTTATCTTTTCTTACATAGGTTGCATGTGTGTGTGTGTGTGTGTGTGTGTGTGTATAAAGACAAGCAAAGTTATCTTGTATCTATTACATATACATATATTTTCTTTACCTTCCTTTTATGCAACGTTCACGTGAATTCAACTTCATGGATTTCATATCCTTTATATGTATTTTTCATTACTGCATGCAACTATATCTATATATAGCTATATTTATTTCCATAAATATACCATATTCTCTTAATATTTCCATGCAATAATGACATATGTAACAAAGCATAGCAACATGATATACTTCAAAGAATGTCAAGAACTACCTATGCTTTAAAAAAAAAAGAATATAGTTACTTATCTCTTAGTAAAATATATCTCTTCAATCCCTTCTGTAGTCAAGAAAAAACTCCAATCCTTTTAGTATTCCATGATTTGGAAGGCCGCTAGATTTTAATTATGATTGGCAATATCAAGCATCATGCAATGACTACCAAGGAGAATGATCAAATTCTAATGGCAACAATCTTTTATTGCATGAAATTTGACCCGATTATGATTGCTAGTATCAAGCATCATGCGATGACTGCCAAGGATAAAGGTCAATTGAACCCTTTGGTTTTGAACATCGGCTCCCTTCCACACCCTACCACGCCTTGCCACGCCCTGCTATTAAACGCCAGGGAGTCCAGGCAAAGAATTTTGTCCCAAGTTCCATGTGGTTAGGAAAGGAAGCTTCATTAAATAAGACAGAAAATCCCAAAAATTGTTATTCCTCCTCCCCCCAAAATCCATTTAGTTTTTCTAATCCGTAATAAATAATACTTTGGCAATTTTGACATCGTTCATTAATATGGAAGAATCAAGAATTCGTTTCATTTTCAACCAATTCTTTATTAAAACAGTTGAAATGACATTAACATAAGATTGTTTTTGTAAATACATAAGTTGGAGTAGGTACGTTACATACTCCCCCATTGAAGACAGCACCGTCGTTGGTGTGCTTCTCTCACTAAAACTTAAACTTATACTCATGACATAATAATTTAAAAAACCCAAAGGGGACCTTTCCCCTTCACAGTGAAACACTTTATTATCGTTAAATTCCATTAATTGAAACAATAATTCTTTTTATCCATAGCCATAAGAATGTATAGCTCAAAAAAAAAAATATTCCATTTCCATTTTTAACCACTTATACATTATTCAAATTCATAAAAATAAGAAAAATATCTATACCAACTTACCATTACTTACAAATTACTATTGGAAGTAATGATGACTTTTACGCAAGCACTCTGAGAATGTTTGAACAACCCATGAACACTCCATGGAAAGTAGCCTGTAATGTATGACTAACAAATTCAATCACATTAGTCACGCCGTTTCCAATCAAATGAAATACTTTAAACTATCAATCATTCGTGCAATTTCAAGTGATATTTTATTCACAGTATTCTTCCTAGTCTTCAGAGAGCACCAACCCTCTATTCATGATAAATCATAAAAATTATAAATCATTACACCATGTGCACATTATCTTAGCACCCACTAAAGACATCCACACAGTACTTCAAAAAGTACTCAGAGAGCGCCTAGCTCTCTAATCGTAAAAATGGTAAATCAATGCACCATGTGCATATTGTCCTAGCCCCTGCTAATACATTCCAAAGAATAGTAATAAAATCAAGGAACTTATACTTTCAGTAATTCATTTTCAAGTGCTAGGCTCCTTTCCTCTCAATATCTACATAAGATATTTACATAATCATATAAAAAATCATTTTAATTTAACACATAACTGATTACTTAACTTTTTTCACTATGAGAACCATAATGGTAAACAAAATTCTCCTCCCAACCCATTGGAGTTGGTTTTCGTAACCAAATCGAGTCATTTTCACATCCAGACAATTATTTGACAAAAAACCGTTCTAGGTCTAGTATGGAATTCTACTAGCAAACCAGCTCGAGAATTCCAATGACCACTCAAGGTCTAGTATAGGATTCCTCTTAGCAACATCATGCATATTCCTCTAACAGTATCTCATCTATGAGGAATTTTGGGCCACCTCAAATAGGCTCCAAAATCAATAGAGTTTCCTCAGGTTTTTCCCTCTTCACCATCTTAGCCAACTCTTTTCCCTTATTGAGATCATCCATCTCTAGGGAGAGGAAATCCAAGCAGAAAAGTGCCATCAACCCCTTCGGGTAGGCAACCTACATCAACCCAAGGCCTTCTAGCATTTCAAAATTGTTCACAACTGTCTGGCATGTTAAATTTCTCTTTTAGCATTATTTCCCATAGTAAGTTACATAATTAACTATATACACATTCTACATAAAGAAAAAGAAACTTTATGTACATCATACATCATACTTGGTCCTCAACATGGGTCCAATGATATCTAGATTAAAAGGAAACATGACTAACATACATGTGTTATACATTATTATTTCCCAAATAACAAAATCATGCACATCATAACATTATGCTTTATCATTTACGGTTGCAATTTCATATTGCAACGTTTTACTTTCACAATTTTTCTTGTTGCCATTAAGATACCCATGCTTACTATAATAAATAATGCTAATAATAATTATGCATTGCGTAAGCACATATTATCTTTTGCAATCATTTTAGTTTCCTGCGTACAATATTTTCATGCATTTACAATATATTTAAATATTCATTAATGTGTATATCTCATTAACGGTTAGGGTAACATTCCAAACATTTCTAATTCTCATAGTGTTATGTTACCAACAGATCGACACATGAAGAAATTATCATAATCCCTTGTTCACAACTTTCAATAAGCTTTAGTCAAAATCAATTCATGCATATAGATTTTATTAGTTAGTCATACAACACTAACTAATCAATCCCACTAATAATCTTAATGCATCTATAACACGACTCATTCAAAAACTAGTCATTCAACAACTAGTCATTATAGTCAAGTCTCACTACTTGACCCATTGTGTATTTTTAACATCTGAAAGGGTTCATTCAATTTGATTTTAAAACACTCTATCATTCTCTTCAAGGAATTTCCCTATATTCTGCATTAATGCATTAGTTTCACACACCATCACTATACACATTCATCTTTGTCAAGTAGTGCATGGTAACTTTAGTGATGTTCATTAAATGTATGAGTAATATGTCATATACCCAAATTTTAATAGTCAACTCTCACTTTCACTAGTGAGTACTCAGGTTGTTCATAAGTACAACAAAGGTTTTATTGTCTTTTATCCTCAATAGGATTCCAATGTTATGAAAACCATTTTGCAGCAACATTTATTGCTTATTATTCTTCAATGTAGTTATAAACATGAATCACACATCTCATGTCAAAAGTAGACTATCGCATATATCAATCAATATGTAGATTGCTAGAATCATATATCAATCATGGTCTAGTTTGCTAGAATCATACCTTAAATGATGTCCATTAGTAGCATACCTCAATTTTCTTTTCGCTTAACAAATCCCAAAGTCACCAGTGTTGCAACCTAAGTCTAATACCACTTGTAACATACACCGGTAACCTCACATGGAAATGCAAGGAGTTAAAAATTTTTATACAAATTACCCATGGGTAACTATCCAAATCACTATTAAATATTCCTCACTAATCATTAAATAGAATGTTCACTAGTTCATAGTGTAACCGTGTATAAAAATAGTAAGTTGCTTAACCATTAACAACCTCTATTGTAGTACATTAACATAAAACTGTATGAAGTAACCTTGCATTAATTTCATTATTCATGTAGTCATCACTTACTTGACATTATGAACATCACAACAAGAAAGGAATCAACATCATCAATTTGACACAATAATCAATCACATCATTGAAAACCAATATACCCTGAAAACCCCGTAGGGTGAAAATTAGCAAATGTTTAATTTTATTATTAAATGCTCATGAGGGTGTTCACCCATAACTCAATGGATTATAAGGGAGACCATACCTTAACCATTTTTATAAATATTACAAGGAAATATACAAATATATAGCTTAAAGCCATTATAATAAATATGGTAGCATTTACCCACTAATATTCATATCTTCATATCTTGGTGGCATGAATGTACCTACAATGGACCAACATACAACGGACCATCCTGCGGCTCCCACTCATCTGCATGAACCATTAATCATTTACCTACTACCATGTTAAGCATAATATTTCCTTTGTACAAGTCACCATCATTTCCTACTAAAGTTGTCTTCAACTTACATTGATGTCAAAATTCATAAGGTATTAAACAATCCATTCATAAATCTATACTAATGATGCTTTTCCATCTACTCATGTACATTCATGAAATGCAAGTAAAATATCTTGACATGCTTCCTTTAACAGGAGTGCATATGTGCTAGTTATAAGAAATCACATTAACTAATATTTCCCTTGCATAAGCACACATTTTCGCAAGACAATAGTTACATATTCCAAGAATTTCTTTAAAATAAACTGATACATCAGTTACGATCTTCATGCATGTGATTACATAAAGTTAATCAAAATAACTAGCCCTTAAGCTATTAATTTTTGTGCATGAAAGGAAAGCTAACATAACAAATGTTGTTCCCATGCATGCAAATGCATATAGATTCCAAAAGAGTCTTCCCAAAGGAATGCTTAACACAACAAAGCACATAGCTTCCAAACGGGTCTTCCCAAAGGAATGCTTAACACAATAGAGCATGCAAACACATGATGTAATAAAGCATACATGTCTACTTTTTCAAAGATTGTTACATATGTTGCATGTGTGTGTGTGTGTGTGTTTGTGTGTGTGTACAAGCAAAGTTATCTTGTATCTATTACATATACATCTATTGTCTTTACCTTCTTTTTATGCAACGTTCATGTGCATTCAACTTCATGGATTTTGTATCCTTTATATGTATTTTTTATTACTGTATGCAACTATATCTATATATAGCTATATTTATTTCCGTAAATATATCATATTCTCTTAATATTTCCATGCAAGAATGACATATGTAACAAAGCACAGCAACATGATATACTTCAAAGAATGTCAAGAACTACCTATGCTTAAAAAAAAAATAATGTAGTCACTTATCTGTTAGTAAGATATATCACTTCAATCCCTTCTGTAGTCAAGAGAAAACTCCATTCCTTTCAGTATTCTATGATTTGGAAGACATGTGGCTTTTAATTACGATTGGCAGTATCAAGCATCATGTGATGACTACGAAAGAGAATGGTCAAATTCCTATGGAAGCATTCTTTTATTGCATGAAATTCGACCCGAAATTCGACCCAATTATGATTGGCAGTATCAAGCATCATGCCATGACTACCAAGGAGAACGGTCAATTCGACCCTTTAGTTTTGAACATTGGCTCCCTTCCACGCCCTGCCATTAAACGTCGTGGAGTCCAGGCGAAGAATTTTGTCCCAAGTTCCATGTGGTTAGGAAAGAAAGCTTCATTAAATTAGACAGAAACTCCCAGAAACTGTTATTCCTCCTCCCCCAAAATCCATTCAGTTTTGCTAATCCTTAATATATAATACTTTGGAAATTTTGACATCATTCATTACTATGGAAGAATAAAGAATTAGTTTCATTTTCAACTAGTTTTTTATTAAAACAATTAATATGACATTAACTAAAGATTGTTTTACTATGTGTAAATACATAAGTTGGAGTAGGTATGTTAAAATGTAGAGTACAAAAACTATCTATGGTAAATTGACTATTTATTTAATCTTAATTTTAATTTTAATTTTATGTAATTTGACTAAGCCACTCTATTAAGTTACAAGTTATCTAGAACATAACAAAATACATGGCATTGGGTGTTATTAATAGTAAGTAGTGCCCACAGATCTGAGGTAGGGTGAAATAGGGGTTACGTGCAAGTAGGGTACCAGCAACAATATCCCAGTACCAACAATATATATATATATATATATATATATATATATATATATATATATATATATAAACTTGTAATTTTTTTTTATATACCTGTCATTTTGAAATTTTTCAAAATTATTTTCAAATTAATTCTAACTTGTTTGTTTTAAAATAAACTATATTTTAAAAAAATAGAAAAAAAAAGATAAATAAACATCAAATTTAACCCATATTCAAAAAGTACATATAAATTCTATACTCTAAACAAAATATATTTTATTTTCTATTTTATTAAAATTATCTAAGCTTAAGTATTAATAAAAAAATATTTCTACCATATACTTTAACTGAATATTTAATTTTCTAAATTAAATTAATTAATAAAAAGAGAAATAATTATATTCTTAATTTTATCATAAAAATATGTAGCCTTCTTTTTTTTTCTTTTTCTAAATCACTTAGATAATAACATTAATTGTGCTGATATTAGTATTAATTAAGTTGGATCCTATAAAGGGCATGTTCTACTACCTCCCCAAACACTGAATTAAGGAGGTAGTATTTCAAGTCTACAGTCGGTTTTATTAGTATTTCACGTTATCTCTCGTTCTCAATCGGATTGGAGGGTGTTATAACCGTTACCTGATTGGGCTTCAATTAGATTGACGACACCAAGAGGATTGTTGTGAAGAAACCTCAGTGTTTTGGTGATACGTACTCCTAAATATTAATTTTGGTGTTACGTAGTCGGGAGAATGATTTTATATTAATTTGTGTTGAGCATGATATTTAATATTTATTTGTCCAGTATTTAAATATTAAGTATTTTTATCCATTTTTGTTATTTTTTTATTGCGGTTATAAATATTTTTTGGATTAAAAAATGTTTTAAGTTGCATTTAGCATATTTAATATTGATTTACATTTATTATTTAAATACTGAATATTTGATTAACATTTGTTATTTCATATTAGGTATATAAGCACTTTTTGACTTTATCTTAGTTTTACATTAAAATATTTGAATTCTCTAAAAATTGAGATATAGTGTTTATATTATTTTGGAAAAAATAATATATTTAATCATAACAATCTTACCTTTTGAGTTAAAGTAGAGACATAGAAGATTATATTATTTTGGAAAGAAGAGACATATTTATTAGCATCAATGTATCTCCAAACTAAGACATATTTAATAGCATCAATGTACCTCCAAACTAACAAATGGTGCAGTTTATGTAATTTCAAAAATTCAATTTTTAGAAAGTTTGTTAAATATATTGTTCAAATCCACTAGTTGTAATACATTTTGAAGAGGAAAAAATTATATCAACTTTCAATGTGTTGAATTGGATTGAAAGAGAATTTTATAAATATTAAAATAAATTTAAACTTGCTTTTAAATAGGAAGACACAAAATAATAATATGTGGGGGCATGTATTTTTAATAGATTCATTACCTTTCCATAAGTAAGAAGGATGGAGAGCTCTCCCACCATCACCTTAAATACCAAAACATAATTTTGCTTACATTTATGTGTGAATTCATCTAATGCATTGAAGCCATAGTAACAAGGCATTTGAGATCTCCTTAACTAATTATGAAATAGATTTATTTTCTAAGTCAAACTTATAAACGAACTAATTTTATAAAAACTGAGATCCGTCACCAACATTAAAAAATTACATAAAATTCTCAAAATAACTGAAACAAAAATTGCTATTTCACCTAAACAAAAAGAAAAAAAAACATATCTATTATTTCGAATAAACATATCTATTATTTCGAATAGAGAACTCCATTTCTATTATTTCTAGTGAATAAATTCAAAAAGACCACTTCAACAAGTGGATAACTCGATTTCTATTATTTATAAAGGATATATTAAAAACACTTTACTCTGATTATGATATCTGATAAGAAAGTGGTTTATATAAAATAGCATGGCCCTGAGTTTGAGACTTCACATTTCAAGCCAGATTTAAGTTTCAATATGCAAGGTGTGTGTTGTGAGTAAAGGCTGAGTAAAGGTTGGAACATTTTTTTGACAAAATCAAAAATACCTACACTCATTGAATGCAATCTATGTTTATCTCAAAATCTTATAGTATTGTAGACCGAATTCTGTATTTATCCCCAATTCTATTTTAAAACTATGAACCCATGTAGCTTTTACAGATTCTTTTCTTAAAATTATGTACTCCATATAACTTTTATAGATTCTTTTATTTTTTCATTTTCAATTTGATTTGAAATTGGTAATATCTCAAATATAGAAATATACTATAAAGTTATTTCAATTTGGAAATTAAGATATTTATAAGTAATTTCAGTGTTTGAATATCATTTACATATATTCAAAATAAATTGAATATCAAGTTGTTGTTTAGGTTTAGTGCGTCGTTCCACAGACAAAGAAATGCAGCTCTTTCATGTCATTGATGGAGTGAAGTGGCTGAGGCAATTTTTTGGGGGCAATTTTTAGAGTATTTTTAAAATTATATTAAAAGAATTTAAATAATTGATTTTATTTTATTTTTCAAAAAAAAAGAAAATCAGTAGGTAGAGTGTTCTAATAATTTTTTTCAATAATAGAAATAGATTTATAATTAATAATTTTGGGATATTAAAAATTTAGTTTTTATGATTGATAAATTTTATATAAATTTTTTTGATAAAAATCATATCAAAGTAAATTTAATTTACTATAGCCCAAATTTCTAAAAAAAATTGTCAAATTTCATCAATATCAAACCAAATTTTTTATTCTTTTATAATTTTTCAAACCAAAGTTTTTATTATTTTATAATTTTTCTATTATTGTCTGAATAAAAACGCCCCAAAATAAAATCTGAAATAAGGTGTGGATGTGAAGTAGGACACTAGATTCGACGGCGCCGTCGAATCAGCGTGTTGTTATCCATTTAGCAAGTGATGACAAAAAGTGGGGCACTTCTGTTCCACGCTGCCGTCAAATCCCCGTCTTCTTATCAATTTAGTAGTCGGAGCAGAAATTATACATATGTGATGAGGGAAGACTTTGCATTCACCCATTTGCGTAGTGCTGTTACATCTGACGGCGCCGTCTTAACAATTTAAAAAGTCATGGCAAAAATGGTACATAAGGGAGATTCTCAATTATTCCATTTGACGTAATCTGACGCCAGTCAGATCCAAGTTCTCCCAAATTATACATTTGAATTATAATAATACTAATTGAATTATGGTATAATTTTTTTTTAAATGACATATAATTAATAAATAAATATGGTTATGTTGGAAATGTTTTTAGGTTTAGAGGAATATTTATTTTGAATAGATTTTCAGAATTTTAATTTAATTATTGTAACCAAATATGTTTATAAAGTAAATAATTAGTAAATGTTGATAGACACCACTCCATGATAAACATCAAAGAATTAATATATAAGTTAAACATATATGCATTTAAAAAAACATGTAACAAGGTTTTCAACCATGAAGATTCACCCCATTTTATTATGGAAATTATAAATAGGTTTTGTTACAATGGTATGGGTCAATACCACATGCCAAAATAACCACAATTTATTTCATATGACACTTGTTTATATGTCATTTTTGTTTTAATGAATCTAATTTAATTAAAAAAGTAAAAAGGACTAAACTACATCAAATATCAATCTTTGATTTGTAAATGCTACTACTAGCAATTGCACCTAATGTTGCAAAGGAAACGCCGTAAGGAAAATGCTAGGGAGAGATGAACAGTAATTAATTGGTCCTGGCTACAAGAACAACTTAACAAAATACCATGACTGTATATGGATCAGTGAGTTGGAGAAGCATCGATTTATTTTACAGTGATTTTGAAGAAGCCATGTAAAACTGGTAGGACCCCAAACATTAGGTTAATAATATCTAAGATGGGATAGATGTAGTAGAATCCTTTTTGGATGCCACGGAATACAAAGTGACATAAGAAAAACGATTTCCTGATATGGATGTAGTGTTAAAGGGTACTCCTACTCACTGGTGGGTGGGCTATGCAGAAGGAAGATCTTCCCATCTGGGATGTTGTTCAGCCAATTATGATGCATAGGTTCCAAGTTATAAATAGTCTCCATCCACCAAAAATTGCGGGGATTAGCCAACTCTGTGTATGGACATAGATTTTATAGTGCTTATGGCATAGCAATTATCCGAGTACAGAATGACAAGTGAGAAAATGGTGGTGAATGCTTTCTTATCTTGTGTGATTGACTGATATTGAGAAATGTGCTAAAACGTAGAGGAAGTTGTTGCCTTTGAACCAGCATCCTAATCACCAACAACAATTCACCAGATATGAAATACTCATCTGGTAGGTCCATGCACTGGAGATCTACATACATTGAATCTATTCAAAATAACTCTGATATGGTATGTACTGTTGGGATACAAACGTTCAATCTATGGGAAATTAAGAGGCTTGGAAATTCATCCATACAAAGAAGAGCATTTCGATATAATGATAAAGGTTTGCGAGTTCATCCAGTTACCTTTACCAGGGAATAGTGGAAGAACTCATATATGGTATGCACTAGGCAATGAGATGAGTATTTTGTCAGTAGCATTGCAGCGCTTGGTTGACTAGAATGATACATTTACATATAATGATGAGACCTGTTAATTCATCCAAAAGAACTGTCCATGGCCTATTGGAAAAGAAAAAACTCGTTGACTAGAATGATACATTTGCATATAATGATGAGACCTGTTTAGTCATCCAGAAAAAGTGTCCATGGCCTACTGGAAAAGCAAAAACTGGTTGACTAGAATGATACATTTGCATATAATGATGAGACTTGTTTATTCATCCAGAAAAACTGTCCATGGCCTACTGGAAAAGCAAAAACTCTTTTATGGTAGAACTGAACAGTGAGATGGTTATTCTGTCAATAGCATTGCAGAAATAAAGACAACGATGAGGCTTGGGAATTCATACAATAAAGCTTTGTCCAAGGCCCACTGGAAAAATATTTTTATATGGTATGTACTGAATAATGAGATAAGTATCATGTCAGTAGTATTGCAGCAAAATTGGTGAATTTAATCATCTCTCCAGATTCCCGATTTCTCTCATTGCACTGCATGACTCTGTGTTTCAAAATGCAACCTTATTAGTGATCAATGTCACACCTATTAACAAAGTGATTTATCCAAAAGATAAGACCCTAGTCATTTCTATGTCAATTACTTTAAAATGTAGAATTTCATATTAAAGTAGGTAGTTCAGTAAGTTCCATCCACCAAAAATTGCGGGGAAAATACATTTTCAAAATTCAAAAACCCATATATAATATCAGACAAGTGGGAGTAAACAAGGCCTGCAGCAGACAAGAGAATGGGTGGTAAAACGCGCTATCTTCGACATAAATAATTATGGTTTACAACTTTCCCAGTCACAACATAGTTAGGTCTTCTAGGAGTTGTATGACAATCTAACGATTTTGCATATGCAGGTCAGAAATTCCATAGATCCAAAACTATTGATTAGATAAAAATTTATTCTTTTGCACCGTTTTTTCATGATCAAATAGAAATTATGCATCTGTAAAAATTTTATTGATTTCACCGTTCTTTTGTGTAGAACATAAACAAAGTTACATTATTGCTTTCATGTCAGATAACACTATACAAGCAGCTCAACAAATGTATTTTTTAAAAGAGGAAAAAGTGGAAAGGGAACCTTTCAGGATCTTTCCAATGGAAGCATTCCAAATCAGAAAGAAAGGAAAATAGCTGTAGCCGTTTGACAGAAATTAGAGTCTTGTTTGATGTCATTGTGTTTATATCATTGCACCGAGCTAACCATTTCAATTGCTTTAAAATATCCATGTAACATTTACAACACAATAAAAATTAGGTGTCCCATGTCTACTGCTTAAAAAACAGAAAACAGAGGAAAAAAATCCCCCTGAATCAATCTTCACCAGTTCGTTTAAACAACAGGTTTGAATTTGATGTTTTTATATCCTTCTCAATGCTTGATAAATTGAGAGTGGGGTTAAGATAGGTCCATTCTAGTTGTTAACTAAGAAACTACACATATATCTGCAAATAAGAATATTCAACACTATATAGAATACACATTGAAAACGATACCTTCCTCGAGATAGGTGCTAGATCTTAGGAATACTAAACCTCGTGTTGGAACTTCAACCCAATCTCTTTTTAAAAAATTTGTATCTCCCGAGATTGAATTCGCAGTTTTCTTCAGTGTTGAAGTTACTCCCTCATGGATTGGACCAGTACCAGGTTTGAGCGGTGACAGACCTCCTCATGAGACCTTAACACACATCAAACTACTAAAGAAGCCCTAGTTCTTCAGAGATCTGGTTTTTTTCAATATATTCCTTCTCCCCTCATATTGTGGAACTTCTCTGGCCTAGGTCTCGGGGTAACTATTCCACTAAAATCACTTGAGACTTGCATAAGATCTTGGTCCCTATTAAACTCGTGCAATTTGGGTGGAACCCTGGTGGACCAACTCTGTTAATCTTACCATCATCTGGTTGCCCCATTTGGTAGTTTGCATTCTTTGTTATGATATAATACTATTCAAAACAACGAATTTCATTTGAAAATTTGTGTGCTGTAATGAGTACCATTTGAGCAATGAGAATCCCTGTCTCCTAGTGAATTCAACGGGCAACAGTCTCAGATTATGGTTTCAAACCAATTGTTTAAGTGAACACCTGCAGCAATGCACATTTTTTTTTCAATCCGGGCATTTTGACTTGTATCATTGTTTTACCATTTATCATTTTCTGTTATTTTCTGAAAATGGTTTTTGTTCTTAGCAGATGTGTGACTTGCTTCTGCTGCATCAACTGTTTGTGGGCACATTTCCTATATCACAAAACAATTCATTGCTCTATTTTTAATTGAAATTTGTTCCTTAGAACATAAATTGCTGACTAGAGCTACATCTTCAGTTGTCTCAGATCACAAGCCATATCATGGTTCCAGATTGCTCTTTTGATGTTAAGGGTATGAAATGTTTAAATTCATTATCAATTTTTCAAATACTCTATCATTTTGTTTGACTTTCAGGAAGGAATATAGCATCACAGCCTGGTCCGGTTTCTGTGAACCTTCCGCAAGTTTTGGCAGAGGCCAGCTTCCATGACACCCTTGGGACTGCTTACCATCATCTGGTTGCCCCATTTGGTAGTTTGCATTCTTTGTTATGATATAATACTATTCAAAACAACGAATTTCATTTGAAAATTTCTGTGCTGTAATGAGTACCATTTGAGCAATGAGAATCCCTGTCTCCTAGTGAATTCAACGGGCAACAGTCTCAGTTTATGGTTTCAAACCAATTGTTTAAGTGAACACCTGCAGCAATGCACATTTTTTTTTCAATCCGGGCATTTTGACTTGTATCATTGTTTTACCATTTATCATTTTCTGTTATTTTCTGAAAATGGTTTTTGTTCTTAGCAGATGTGTGACTTGCTTCTGCTGCATCAACTGTTTGTGGGCACATTTCCTATATCACAAAACAATTCATTGCTCTATTTTTAATTGAAATTTGTTCTTTAGAACATAAATTGCTGACTAGAGCTACATCTTCAGTTGTCTCAGATCACAAGCCATATCATGGTTCCAGATTGCTCTTTTG
The DNA here is from genome assembly GCA_034641835.2 of Pinus albicaulis. Classification (NCBI taxonomy): domain Eukaryota; kingdom Viridiplantae; phylum Streptophyta; class Pinopsida; order Pinales; family Pinaceae; genus Pinus; species Pinus albicaulis. The sequence continues at coordinate 1,067,164,661 of CM076580.1, forward strand.
ATGTTAAGGGTATGAAATGTTTAAATTCATTATCAATTTTTCAAATACTCTGTCATTTTGTTTGACTTTCAGGAAGGAATATAGCATCACAGCCTGGTCCGGTTTCTGTGAACCTTCCGCAAGTTTTGGCAGAGGCCAGCTTCCATGACACCCTTGGGACTGCATATCGGGTGTCTTACATTCAACGTCTGAACACCTCGGATGGCCACCCTGGCACAATAAAGTGCAAGAATAAAGCAAGAGTCACAGTTCCCTTTAAAGCAGAATTCTGGTTTTACACGCAGGACAAGCTACCTCCCAAGGTACCTGCTGCCATTCAAGTGCCAGCCT